>CM067367.1:4632500-4752500 GCA_034401795.1 Chaetoderma sp. LZ-2023a
TAGCCTTTCTTCACAGTTTATTATTACATCCTGTTCTCTACTAAAGTAAATACCCAAAATCTTTATGACATCATCTGACGAGTTAATATCCATAACATTGTCAGTTCTGTCCTTCCATGCGCCCAAAAATAATCCCTTAGATTTGTCTCCATTGACTTTAAGCCCTGATGCCTTTTGAAAATCTGATAATACTCCATTTAAAATTCTGAATTTTACCTGCAAACACAGTCGTATCATTTGCATATTGACACACCTTTAGTGGCCTTTCTACGCCACGTATACATATTCCTTGAAAATCATTACGTTGCCACAATGTGGCCCCCGACGAGTCCATAGCTATGATGAATAGAAGCGGAGACAATGAGCAACCCTGTCTGACACTTCATTCCAACACTACATGTTCAGATAGATGATTATTTACTAAATAGCAACTTGTTATATCAGTATATAAAATATTGACCCATTTAATAAATCTGCAACCAAAGCCAATATGGTCTAAAGACTTAAACAAGAAGTCCCATTCAAGTCTGTCAATCGCCTTCTCCTTATCAAGTGCTATTATTGCTGCTGGGATGCAATCCTTTTCAACTAATTGAATAAGGTCTCGTATAAGCAATGAGTTCTTTAATATCGTTCTTACTGGTACAGATCACGTTTGATCATCATCAATTACTTCGCCTAGGACCGCGCCAAGTTTTATTGTTAGTGCCCGAGTAATAATCTTATAGTCTACACAGAGTAGAGCGATTGATGTATAATTCTGTATTTTATTTCTGTCACCCCTCATGTATATAAGCCGAACATATGCTTGGGCCATCGATGGAGGGAGATGCCCTTGCTTAAAAATGCTAGCTGCTATTTCTTCTAATACTGGACCAAATATGTGCCAGAATGTTTGATAAAATTTGACTGGAAGCCCGTCGCAGCCAGGAGACTTTTCTAACTTCATACCATTGAGGGATTTTGTCAAATCATCAATTGTTAGTGAGTGGTCACAACTTTCGCGACATGCATCTGGAAGTCTTTAGGTTATATTAGCTAAAATATCTCTAGTTGCAGCTACATCTCTTCCCTCAGATTTATACAAATATTTATAAAATGTGGATACTGTTTCCATCATCTCTGCATTTGAGGACACTGATTATCATTAGTCTTCAGTGAGCGCATTAATTTCTCTATACCTCTTGGTTTTTCCAACTTACACAAGTAACGTGTAGGCTTTTCACCCTCGGTGTGCATTTGTGCTCTTGACCTTATTTTGGCCCCATCAAACTGATATTGCTCTATTTCATTTAGTCTACCTTTTAATTTAACTAATAGTTCGTGATAATTATATTCTCCATCATTAATTTTCTTATTAATTTTACGCACCGACCGCTGAAGCGCCTTTTTACGCTTTCGCATTTCTCGTGCTTTTCTGATGGAATACTGCCTTGAAATATGTTTCAGGTCGGATTTAACATCCTCCCACCAGTCTGTTATACATTCATACAAACTTCTCTTTTCATCCCAATGCCTCAAACAACTTTCTGCACATTTACGATAGCAACTATCTCGTAACAACGCTACGTTGAGTTTCCAAAATCCATCTCCTCGTTTGATCCAGTCAGCATTGTCTAATATGATGGAAAACATATTGTGATCAGAAAAAGTTACTGGTTTTATGTTAGTTTTACACATGTAACCTTTCAATGATCGTTCTACATAGATCCTGTCCAATCTGGATGCTTTCTTTCCATCGGTTGAAAACCAAGTAAAGTCCCTGGCCTCTGGATTTTCAATCCGATAAGTGTCTAACAGGCTTTTATATTCATAGATGTGTTTCAAAATATTATGAGATGTGTCATTAAAATTAGACCTAGCGTTTCTGTCTTTAACTTCATCTAATATGCAATTAAAGTCACCGCCCATAATTAGGTTTTCAGGCGTTCTGTCTTGGATTATTGTGGAAACATCATTTAGAAATTCACCGCGCAATTGATGAGAGGTTGGCGCATAAAGGCACATCAAATTTAAACGTGTGTTTAGTACATCAATTGATACACAAATCCATCGTCAATTTGTGTCTGATGACGACGATATAACATCAACATCGTTGGGACAGCGGGGCAGGATAGGAATGGCCACTACCGCGCTATTATCATGTGATAAAGAATACAAAATTTGCCGTTTTTAAATATCTTTGAGAGATTCATACACTTAAATTTTTTGAATTTTGGTCTCTTGTAGAAAAGCAATATCAACTCTCTCATGTGCTAATTCTTCAAGCAAGTGGCGCTGCTTGAATTCGGTATTTAGTCCTCTGCAATTGATGGTGCAGATAATCATAATTTGTAAAATGATGTTTACAACCGCCATCATTAGATTAACTGGATTTGTTTTTTTAGCTCGTTTCTTAGACCATTTACCTCATTTTCCTGCGAATTCAATGTTTCCTAGTTCTACCACAGACAAATATTCATATTTGTAAATATCAGAATCATGGCGCAGTAGACGATATTTCGTTACAAATGGCACTAACACTTCACCCCCTTCTGATCGGTACATTACCATTTCATCTATCATCTGTGAACTCTGTGTTTGAATGGACACATCTGATTCTGCAACTGACATTGTATCATCATCCATATCATTTACTTCAATCTCAGATTCTGAGCTATTGTCTTCTTTATGACGCTTATTGCTACTTAAGTTACATTTGGCAGGAGCATCATTTACCATATCTTCAAGCTGACTTAAATCAAGTGGGCTTAGCGGAGAATCGACTTAACTTTCCGTCTTCTGAGTCCTAAACTTATCCTGCCCTAATTTTAATTCATCTTGTAAGGAATTGTAAACTGGCTCTTTTGCAAGATCATCATTTTCCTGCTTGTCTTTTAAAGCCACGTTTGGCTCCACTGCATTTTGATTATTTTCTTGACTGAAGGTTATACCGTCCTCTAATACCTGAATTTCATCAACTGTAGTTACATTGACAGGAGTTTATGATTTGTTTGTGCCATTTTCAGTGGCATGAACCACAACAACAGCTTCCGTAGTGATTGCTTCAGAAGCATTTGACTCAGTTGCATCCTTTAATGGGCGATTATCTCCTGATACTGAGGGTTTGTTTTGATTTTTTGGACAGCGCCATTTAAAATGGCCAACTGAACCACAGAGCAAACATTTGGTTCGATTGGGACAATCTGTTGCCAAATGGTCAGTACTTATGCAGAGCCGGCACTCTTTAATTTGCCCTATATACCATAAGAGCAGGACAAAGCTGCCATCAAGCGTCAATCTGCTTGGTAACGGGCTATCCACTTTATCAAACCAGATGCGTCTTACACCGTTTTCTAGCGTTCTGTCAACGGGATACGTTTCCCGTTCAATCTTTTGCACTTTACCATACTTCTTGGGTTCATTCATGATTCTGTCATCTGGACTTTCCAGTGGAACTTTCATCTTCACTAGCAACCTATCTGACTCGATTTCCTCTACGTTACATACTTCGCCTTTTACAATAAGAACATCTTCTAGAAGCTTTTCACTAACCCCCTCATTTGACACTGTTACATTCCATACAGTTTTAGGAACATTGATAAGGCCCTGCAAAGCAGCGAATCCCGCGCCAACGACGTCCTTTAACCCATGATACACGTAGATAGCCGTGACACCCCACCACTTAGTTGTTATCTTAAGGCTTAGGGTACGCTTATAGGTTGCCATGGTGTTTTATAAAAAGAGGAAACCCATACTACTACAATATATAATACAAAAATATAACACCAAGACGTCGGGGAAAGAGCTAAACACTAAATAAATAGTGTCCCCTTTTGAAACCCTGACGTCTACCAACAAATATACGAATAGAGAGTACAGTCGTATATTTATTAATTTGAACCACTTTCTAAATGGTTCACTAACACCTAACTGATTAAAGTGGTTTCCTAATGCATACTAACATATTATAGACATACATTTGTTAGCCTGTTCGAGTTGACCGGGGACAGCCAACTGACTATAACGATTTAAAAAATCAAAGTACTCGGCTTGCGCGTGCAAATGACAAAGGAATTAAATCCACTCACTCAAGCGTTCTTGCCAAATACAACGCGCTAGCCACGAACTATAGAAATAGCATACTGGCGAGGGGAGAAATGTATTGCATTGACCACAGTAAGAGGCGACCTATTAAATGGCTGAAACCGCCAGCTAAGAGGAGTGCCTTTAGAAAATGAGGACACAAAATGTGCTCCAACCATGACAAGAATTTACAAATTAAACATAAAGTTTGAAATGAAATACTAATACGAAATATATGTATAAAATGTATCTACAAAATCGCGCTAGAAACTAGCAAATTCGGGCAGCAATTGCAGAGCTAAATAAATGCGTGCGTTCACGTCGACTACTACTACTACTACTGCTACTACTACTACTACTACTACTACTACTACTACTACTACTACTTTTTCTTCTTTTTTTGTTGAAAAACCGACGCTGACGCAGTCGGACAAACTCTAATTCTACTACTACTACTACTACTACTACTACTACTACTACTACTACTACTACTACTACTACTACTACTACTACTACCACTACCACTACCACTACCACTACCACTACCACTACTACTACTACTACTACTACTACTACTACTATTACTACTACTACTACTACTACTACTACTACTACTACTACTACTACTACCACTACCACTACCACTACCACTACCACTACCACTACTACTACTACTACTACTACTACTACTACTACTACTACTACTACTACTACTACTACTACTACCACTACCACTACCACTACCACTACCACTACTACTACTACTACTACTACTACTACTACTACTACTATTACTACTACTACTACTACTACTACTACTACTACTACTACTACTACTACTACTACTAGTACTAGTACTACTACTACTACTACTACTACTACTACTACTACTACTACTACTACTACTACTACTACTACTACTACTACTACTACTACTACTACTTCTTGGATTATGTAATCATATTGCACCTAACCTGTAGCGATGCTCGCCTCCCACGCTTGCATGGAGAACATCACCTGGCAGTATTTGGGAAAGAAGCTGGCGAATCCCCATCCGGAGAAGCCCCAGAATACATAGCCAATTATAAGCACCATATAACATGGGTTTGTGACAAGCCGTTTCATCGACATGAAAAATCCTGCAAAAACATTAGTATAATATATCATAGGTATACTATATGTATCCGTGTACGTATGCGCGTAGATGTATTATATGCATGCGTCTGGGCAAGTACGTATTTGGCCGCGTGTGTGCGGTAGTGTTGTAGTAAGCGTGAGCGTTCGTGTATATGTGTAGATATGTACACTGCGTGTTATGCACGTTCTCTTCTTTCTGTATATGTCCTCCATAAAGATAGTCAACATTATGTCTAGTTGTACATATAGCGATATGTGATTGGTATATTGTGTCCAGGACCATTTTACCACTGACCTTTCCACGAGTACACCTTTTCCCGTTGTTTCTTTTCCAAGGCATTGGCATCATGGCCATCGCGACTCCCAAACAGCTTTGTTTTATTCTTCATTTCCAAGGCTAACATTTGTTTAGAAAAATGACATGTATTTATTATTTCATGCAAACATTGTATATGTTTTAAGATGACTGAAAGATGGGCACGTTTTTTTTAATGGATCGAAGTAACAACAACGAAGGTGGACATTGCAATAGATGAGACGGTGAAAAAAATGGTCAGCATGAGTAGCAATGGACCTTTCCAGTGTATCCATCAATCATATGACATCATAATTAACTACGTGTCGTGTAGCCTGACGTCATAATCTATGACGTTATGAATGGCGTAGACAAGTAAGCCACGAACTGGTGATGGACTAAGCATTGCTGTACGTGCTGTTGAATACTTTCAAACTAATTTGACTGGGCGCTATTGATACCTATGTCAGCAACAACGCCCAGTCAAATTAGTTTCAAAATATTCAACCGATTCCCTATATAGTTTTCTGGAAATGCATAGTCATGGAGCGAGGTGTGGGTGGAGTATAGCTAGAGCTGGGCGGCGTATAGCTAAAACTGGATTCGTCAATTCTTGACAATGGTAGTATCTATTAATGATCCACGTTAAAAATCATTCTGAGCATTTATGGAACTATTTCTGTTGATAGACCTCATTTCTACGGTGTGCTTGTTGCCTACATAATATTTAAAATGTGTATATCCATCAGACAGGAATTTTGATATCCAAAATAACCATTATGATTATTATGCCTGTGGCGAATATTAGAAAATGTGTATATAAATATCTAGACCATGATTCAATCAGATATACAAGCTCGATATCATTTTATACTGTTCGATCAGAACGGCAAGTTAGTGTCTAGTTAGAATATCGGTGCCACTGTCCTGGTAACGCAGCTGAACGTATCGGCCCGACATCGTTGCAGCATCGGCCCAGTAAGCTGCGTTATCTGGGTGGGTTCTGCATCTTAAATACATATCTATATGTTAGACCTCGCGCAGTTTATACACAGTGCCAGCTTCAACTCGTAGCCATTGCACCATGGAATGTAGCAAATGCAGATCTATACAGAATTGATGAATCCAGTTTATTGATCAATCCTAGGACCTCATAATAAACTACGTCACATGTAGGTTGACGTCATAAGCAATTACTTGATGAATAACGTGATTATGCTCGTCATAAACGCGTAATACTCCGGTAAGTTGTATGAATTGTATGTCTTTACTAGGTAATACACATCCTGTTGAATATTTGGAAACTAATCTGACCGCGGCAATAGCACCAAGTCGAAATATTTTCTATATATTAAACAACGTATCTGTATAGTGTTCTCGAAATTGATGTTTATAGAGTTGAGGGACCGGTCGATCCCATCACGGACAAAACGTGGGTGGAGCTTTGCTAGAGATGGGCGGGGCATAGCTAAAAGTGGGTTCATCCATTAGTCAATGCATAATGTATATTGCATGCGCTCCCCAGGATTAATGTTATCCACCTTTGATAGCTGCCCGAGCTGAGGCAGCCCCTGCTTTCATTCTCCGTGGGAAGCAGTAGAAGAAAGGTGCTGTGACAAACAGACATGCTGCGACAATGAGCAGGGCCAGCCACCATGCACCTACCCAGGCAGGATCATTCGGCCTCAGGTACGTATCTGTCAAGAGATAAATTCATAGATCGATGTACCTATAATAGAACACGTGTAAAAGCATTCTTAAGTAATGTTATGCACAATACTTTAACTGTCTGAAGATACCTGATGAATGCAACGGGATATCGCCAGGACACACACGCAAGAACGATATCTTCAAAAGCTTTCTATGTACCATATTGGAATCGAATCTATGATCAGAAATTAAATTTCTAAGTGCATTATCTTTATGTCACGGGAGATAACCGTGACAGATTTTGAGAGATCTTCTTGGACCTCAATTCCAAAATATGTCCTGCCACAAAGCAGTGGTGTAGGACATGTAATGGGATACGTTCATGCGCACATAATGGAGAAATCGTGTTTTACCCATGCCCCGCCCATCTCTAACTAAGCTCCATCCACGCTTTGCCCATGTTGGGATCAATTGAGATTCGTGGAGTGCAGGGATAGATTGATCCCAACACTGGCAAAGCGTGTGTGGAGCTTAGCTTGAGACGGGAGGGGCATAGCTAAAACTGGATTCCTTCATTGACAAACGTATATATACGTGTTATTGAGATAGCGACAGGTACCGTTAAGTCGGAACCGACTATTTGTTCAAGCGCATTGCACTTACACTGAGCGTTTAAATATTACGATACTGCCTGCCCAAGAAACCCAGCTTACTGTTGTCTTAAGGCTAATTTAAATCATAGGTTATTAAAGCACAGGCAATGTAATTCTTCTGCGTAGGTGGGTGGGGTGTGATTTCGCAGAATGCAGGAAATGAATTTTCATTTCCTCGTTATGTCCATTTGTTCCAAAATACATTTACTTTGAGAACCCACATGCATGTGTCAGCAATCTTCATGTTACCTGTTAAATCCACGTATTGAGATGTTGCCCATGCGGATAAGAGTAGTCCCAGTATTGGAGCGACTGACCATCCTGTACTGGCAAGTGCTGAAAATAGTGTACACTTAAATCATCTTGTGTCGACTTAGCCAAAACGACATTTGCAATGGTCTTGAGTGGAGGACTATTTAAAGCCAAGATACATTTTTTTTAAATTCTACCACTTGAATGAATGGCTAGGTACCCAAGGATAACATCCCAGTGGAATTTCTTTAGAAATAGTCTTCTATTGGTGTTTAAATGGGCACTTATTAATACGCTCTTCTTGAACATTATTTGGTTATGCGCAGGCCGGTCATAATGGCGACTGTAGTGTTTCAAAATATTCAACGGTATGTTTATTAAATGGTAAAGACATACAATTCATACAACGTGTCGGACTATTAAGCGTTAAAGACGAACACTATCAAATCAGTCATGGCGTAATGGTTATGACCCCCCCCCCCATCCTACACGTCACGTGGTTGATTATGACGTCGTATGATTGAGTGAGGAAATAGACTCACGAATTGTCTTCTCTTGGATAGCAAAGACTATAATTTTCTTGGAAAATCACGACCGTTAAAGGGTTAATTGATATGAGCAGCATTTTGAACGGTGTGAGACGCTGTTGACAAAATAAGGGTTAATGTAATAATATTCGAAACATCCTTGAAAAATATCTGACATCAAACTGTATGACTTGTTGACTGATAGGCTCATGTCCAACAGCAACGGCATGAATTGTATATCTTAAACGTTTACTAATCCATCAGGCTGTCCGAATTGTATTCTTTAATATTTAATAAACATACTGTTGACTATTTTGCAACTAATTTAAGTGGCCGATGTTGTGCCATAGGTCGAGCCATATTAGTTTTAAAATATGCAAGAGCTTCCGTGTCTAGCTTTCTGGAAATTTAGATTCAGGGAGTGCATCGATCGATCGCTCAGGAGCTTAGCTAGAGCTGTGTGGGGGGGGGGGGTGTGAGGGGGGGGGGGTGTTGTTGTGGGGGAGGGGGGGGGGGGGTAAGCTAAAACTGCATTTCTCCAATTGCTAAAATTACATCAATTATATTCATCCTTATAAATCTCACCGATGTAGAGTGCAGCCTTGACCTTCTTTGTGTTGCTTTCCAGATAGGAAAACTGGAGTGTATATGCCGGGGAGATAGCGGTGCCAAACAAAAACAAGGCTGCAAACAGGAGGCCAAATGCGGCATTGTTTGATTGCAAAACACTTTGCGCATCATCCGCTGACTCGGGTAAATACGACTCGTTGTTAACTGGTACGCACAAGAAATCGGTTTGGTTACCACTTCCAAAGCTCATTGCACTAGACCTGTGGAGATAAGCTGTATTATTGCAATGAACCTTTCCCATTTTAGCTATACCCCGCCCGTTCCTGGATAAGGTCCACCCACACCTCGCTCGTGTTCATAGCGATCGATCTCTGAACTTCCTGACTAGCAATTTCCAGAACACTCTATACAGGGAAGCTGTTGAACATTTTGTAACTAATTTGATTTGGTAGCAACACCGGCCAGTCAAATTAGTTTCAAAATATTCAACAGCATGCTTATTAAATAGTATAGACATCCACTTCTTACACTGCGTCGGACTATTAAGAGTTCAAGACGGGCTGTATAGAATCATTTATGACGTATTGGCTATGACGTCATCCTACACGGCGCTTAGCTGATTATGACGTCATATAACATCAACTGATGATGGATGCTCTGGAAATGTGAATTGGACTCGCCATAATGGCAGCAACAACTTCAAGTCGAATTAGTTTTAAAATATTCAACCGCTTACCCGTATGATTGTGTTTATAACATTTTGCCAAATTATAGCTGGCACCTCTATGACAGAGTGTATATCCCGAGGCAGACGCACTAGGCTTTTTGTGATTGGTTGAATGGGAAATCATGACATCCATCATAGGCTATAAAAATGTAGCGACGTTTAGCTACTAAAGCCTGAATATCTTTATTTAGCGGCATGATAAAAAGCGTATAATTACCTGCATAGTTTCTGAGTTGAATATTAGATCACCTGAATAGCTATTGCGAGATGAGATTAGTTATACTTTAAGTGTTTATAATGGACTAACTCGCGTCATTCATGGCGTAATTGATTACAATATCAGCCTACGCGTGGCGTTGTTGATTATGACGTTATATGATTGATCGATAAACTATATAGCGCGTATAATATTGTCTTTCCCTACTTTATCTTTTAGGTAATTTGCATTTCGATCGCGTGCCGCAACCCTTCAAATATATTAACACAATATTAGCCTATATATTTGAAGTGTGGGTGCCACGACTGGTATAACTTTGCATAAATACACCACACATGTGCCAATATTTCAGAAAATACACACCGAGTCGCTTGAACAGTTCTCAATTAATAACAATTCAATTCAATTCAATTCAATTTATTTACACCCATGCCGCAATGTGGCATATGGGGTCCATTAATACATAGATTTACACGGTCAATGGCGATTACATGGAATGTTGGTAATTATTATTATTATTATTATTATTATTATTATTATTATTATTATTATTATTATTATTATTATTATTACATGTATTATTATTATTATTATTATTATTATTATTATTATTATTATTATTATTATTATTATTATTATTATTATTATTAACCTCGTCGTCGTCGTCGTCGTCGTCGTCGTCGTCGTCGTCGTCGTCGTTATTATTATTATTATTATTATTATTATTATTATTATTATTATTATTATTATTATTATTATTATTATTATTATTATTATTATTTCAACATAATATAAGTACCTAGGTAATCAAAACGCCCTCCCGTTAGCCAATCTGAGTAATGCAATTAAATAGTGATTTGCATATACCCGTGATGTACATATAGGTGTTATGAAAAGAAAAGTTTGTTTATGGCAAATATGATGAGTGCGACCGGCCGGTCAGTTCAGTAGCGAAGCACTCAAATTCCTCCAGACTAAATTCGAAAGGTATGGAGGAAATTGGAGGTCCCCACTCCCAGAACATATTTAGAATTGTAGTCTGTACACATTAAACATAGTAAATTCCGGTAAATTTGGTTTACGACGGTAGCAATGAGCTGCAGGACAGACTGTGGTAGTAGTAGTGGCAGCAGTAGTCGCAGTGACAGTGGCAATGGCAGGAGCAACAACAGTAGCAGTAGCAGTAGATGTAACAGTAGAGGCAGTAGTAGTAGTTGCTGCTGCTGCCACTGTCATTTACTGTTGTTGTTGGTTTGGGACAGAATGCTAAGTGCAACGACAGGTCGGACAGACCAGGAGTGAAGTGCTCCAATTCCTTCAGACGACATTCGAAAAAGTATGGAGGAATTCGGAGGTCTCCACTCCCAGAACATATTTCTAATTTGCAAGATGTACAATTTTAAAGGTAATAGATTATACACCTTGTACATAGGTTTTGTTGTAGGAACATTGATTTTCGACAGGAATGATGTGCTGTAAGCAGGCTGTGGTAGTGATAATAGCAGCGGTAGCTACAGCGGTAGCGGCAGCGGTAGTAGCAGTAGAGGTAGCAGTAGTAGTTGCAGCTGCTGCTGCTGCTATTGTCATCAACGTCGTCGTCGTCGTCGATGTCGTAGTCGTCGTTTTCGTCGTCTTCGCCATGGTCCTCCTCCTAGTCGTAGTCTTTGTTGTCATCATCACTGTTGTCGTTGTCTTGCTATTTAAAATGCGTCAATACTCTTCTTATAAATGTACATAGCAAACTTAAAATTGAGATTTTATTACTTGATAAAAGTTCACAAAATTTGTAGTAGTTTGGTTTCACCCGAAAGTATTTTGGTAGTAGTCTCATTCTGTCCTTTTAAAAAAACTTACAGAGAAATAGGTAATGATATTCATCACCTGTGTCATGTTGGTCACACAATTTACATATCCGATCTTCTTTGATTAAGCCCTCCCACCTCCCAGTTTCAATTGGCAATTTGTGGTTGGGAAGATGCGTTCATCTGCCCTCGCCATGATTGTGTGTATTGGTCTATCAGTATTTGATTTACATGTTTCGTTGCGTTACTTGTGATGCGCTGTCTTTCCCATAGATACCCCATTCCCACATTATTTAATATTGCCTTTACTACTCCAATCCATTTGTATTGCACGTTATAATTGGTATAGTCAGTGTACATATATTTATAAAGTAGACATGATAGCTTTGTTTCTTTGCCATTTAGCAGTTTTCCCCAGTATAGGATTGTTCTATGTTTTATAGTGATATCGAGGGGGGACCTACCTAATTCACCGTATATCATGAATGTTGGTGTATGCATGTTTAGTTTTAGTAACCGTCGATAGAAGCCTATTTGTATTTTTTCAACTAGTGTTGTGTTTTCCGTAGTCCAAATTCCATACCCATATGTGAGAATCGGTAATATCATTGAATCAAACAGTTTCATTTGGCAGTTTATTGGTAGATCCATATTTTCGCACCTCCGGTATGGTGAATATAGCGCTTTAGTAGCTTGCTCTGCTAGGTGTTTTAGTGCTGTTATATACCGGGAGTTGTAAAAGAAATGTATACTAAATACTTATATTTATTGACTATTTCAATATTTTCATCATCTAAATTAAAATTACAATTCCCCCGTCCCCTTTTATTGCTTCCGAATATTACCACTTTTGTTTTATCCTTATTAATTTTGAGATTCCACAATTTACAGTAACTGTTGTAGGCATTCAGACTCAGCTGTAGAGTAATACCATCTTCTGCTTTCAACACTGTGTCATCTGCGTATAGGAGCACCAGCAAAATAAGATAGACGTATATGTTATCATTAATTATAAGACTGTCATAGTTTGAGTTTTCCAGGTATTCTTGAAGGTCATTGAGATAGATATTAAATACTATAGGAGAAAGATCTTCTCCCTGCCGCATCCCCCAGTTACACGTAAAAGGCTCTGATAATTCATCATTCATACATACCCTTGATTTAGGCCAAAACACATATTGAGAATCACTCTGAATATTTTCCCATTAATATTTTCCCTTAATAATTTACCCCATAGTGCTTCCCTCCAAACTTTATCAAACGCTTTCTCTAGATCAATAAAGGCACAAAATAATTTTTTCTTTTTAATTAGGTAGATTTCTAGGATCGTGTTTAGTGCAAATAGATGGTCAGTTGTTGAGTATCTTCGTCTAAAGCCAGCTTGGTGTTCTTGAATAAGATTGTTTTCTTCAAGATAACTATCAATCCTTTTACTTATGATGCTAGTAAAAAGTTTAGCCAAACAGCTCACCAGTGTAATAGGCCTATAGTTTTGCGGCTCATTTATGGGACCATTACCGTTATATATAGGTTTAATTAGCCCATCATTCCATGCTTCAGGTATATTTCCAGTTTCGAGTACACAATTAAAAAGCGTATAATAGATGGGTATTAGTTATTGTTTGTTCGCTGGACTTAAGATATTCATTTGATTATCCCGTCCCCTCCGGCAGCTTTGTTAGTTTTCAGAGATTTTATTGCATTTCCAATTTCAGATACTGTAATTTCGACGCTAAGTAGGTCATTTGTTGGTTGTCCTGTATCATTAGTGTGTGTTTGGATATTGGGGACATCGTCACTCTGGATTATGGATTTATAAAATGCATACATATCGTCAATTTGGATTATACATTTTTCAGTTTTTGGGTCTTGGGACTTTATAATTTCCAGTATGCTCGTGCGTCCGATTTCTGTAATCTTTCTATTTTGATTTTAAAAGTTTTACATGACTGGATCACAGTGTTAGCACTGTTAGCCGACTTTCTCAATCGATGCTCGTTTCTGTAGTGGTGATATGCTTTTCTCGCTAGTTGGCATTCGTGGTTGAACCACGGGCGGTTAGTTTTGCGATTGGTGTTACTTAATCGGTTGCTCTTTATAGGCAATGTTCCAAAAGTGCTAATGGCAGCTTTTTCAAATATCGAGGCTATGCCATCAACTACTTCATTGACGTCATATTTAAAATGCTGGGTGCCAGTTTCGTAGTTATCAGCTTTAATCCGCAAATGTATATACGTTGGATTATCAATTACACACTCTGGAAAATTTGTATATTGTTCAGCCTCCCACCGGGCTGGACGTGTTCTTGCTTGTGCGTGGTTAGTCACCGTATTGTTTCCGTTGTGAATTGTGTCTCTAATTAGTGTATTCTTATTATCGAAGTTTTGAATTAAAAAACTTACTTCTAGAGCTGAGTGGATATCCGACAGAAGGGGTGAGAAGTCCAGGATACTGAACTCTATAACATTTTCGCTTAATTTATAGGTCGAAATTATATAATCTACTACACTACTGTTCTTACACGTTAATTTTCTTATTCCTTTATCACTCCCGATTCTACCATTATATATACACAGGTTGTTAAATTTGCAAATATCAATCAGTTTCTGGCCATACGCATTTATTTTATTCGTATCTTGTGATATTCGGTTACCTATCGCTGTTGATTCCGGTTCGTCTTCGATTTGAACTTGACAAGTGTCCTTTAGCACTTGGTCCATTTCTAATAGTTCATTGAGGTTACCTGTTTTGGCATAAATGTCCCCATACATTATGAGTGATTCTGTTTTAGTTAATAGTGAGGTGACATCAGTGTCTATATCTTCTAGCGCTTCACTGGATGAGTAAATTGAACCTTCCGGTGGTATATAGACTACTCCTAGTATTGGATTATTCTTTGTCTGTGTACAGGTTTTATCTATTTTTATCCAGATAACAAAATCATTATTTGATTTCAATTTTGTAATATATTTAGATATGTTGTTATTTACGAGTATCGCAATACCTCCTGATTTGCGCTTAGCATTGTTCCTTGTTTTCAGCATAATTGTATAACCAGGCACATTACGAGTATCGTACTTGCTATGTTTAGTTTCAGCCATGCCCACTATGTCATACCGACATATACATTCCATGGTTTCAGGGTAGTTGAGCTTGTGTTTCAATCCACATATATTGACAAAGGCAATGGTTAATTCCTTGTCATGACCAGTACTATTAGCATAGGTGTCACCAGCATGTATGCGATTTGTGCTGATAAATGTGCGACAAGCTGCCGCTACAGTGGCGGCGGCGGTAAAGGTAGTATTGGTTATGACAGTAGCATCTCCAGTAGGTCTATTATTATTATTATTATTATTATTATTATTATTATTATTATTATTATTATTATCATTATTATTATTATTATTATTATTATTATTATTATTATTATTATCACCGCGACCACGACCACCACCACCACCACCACCACCACCACCACCAGCACCACCACCACCACCACCACCACCACCATCACCAACATCCCCATCATTTGTGATGGTGATGTTGATGGTGGTGGCAGCGGCAGTGGCGGCGGTGGCCATGGTGACGCCACCCAATAAGGTAATATTGGTTGTGACAGTAGCATTTCTATTATTATTATTATTATTATTTTATTTTTATTTTTTTAATTTTATTATTATTATTATTATTATTATTATCACCATCACCGCGACCACCACGTTCTATATGTTGAACTGTTCCGATTTTGCTTGGCAAAGTTGATCTGAGCGCCGCGATCCTGAGTCACATTGTCAGTGTGGACTCGTTGGCCATCCACGTATAACCGATCGGCTACAAAGCTGCAGCGTAAACCCTGTGATTTTGCCCTTCTGAATTCAGGTAGTAACAGTTATCCGCTATCTACTTTGGATACTGCACATTGACACCATAAGGTTGTCCTCGTAATGTTCTAGGAGCTGTCAGCAGGACTAATTCACGATCCATAAACAAGGTAAGTCTGGCTACGATAGTGCGAGGTCTTCCAGTGTTTCTATATTGTTCATACCGACCGATTCTATGAACACGTTCAAACGATATGTTTTTGTCAATTTTCATCTTGCTATTGATAAATTGTTTTACTATCATTTCGCCGTCTTCATTTGAGTCTGACTCTGGGATGCCAGAGAATAGTAGGTTGGTTCGCATGCTGCGACTTTGCAGATCCAGGTGCGCCTCTTTTAGCTCGTGTAGTTGTCTGTGTAAATCTGGTCTAGTGGCCGGCTTAACGTTGCTGACGGACGTCTCTAACTGTCTCATCCTAGAATGTACGTTTTCGTAATGTTCGTCCATTTGCACTTTTATAGAATGCATATCACGTTTTACAACGTCATTGTCTCTAGTAAAATCATCATATTTATCGCTGAGATACTGAACTTTCTCTTCGGCGGCAGACAGTTTCTGATTGGTTCGATCCAGTTTATCACTCACGTTTGCTATCTGTGTATAGATAATACTTTTTTGTTCCAAGTCTGACCGACTACCACCAACGCGTTGATCGATTCCCGCTTAAAATGTCTCACCTGTATGGGAGGTAAAGGGAGCTAAATTATTTACTCAAACGGCATTTTTCCCCTTTCGACATAATTTCAATGAAAATTGGTCAAATTTGCGGGATGTTCAAATATCTCTTTGATAGCCAATTTAGAAGAAATCAGTCTGTTTAATGAAAAAATAAACACGTACGGACGTATGCAGTAGGAAAAAACTGTACTACAACCAATTACAACTCGATCGTGTACTAGGGCGTACTAAAGATAATTTCGGCGACACCGCTTTCGATATCTGCCTTGTGCACTATTGATTCAAATGTAGGGCTATGTTAGCGGTCATTAGAGTGACGCATAAGGAGTTGGCTTATCGGTTGCAGAAATTGAAAAGGTTGAAATCAGAATTCCCGTTTTGCCCGTTTTCAAACTTGCATTTCTTGCGTATTTATTACTGAATGCTCGCACAATTTATATGTGCGAGACGGATTTTGATTGCGTTTAAAATATATTGTATAATGACTATTAACATTGTGTTTGCATACCGACTTTAAATGTAGTTAGCGATTGCTGAGTGTCAAATCCATTGGACCTCTTATTTATTAACCTATATGAGTCAATCCCTTAGGTCTGCGGCATAAAAGTTTAATATAAGAGGTCACGCATGTTTAAATATACCATCACCCATATGGTTATTCTTATTTAAACTTATTTTTATTGTTCAAAATACAATAGAGATCGAGCCACAAGCTGTCTCCAACCGAAACTGAGTATAGTAGAACAAGGTCGCTGGGGCTGAATCCGGTCTATGTATTGTCATTGATGATCACGATATGTAAGGTATAGCAGTGTAATATGATTGGACATACACTACGCCAGATTCATTTAAATAGATTTCTCCTTGACTTAGAAAATATTTTTTTTCAATTCTTAATCCAACAAATGATCTAGCCTTTGGGAGCCAGCTAATTCTAATCATCAGACTGTTCATTTCTAGACAGCCTAAATATTCTTCTAATACAATTGGGTTGTAGCAGATTAAATGTTCGTATGTCAAATTAACACAGTAATGAACAAATTGGCCAAATACGGAACCTGCTATAGTCCTGAAGAATGTCCATGTCCATTTGCAGGTCAAGAGAAAACTATTTTGGAAAATATACCACTGGAATGGCTGGCTCTGTAACCGAGCAAGTCATGCCAGTGGACATTTTCCAAAATAGTCTTATATTATCTTGGCTTGCAAATTGACACTGGTTAAGCAAACCCAGTTCTTAGCATTATTCATTTGATGGTAAACCCGGCAAAAAAACCCGGAGACCCGTGAAAGCTGTGGGGTTTGGTCAGTTCAGGCTTATATAGAACATGTTTCAAACGTAAAATAAAAAATAATGTTCAATATTTTGAGAATAATAGGATTGGAAGACATTGCTACCTAATCCAATTATGTTGAGAATATTCAAGGGAACATTTTTACATCATGTTCAAAATGCTTTTCTTTTGGAAACAAGTTGACGTCTTTATGAGTTGTCCTTTAAGCGTGGCATGTGTGCAGGTAACTTGAAATTATACAGGGGCCTCACAAATTTTAAAAACAAATTTGTGTGTCACTTTTTGAGGTGTGCCTAGAAATGTGCATTGCCTTATGGTCGACCCTGGCGCCACGGGCCTCGTCTCCCAACGCCAACTCCAAATGACTTACCTTGAATTCAATACACCTGGGATAATTGATATTCTATTAGATATTTCAAAAGGAATTTGACTTTAATGAGGCAAGTCATGCCACACATCGCATCCTCAAAGTATTTAGCGACAAACATCGCAAGATTGGATGAAATAAAATGGTATCAATAGCTGTGTCATTAGCTATGCAATTATTTGTCGCACTACGGTACATAGCATCAACGGGAAATCGAACTCACAACCGGCGGAAGTACAAAGCATCGTAGCCCACAACAGTTTCCTACTCGTGAAAGCCTCACTAGCAAAGTATGATGGGTTTTTTAATTCGCCGTTGATGTGTTGGAATCGTTCGCCGGCTATGATGCGGTTGTGGGTTCGATTCACCGCCAATGCTTAGCTGTGGAAGATTTCTAAGGAGATTTTACGAGAACATTCATATATGTGCACTTACTTGATTACATAGTGTGGTAGGGTCATTAATACAATGAAAACCGCAGCGAATATGTATAGTGTTGCTAGGATTCGTGGCATATTAAATCGGTTAGAGAAATGGCTGATGAATAAAAGTAAAGAGAGCGGTCCGAGTTCTGATGCCATAAGAATCCGGCCAGTTGTAGCACTATCAAAGTTGTAGCGACGTTCAATAGATGTGAGAATTCCCGTAAGAGAATACCAGAACATACCATTGCTATTGTTTGTGATGGCGCAGCAAAATGCATACACCTAAATATAAATACAAGAAATGGTTGTTGATTATTAGCAAAATAATTAAATAAAACATTAAGAAACACTATGATAGGAAATTATGGCATCTAATTAGACTATCGCTCTCTCCCCCTTCTCTCTCCCTCCCTCCCCATCCCTCCCTCCCTCCGTCCCTTCATCCCCCCCTCTCTCTCTCTCTCTCTCTCTCTCTCTCTCATATGTCAATCGAAATATCGGTCATAGGGCCGGAGAGAAGAAAGTCGACATACTAATATTGACATTGTTTTTCAATCAGATAGCATGACATGTTTTCTCAAAACACAGTAGTTTCAGTTTATCTTTCGTGGTAACCCCGGGCCAAACTCACCTCCGTCGTGCGGGAGCAAGAGACCACGGACAATTTAAGGAACTGTCCACCCCTGGTTTGATTGAAGCAATAGCCCTGATTTTGAATGTAATCGGTGGAAGAAGACACACGTGGACATACACATACGCGATCTTTGACTACTGACCATGCATTGCAAATAACCTTCAATGGAGGATTCCAGTTTATCTATCAATCATATGCCGTCATAAGCAATATCGTGGCGTATAGCATGGCGTCATAATCAATTACGACATGATCGGCGTAGCTAAGTTCGTCACGAACGCTTAATTGAGCGTTGTTGTACGAATTGTATGTCTTTAGTATTTTTAAACATGCTATTGCATATTTTGAAACTAATTTATCCACATGGCTGCTGCCTATGCCACCAAGTCAAATTAGTTTCAAATATTCGACAGTTTACCTGTATAGTTTCCAGAAATTAATTGTCAATGAGTTCAGGGATCGATCGATCCCAGCACGGGCATGGCTGGATCTTAACTAGAACTGGGCGGGTCCAGGCTAAAATTACATTCATCCATTGTTGTATTATGTTCGCATGTGGACGTAGTCGCTCTAAATATGTTTGATTAGATCCATTAAACTGGGTCCGTGACAATGATACTTGTATTGTTGCCCCGGGGTGCAAGTATGCCATTTACATTAGGCTGTCCGACTGTACTGCCAGGTTGCGCCATTTCTGTAAATTATGTTGAAAATGTGTGATGTTGTAAGCTATACATACTACAGAATCCTTATGAATACCAACTCAATTATTATAGCAACCCTTTATCCCTCATATCAGCAAAAAGCGGCGTTTGTAGTGGTGTTGAGAAATGTCCATTTGCAGACCAAGGGAAGACTATTTTGTTTAATTTACCACTGGACTATCTGGCTCGATAACATAGCCAATCATTCAAGTGGTAAATTGTCAAAAACAGTCTTCTCTCTGTATTGCAAATAAACGTTTACTATGAGAAAATTGAAATAGTGTGGACCAAATTTGAGTGTGAAAGGGTTAACACTAAATACAATAAATACTCACCATGAGTACATATACAGGCCCTGAAAATAACAAATTATCTATGTTTTCCCACAGGTCAACCAGTGCGCTAACATTTGGCTGCCCTGCATTGAAAAGTGTTTGCCCTGAACCGCAGGAACGTGTAATTTATGTGACTTGTGTCTTCAGAGTAAATAGGATTGGGGAGAGTACCTTTTGTAGACTAATTCTAATTAGTACAACAAGCTTTCGTCTTGTAGTTAAAGTATGTATAAATAGTAAATAGCGGGTCATGTCAAGGAGAAATCGCTCGTTGTCTCTCTTATGTTTTGTCCAAGGCCGATTAAAATGTGTGCATATAACTTCACGTTGATTGGCTTCTTGTCTTAGAAGATGAAAGGAAGAGCGAACGACTGAATGAATGACTATATGACCGTCTGCGAATATATGGATGATCTATATAGTAATCGGTGATGCCATTCATGGAGCTGCTTCTGATAACTTATCAGTCACCTGGCGCGATATAATTGGTAAAAAATGGGGTTGGAAAGGTCAAACCCAAACTAATACTTGCAAAGCAGGGAAGAGTTCCCAATAGACCAATGGTCGCATGTGTACAATGGGAGATGCGCATCCAACTTAGCAGGGCAAGCGGTAATGTGTATCGATCACTCATGTGATATCAAAATGCATTACGTCAGACGTAGGTTGACGTCGTGATCACTTACGCCATGAATGGCACGATTTAGTCCATCATAAACGCTTAATAGCTGTCAACTTGTACGCATTGCATGTCTTTACTATTTAATAAACATTTTGTTGATTACGTTGAAAGTAATTTGACTGGGCGTTGTTGCTGCCACACCAGGCAGTCAGATTAGTTTCAAAATACACATCAGCGTACCTGCATAGTTTTCTGGAAATAGAGATTCTGGGAAGTATAGAGATCGATCGATCCCATCACGGGAAAAGCGCGGTTAGAGCTTAGGTACAGATGGGCGTGCATAACTAAAACCGGATTCCGTCTTAACGAGCAATTTGTTTGGATGTTGTTACTGATAAAGGTTGATTACCATACAGCGCCTGATAGCAAGAGTGATCTGTAACGAGGACAATCGTATTGCGAGAACAACCAAATTGCGAAGACAACTATA
The DNA here is from genome assembly GCA_034401795.1 of Chaetoderma sp. LZ-2023a. Classification (NCBI taxonomy): domain Eukaryota; kingdom Metazoa; phylum Mollusca; class Caudofoveata; order Chaetodermatida; family Chaetodermatidae; genus Chaetoderma; species Chaetoderma sp. LZ-2023a. Next base: position 4,653,831 of record CM067367.1, read on the forward strand.
TTGCAAGAACAAGCATATTGTGTGTATTATAAGCGAGACCATATAAAACAATTCTAGTGAAAACTATATTCTAAAACGCATAAAAACATAATATATAGCCTAGGCTGAACGCTGACTTGCCGAATGCTGTTGAGAGAGAACCAACTTTTATTAACTGTACAGTCAACTTTACTGAAGGCTTCCATACACACATCGAGTGTGACAGCTTTGGAAAAGCACTTGAGTGAGCATCATGTTTCTGAAATGTAACGCCCCGGCACCGTCTCGTTCTGAGAAATTTTCGCAATTTATGGAAAACGCGTTGCGAATTGCATAATTATGTTGTGAACTGAATAACCTTATATACGACCGGCCGTGTGATGTTGATCATCAGAATCTGCTCTACCGTGGATATTGCTTAAAATTAGTATTTGTGGAGGCTAAGGGAAAGAGAAAAGTGCAAATGTGTACATGCTTCAACGTTCAGCGCTAACACATTGGTAGTAATTGTAGGTGTCAATATAAAGCAGACACCGAGATTAACATGTGAAATTCAACCTGCCCACACATGTGGCATCTAGTAATTTTATTGGAAGTCTTATATTATTGCTGACCAGACTTATTAGCAATTCACTATACCTTTCCGGAGTATCCATCCATCGAGCTGACCTCATATGACGTCGTAATCTGCTAAGTGGCGTTTAGGATGACGTCATAATCATTACGTCATACATGATTCTATTTGGCCCGTCTTTAACTCTTAATAGTCCGACACGTTGTGCGAATTGTATATGTCTACTATTTAATAAACATGCTGTTGAATATATTGAAACTAATTGACAGTCAGATTTGTTCCAAAATATTCAACAGCTTACCTGTATAGTTTCTGGAAATTGATAGTCAAAGAGCTCAGAGATCAATCGATCCCAACACGAGCGAGGTGGGTGTAGGTGGAGCTTACGTAGAGATGGGCGGGCCATAGCTAAAATGGAAGGTCCATTGGTTTACTGGCTCCCTATCTAAGAAGAGTACGACAAATAGGTCCACCGTATCCCAATATTGTTAACAGTGTAACGCTTTAATGACAAATGAAATTGAGTTTGTGAAATGTATATTTACAGATCAAATGGAGATTATTTATCAAGTCAGATGGATCCATTTCTAACTATTCCCCGCCCATCACTAAGTAAGCACCACCTACATTATGCCCGTGTTGGCATCAAACGAACACTGATCTTCTGAATTTCAATTTCCAGGAAACTGTAAGGTAAGCTGTTAAATATTTTGAAACTAATTTGACTGGGCGCTGTTTATGCCAATAGCAACAACGGCGCCCAGTCAAATTAGTTTCAAAATATTTACCAGAATAGTTATTAAGTTGTGGAGACATACAATGTGAACACATGGCGGACTAATACGATTACATGACGGACTAAATACGCAATTCATGGCATATTTTGATTGTGAAGTTAGCATACATGTGACGTAATTGATTACTACGCAATATACTTGACTAACAGATTGATTTCTCTATTGGTATGAACCTTGTCTGCAAATCCTAATTTTCTATGAAAAAACGGATATTTCCTGAAACAATTTGACAATTAATGTGCGTGCGTGTGTGAGTGCGCGTGCGTCCGTTAGTCTCTCTGTGAATTTTATCTCTCCGTAGTGACGCAGGCACTACACCACTTCTACGACCCAGTTGTCATTCATTGCTTATTTCTCTGGGAAGTAGGCCTAATTCACATATATCTTCACTATTACTTGTGTGTGTGAGTCTCATCTACTACAGGCAGAACTAACTTATTATCAGTAATTCAATGCTGAAAAGTGTGAAGGACTGATAAGAATCAGTTAAATAAGGTCTATTCGGACTACTCGTCAAAATGTAATCACGAAGGACATCTTCCAGTCACAGGTACTTTAGTAAATGCATGAATCTCGGTGGATTCTTTGACAACACACACATGTCCACACAAACTCTCACGTGCACATAGACACGCACGCGCACACGCACACGCACGCACGCACGCAAGTGCATATATCGTGAATGGGGAAAAGGGTTACATGAAAAGCTAGTAGAACTGTGGTTGTTATTAGTTTAACAATAGTGTGTTGTGAGGCTATTGGATTCGCTATACCTATATATGTCCGTGTTTGTGTGCTTGGCCCGAATATTCTAGTTATATTGGGTGTATTTCCAAGACTCGCCAGTGGAAGGTTACACATGGGTTCTCGACGAATCCAATTACTTTCGGTGTCGAGTGCTCAAAGTTTAAGATATCCGTCGCAAATCCCCTACCCCACCCCCACCCCCAAATACTACTAAATTTGCATTACACGTATGACTAATTTCATATTCCTAATGAATTGGGGAATATGTTGAAGATACTGTAGACGTAATCTCGCTAATCTGCTAGAACAAGCGACCGTTACACCATTAGAGACGTTGCAAGAAAACATACACAATCTCCCTATCCCGATGGTTAAATACATAACATATTCCTCAGTTTTCCTCTCCTTGTTCTTCCACTTTCGATTGTTTCCAATGTACATTAGTACCATAATGGACCTTTCCCGTCTTAGTCGTACCCCGGCCATCTCTAGCCAGGCTCCTCCCACACCACTTTCGTGTTGGGATCGATCAATTTCTGAACTTCCTGACTATCAATTTACATAAAACTATACAGGTAAGCTATTGACTATTTCGAAACTAATTCAACTGGGTGCGGTTGCTGCCTATGGCAGCAGCAGCGCCCAGTCAAATTAGTTTCAAAATTTTCGACATCATGGTTATTAAATCGCAAATATATACGATTCGTACGTACGGACGATTAAGCGTTAAAGACGGCCTATATCGAATCATTCATGACGTTATAATCATCAGCCTGCACATCACTTAGTTGATTATGACGTCATATGACGGATGGATGGATATACCTGGAAACATGAACCGGGCCGCCTGAGCATGACTGACTCCATCAACTTACAGTATACTTCATACTTGAAGAAATGATGGCGTGTTGCTCGACTTTGGGTTTCAAAGTAGGGCACCTGCCCTAGCTCCAGATTATGACCGTAGACACTATTACCGAAGTATCTTGATAGTCACTAAACATTTTATATATGTATTTATGGTTTCCAGATAAGCAGGCGTGCCCGACAAAGCATACTTTCAAGGCTGCTCAAAGCTGAATGCTAAAATAAAACAGGAATGCAGACAGCTGGTTAGAGATACGGACTAAATTTGGCAGAGATAATTCTAAAACAACCTGACTGGGTACTAGTGCTGTATACATATTCTTCTTACAGGAAACAACACAGAAAACTATGCAATAATACGAAATCTAGTCTGAAATCTAGACTGTGGCCCCTCTTGTACAAAACACCGCGACAAAGCGCTAACAATTCTCCTTATATCAATTAACCTTTAATGGTCAAGGTTTTTCAAGAAAATAATAATTGTTTACAATAAAGTTTATAAAGAGCTTTTTATGTTTGTTGTCGTGCAAATATGCATTACTCAAGACCACTACAGGGGCTGGGTTTTTTCCGGTCAGTATGACCATGAAAATGGTAAAAAAAATTCCTGTTTTTTTCTTAGCTAGTGTCAATTTGCCGGCTGAGAGAAGACTATTTTTTATAAATTTACCACTGGAGTGACTGGCTCGGTAATCTTATTCTCTTGGCCATTAACGAGTTAGCTTAACACACGAGTGGATAAAGCATATGGTAGTGGCAGTGGGCACCGTGGATTAACCATTGTTTTGCATGAAGTTAACACGTTGAATTGTTCCATGTGGCGAGCGTACGGGTACATATCATATGCTTCCTGTTTCATGTGATAGCCACAATGTTATTCTACCCGATTCAACATCATTGAATAAGGTACTCCAGAGATCAGGATAACCACGATTAATGATATATAATAATATGTATATTCTTTGGACCAGCCTAGTACAGCAAACGGTTACATAGAAGGGTTGTATAGGGGTCCATTTCTCGCTAGGACCCGCCCCTTTCTAGATAAGCTCCGCCCACTTTTTCCGTGTGTTGGAAATAAGTTATATACTTCGAACACTGATTTTCCAGAATCATAATTTAGAAAATTTGAGTACCGGACTGCCAATGATATAAGTAATAATAACTGTTATTGGGAAGAGAGGTGACTAAAAATTTTTAAATAGATAATCTATCTTTCACTCAAGCATCTGACGTCATAATCAAACAGGTCATATGTTAGCTGAGGTCATAATCAAATATGTCACATGGTAGCGGACATCATAATCAAAACGGTGTAGCTAAGTTGCAAAGTTCGAAAAGTCAATGACTAAAGTGTAAAAAGTGTATGTCATTAATGACTACAATTTCATAAACAGTTACGTGATTAGGAGTCGTAGGCCGTGTTCTCACCAGAGAGGTAATCAGGAATAACGTCATACGTCAGTATGCCGTTATTCCTGATTAAGTCTCTAGCGAGAACACGGCCCTAGTTAAATCAGTTTTAAAATACCAAGTATTCTGGGAGCCCACTGGCATTTAATTAGACATTTGAGTACAAAAGGATTGATGGCAGCAATTTAGCTATGGATCGGTGCTGGGGTAAAAATGACCAAGTTCCAGAATTGATGCTTAATGCAGGGGACCCCACTAGAACTCAACCCCCTCCCCCAATAACCTGTGTTAATCAAAATTTTATGTACACTCTAAATGGGTTTTTTCAGAATTAAATGCGGTCACGTAATTTGTAAAATGTTATAACTTAAAAATGAAAAAGCTGGTGCTGCATTAATTAAGAAAGGTGTTTCAAATCGATTCCAATGTGGACAGAGATTTACATGGGCGGATATAACTAGAAATGACTCTGATTATTTAGCAATATACAAGATCTGGTCAGTGGAAATGGGTTCATTCTTATTAGCCAAAGTACCACGGTATACATGGCAATATTCAACTTACCTTAATATTATTAAATTTGTCCTTCCATCGCATGCACAACGATCCATCTCGCTTAGACTCCATCTGGATTTTTGTGAAGTTATTTCAGAACTCACAGATATCTTCCTCAAGTCGTATTTTTCATAGAGTACTAAATTATAGAAGCCCTGGAGCTTTAGATAGAGCAATACAAATGTTAATATCTGGCCAGTGAAATCGTCGAAATGTGTTCATAATGGAGGACGTAATCTAGTTAACAAAGATCCATTGCTATTTGGGATATAATGTGTTTTAAGACAGGTGGTTTTCGAATATCTGTCTTCAAAATGGCACATTTTGTAGTACGAATGACAGATGTATGGCTCACAGCTTGATTGTTGCAACACATTATGTAGACTATATGTGTGGAGTTTAAATTAGGTAAGTGTATTAATGGACCGATTAAATTCCCTGCGCGTTTAGTATGTGCGTAACACAGCTCAGAAGAAACTTGCCATCTTTCCCAAAAAAATAAAACCTTCGGTTGACGATTTTGAATAGTAAATGGATTTGAAGACATTGCTGCCAATCCAATTATGTTCAAAATAGTCAGCAGAACGTTTCATGCATCGCCTTCAAAATTGTAGACATACTAACTAATACGTGCCTCTGCTGGTTTTGGAAATTGGTAAAACATAATTGCGAGTTGTACTATATAAATATATGCAATTTTAATCTCGCTTCTCAACAGTGAAACGAGGTTATAAGTGTGCACACAAATACCTAGCTGACTGTCTCGTGTTCAATTCATATATGAAGATATCTTAGCAATTGCAGAAGTCATTGTAATTCATATAGATAACAACTTCAGGATTATCGCGAGCTTAGCTACTTGACGCAGCGCGCAGTCCAAGCGCCATATTGACACACCTCGGCGGGTTGCTGGCCTGAGTCAGGTTGTACGGATTAAATTCGACATGGAATTGGGGTATTTTCGTGCTCATTCCTCATTATCACTGCATATTTGCGTGAAATCGTTAATTTTACCCTATATAGATATACCGATCCTGTGGACGCTACGGAATCTCTAGTACACAAGGCAAATGTTAGCCGAATCGTGACACTTTTGAACAATACATAACATTGCCATTGATAATTGTATCCACCGTAACCTGTTATGAATTGTATCGTAGATGTATCTGCATGTGAACTTTACAAATTTGAATAGGACTTTTAGACTTTCAAGACTCATTCACAATGTGATTTAATACTCTGTTGAAAATTTTGAAAATAATTTGAATGGGGACCATACATGTTATTGCCGATGGCAGCAGCAGGCCCCTGTTAAATTCGTTTTAAAAGACTAAACAGCTCGCTCGCATAATCAGTGTCAACTAAACCATAAATGCCTATATAATTTATAAACTCACGAACTAAATACAAATAATCATTAAATTGTTTAGATTGCCTTTAACTCGGTGATTTTTGTCTCCCGGACCGTTTGTGTGATGGAGACTACGGATGAATTCAATATTAGCTATGCCTCGCCCATGCCCGGCTAGAATCCACTCACGGGACAGATTTATATATCTTGAGCCCGGAATTCCCAGAATCCAAATTTCATGGTAACCATGCAGCTAACATGTTGAATATTTCGAAATTAATTTGACTGAAATAGTAAAGATAATTATGACAGTGACGTCAGTCTATATGTGACGTCGTTGATTATGACGTCAATACTTGAGTAACAGATTGGATTCATTAATTCTGTCAAGAAGAACGTACCTACACGTAAAGAGGCGCTCACTATTTTTATGTAAACAGTTGTGCAGACTGCAGTTTCATCTGATGGGAAACTATTTTAAATACGAAACATTCCCGTTGGTATGAATGTATGATCACGGGAGGTTGCAGATGTAGTCGTAGAAACGGCCTTCTTCGTTTTTGGCCAATGTGTCTTGAGCTCAGTCAAACACTTTAGCTTCGCCATGTTCATTCTTGTTTTGTCTGTAGCGAGTCCTGCTTTCTTAAGCTCACCTCAGAGCACGCATAACAGACTTATGCAATGGCGTCCTCTCCTGACTTTGCAATTGCTGGCTCCCATTAGGACGAATTCCACTGCTCTCTGAGATGGTATTCCCCTGGCATCCTTAACACATGACCAAACATGGACCATCTTTGCTGGGCGACCTTTACGTACAGCGCCGATGTATTACACATCTTGCATAGTGCATCATTGGACATTGTGCTGTCTGGCCATCGATGCCCGGGAATGGTGGGTAGGTATTTGCGGTGGCAGACATCGAGTTTGTCTAAAGCGGCATTTGGAGCTGCCCAGCTGCTACAGTTAAACAGCAACAAGGATACGCAGGTTGTATTGTATAAACAGAGTCTTTTTGCCAAGGGTATGTTAGATCTACGAATCCATAGCTTCCAGAAGGACTGGAAACTTATATTCCCCACAAAGCAGCGTGCAACCATGTCAGTAGTACTAGAAAACAGTGAGTCGGGGATTTTATGTTTCCTCCATGGTTCGCTGTATATCTGGGTGGACTCGGTTTTGGATTCATTCATAAAAGAGTCTCAATTATTATGGGCTTGCGGAATTTTCATGTACGGATTTCAATGCAGCAGCAAGGTAACAGGTGAAAAGCACAGGGATAGACCATCTCAATGTGGTGAGCCGATTAATGTTTCAAACTCTGCATACTCCACTGACTTGACTTGTATTCTCAGTTTGGTGTCTGTAAGTACTAGTCTCACTAGTCGTAGCTAATCGTCATTACAACTGACCTGGCGGTGTACAGCTCGGAACCTCGAGCGTGTAATTGTGTCGAAGACTCGTGACATGTCAATGCCAATTTCGTGGAAATGTCAGTCCATGGACATGGCTACTGACACACGTATACCTTGAAGCGATACAATGCCTGCACAGTTGCGTCCATGTTTAAAGTAACTTTGGCATGATCCGATGAAGTCATTGATATTGTCTCGGATTCGGCATAGAGTTAGATTGGGTACGGTTTTCCGTGTGCTGCTGAGGAGGACAATGAGCCCGAGTTTGGTGTGGGGCAGGTGGCTTCTTGGACTTTGGTAGCACGTTAAGGGTGGCTTGGTCTACAGCATCAATTGTAAATTGGTACATAAAAGTTGAATTGATTAGGTGCGTGATCGGTTTTGAGATAATGCCATTTGCGTATGTATATAGTTCATTGCAGCTCATGCCACCAGGCCCGCACTGTACGTCGATTGTTAGGGCTTTGAGTGCCTGCACAACTTCTGCTGTTTTAATTAGTGTGCGTAATGGCGTCTGGTCTCCCGAGAACGCGTGCACAAACTCATCATCGTGGTCAGTGAACTGTTCCTTGAACCATTCTCAAATTGCCTAGGATTTACCCTGGTCAGTGTCGATAAAGTGTCCTTCGAAGCTATGTACAATGAGTGGTGGTGTGTAGTCAGTAACTCTCATGGGTTGGGCCTGTCCGCAACATGTTATGACAGTCATTCATGGCAGTGCTTTCATCTCCTATGGAGTCTGCTTCATGAATAGCAAGCTCTTTTATGAGAGGGATGGTGTGGTGCAGAATGTTATTGCGTTCATTGCATAGTTTGGTGAGGTCTTCCCATTGGCTACTGTGATTATTGCAGAACCGCAATTCTTTCTGTCATGTCGATAGCTTTACAACTGCAGGTTCAGCAGTATACCTAGTTCGGAAGTTTTTTTAACTCCTATGGTGCTGGTAACTGATGATTCCATACGTTTCAGAATTTTCGTTTGGATCGGATCTGGTGTCGATGTTAGGTTATTGCTCCCCAAGGTCTTTTGTATGGCATTTGAGTATCAGCGTCGCTGATGAGTTCGGGTAGGTTATGTTGACTCTACCCACTTTCCTGGTATGGCACTCATATATTAGGTAAACAAGGTTCATTGGAAGGCGTGTAACGACTGGCGTATGGTCAGAGTTGAGGTCTGCACATCCATAGGAACGAGCATCCAGGAGTGTGTTTTGCTTGTGGTTTGCATAGTATGAAGTCTATTTTGTTGAAGAATGCTGTTGTAGCGTTAGAGCCTTTTGTGACTTTGAGATCAGCAATGTCTCCTGGCTATGTTGTCTGCTGATGGCATGCATGTTGAAAGCCGTGTTTGTAGCAAAGTGGGCATTGAATCTAACGAATGCCACCAATATATCTCCATTGTTGTTGCGTGTGCCCTCTCCGTACGATCCCATGCTTAAACCAAGTCGGCGTTGCCGAGTTTACATAGCTTGGAGTTGAACTCTCCACACACGAACAGTTGCCAACTGGCTGGGATTGCAATGGCGGCACTCAGCTCTGCATTGAAGGAATCTAATATTGCTGGATTCGCTCTGGCTTGTTCGGTAGTTGGACCATATGCATTGCCCATGCGACACTTGGTGGTGGTGGTGCATGTTCGTGTTGGCATAGCCAGGTCGATGAATGCAACGCGATCACTGACGTATTCAAAACTAATGACCTGATCCAAGAGCCTTGGTGGGATTACGAGAGTCGAAACCCCGGTGTGTGGGCTGTTTTTGCTCCATGAGTTCTAGCTTATAGCCTGTCTGACGTTGCTGCTCTGTGTAGGTAACTAATGTAGTCTCCTGAATGCATGTAATATCGATGTTATAGCGTTCACAGTCTACACCTAAGGTTTGTATCTTTGATGTGGGAGTCAGCCTAAGTACATTCTACCTAACTATGGTAAGCTCCTAGGAGGATCGCGTCGTTTGTGGATGTCGAGCACAATTTCTAGTTTGGAGAATGTTAGACATAATCAGAGTTGCCTCTGCATGCGGATCTCAGCCCGCAATCCTTGATGTGCTAATATTTTTTCAAAACAACCGGCGTGGATGTGTCATCTTCTCTCCATGTTCTCACTATTTTTAAGAACTCAAAACGATCTTAAAATATGGCTAGACAGTTCGAGAATTCCATACGAAATCTTGGGGCAACACATTCTACAACCCCGTAGCTCACGAAACCTACACCGTACGGATCCAACCCGCAAACAATTATATTGTGTATGATGTATGATTACTGTATTCTGCGGCTGTAATAGTAGAAACATCCTCCAGACGCAATCAGTTCTTCTTCGGTTTTACCCACGACGGCTGTGTATTTTCTGGCTCCGTGTAGGGCGAATTCCAAGGATCTCTGTGCTGGTGTCTCTTCTGGCATTCTTAGTACATGGCCAAACAAGGGCCGTCTTTGCTGGACGACTTTTGCAAACAGCAGCGACGTATTACACAACTTGTACAGTGCATCGTTGGAAATTATGCTGTCTGGCCACTGGTGTCCAGTGATGGTGTGTAGGTGTTTGCGGTGGCCGGCATCGAGTTTGTTTAGTGCTGCCTTTGGAGCTGCCCAGCTGTTACAGCTATACAGCATCAATGATACACAGGTTACATTGTATACACGCAGCCTTTTTATCAGGGTATCTTTGATCTACGAATCCATAGCTTTTGAAAGGACTTGAAATCTATGTTCGCCATGGTGCAGCATGTAGAAATGCCAGTGGCGACTGTAAAGCAGCGAGCCTGCGATAATATTTTTCCTCCATGGATCATTGCCATGATGTGGATCGTCATTTCCTTTGGTTTCGTGCTTGGTAGATAGATATATGTAGGTGAACTCTGTTTTCGATTCATTCATAAAGAGATTCTTAAGTGTTATTTTGCTTGCAGCTATTGGGAGAAGTTCGTCAATGGGTTTCTTTTCCTCCTCTATGAAGTCCACATCTTTGGCCGGCTTGACTCGTACTCTCAGCTTGGTTTCTGCAAGCAGTAGTCTCACTAGTCGTAGCTCATCTTCATTGCAACTGGCCTGGCATTGTACATCTTGGATCTGTGGGCGTTTAATTGTGTCGAAGGCTCATGACATGTCAATGCCTATTTTGTGGAAGTCGCGATGTTTGCCCATGCCTACCGACACAAGCGTGCATTGAGCCCATACAATGGCTGCGCTACTGCGTCCACGTTTGAAGCCACTTTGGCATGATCTGGTTAAGTTATCGATCTTGCCTCGGATGCAACATAGAGTAACATTGGATAGGATTGTTCGTGTTCTGTTGAGGAGCACAATGGGCCGCAGATTCGCTGGGGGTGGAGATGGGACTGGTGGCTTCTTGGGCATGGGTAGTACGATACGGGTGCCCTAGCCTACCCCGTCGATGGGAAGGTGGTGTCGTCTCAACCTCTTGTGTTTTAATTGGTGTTATTAATAGCCTATGGTCTCCCGAGAATGGGTGCAAGGGATCATCATCGTGGTTAGTAAACGTTTCCTTGAACCATTCTCAAATCGCCTAGATTTTTCCTTGGTCAGTCCCGATAAAGTGTCCTTCAGAGTTGTGTACAGTGACTTGTGGTTTGTGGTCAGTAGCTCCCAGGGCTCGGGATGCCCGACACATTTTGTGACAGTGATCCGTGGCAGTGATTTCATCTGCTAGGGAGTCTACTTGTTGTCAGATGAACGATCTCTACCTAATATATAAACGCCATACCAGGCAAGAGGGTAGAGTCACATATAACATACCCAAGCTCATCAGCGACACTGACACCCAAATGGTATACAAAAAGCACTATGGGGGCAAATAGCTAACATCGCCGTCAGCTCCAATCCACACGAAGCCCTCACCAAATTATTGAAATCTTTGGAATCATCAACTACCAGCACCATAGATATTCTTAAAAACAACCACACCAGGTATACTGACGCCCCTCTAGTAGTTAACCTGTCAGCAGCACAGACAGCATTATGGCTGTGCATCTATCAAAGTAGCCAAGGTGAAGACCGCATCAGACTATGCCGGGAGCGCAATCGCATTACGCGCTACATTAGCGAATGCTTAATAGATCTTGCCATTCAACAAGCATTCCATAACAGATGAAATCACTGCCACGGATGATTGTCACAAAATGTTTTGGGCAGCCCGAGCCCTGCGATTTACTGACTACACACCACCACTCACTTTACACAGCTCTGAAGCAAACTTTATCGTGACTGACCAGGGAAGGCCAAAGTGATTCGAGAATGGTTCAAGGAACGGTTTACTGACCACGACGGAGAGCCAGTGCACCAGTTCTCAGGAGACCCCAGGTCATTACGAACACCAATTAATATAGCAGAATTCGAGAAGGCACTTAAAGACCTGCAAAATTGTCGTGCATCTGGACCTGATGGCATGAGCAATGAACTATTCAAATATGCAAGTGACATTATCTCAAAACTGATCACGTACCTAATCAATTCGGCTTTTATGCAACACATTCCCATCGACGCTGTAGGCCAAGGTATCCTTATTGTACTACCCAAGCACAAGAAGCCACCTGGCCCACCTGCCAATCTGTGGCCCATTGTGCTCCTCAACAGCATATGGAAAATTCTATCAAATGTTACTCTATGCGGCATCCGCGACCGATCGATCGATTGCTTCAAACAAGGCTGAAGTGGCTTCGAACATGGACGCAGCTGCGCAGACACTGTATGAGCTCAACGCATGCGTGTACCGGTGGCCATGTACACACACTAGGATTTCCACAACAGTGGCATTGAAATGTCACGACAATACGACACAATTAAACGCTCAAAGATCAGAGATGTACTACGCCGGGCCAGTTGCAATTAAGATGAGCTACGACTCAGGTGTTTTTCACCTGTTACCTTGCTCCTGCATTGTTATCTGTGCTGGAAAGTTCCACAAGACCAACCTCCCCCACCCCACCCCTCCCCCTGTATCAATACTGGATATGCCGCTAGGGGTGGAATATGCCAACGATGTGGACTACATAGACGAGAAACGCCCTTTGATGAGCTTCTCCAAATAGCTGCATGCACACTCAATATACACTACACAGCATGAAACTAAAGAAAATAAGGATCCAGTTCGCAGCGGCGAACAATGGAGGAAAAGTACAATCCTGGGCTCACTCCTTTGCAGTACTGTTGGCATTGCTGCACGCTGCGCCATGGGGAGCATAGCTTTCCAGTCCTTCTGGAAGCTATGGATTCGTAGATCAAAGATGGCCTTGATAAAAAGGCTACGTTTATACATTGCGGCCTACATATCCTTGATGCTGTGTACCTGCATCAGTTGGCCAGCTCAAAAGCAGCTCTAGACAAACTCGATGCCTGTCACCGCAACCACCTATGCACCATCACTGGACACAGATGGCCAGACAGTATAATTTCCAACGATGCACTGAACAAGATGCGTAATACGTCGCCACTGTTTGTAAAAGTCGCCCGGTAAAGATGGCCCATCACTGGCCATGTGCTAAGTATGCCAGAAGAGACACCAGCACAGAGAGCCTTGGAATTCGCTATACTGGGAGTCAGCACATACAAAGCCAGGAGAGGACGTCATTGCATAAATCTGCTAAGCGAGCTACGAGGTGACCTCAAGAAAGCAGGACTCGGTACACTCAAGTCAAGAATGGATCTGCTAAGGATTTCGGCTGAGGACAAGCCACAGTGGGCAAAAGCGAAGAAGGACAGATTACAGCTGTATGATGTTTCTACTGCAGAATACAGTAATTATACATACACAATCAACTGACGTATGTCCGCCACGAAAGAGCTACATGTTCGAAGGAAATGACGCTGGAAAACCCAGTTAAATGTACTAAGTGTATGTCTGTGATCGATTTGCTATTAATAAACATTCTGTCGAATGTTTTGAAACTAATTTGACTAAGCGCTGTTGCTACCATGCGTAGCAACAGCGCCTAGTCAAATTAGTTTCAAAATATTCAACAGCGTACTTGCATAATTACCTTGAATATAGTATTCTGAGAATTCTTGGATTCAAGTATATAATTTGATCCCAACACCTGCAAAACGGGGTGGATGTAGCTTAGCTAGAAATGGACGATGCATAGATAGAAATTTATCTTTCTATTTGTGTGTCACCGTTTCGGTTATCTGTAAAACACTAAGTTTATCTCATAATCTGCTATCCTGTCACAACATGACGGTCGATGTCCAACCGAAATATATCACCTGCACGGGACGTAATAACGTAAGACAACAGTTATCCCCCTTACACCATAAGTGTGCCGAGGTCTACGAGATGCATCACACCCCTCCTTGGTGGCCAATTTGGATTGCATTGAGAATGGTTAAAAAAAAAATAGGTGTATAAGCGCATTCGGCATGAAAAAATACTCTAAATAGATTTGGATTACTACTGATGCTAACGCTTATGTAGGGTTCCAGTTTATCCATCAATTATATGACGTCGTAATCATCTACGTGACGTGTAGTTTGACGTCATGATCAATTATTTCATGAATAACGTAGTTAAGTTCCTTAGGAACGATTATTTGACGACGGACTAAGCGTTGATGTACGAATTGTTCGTCTTTATTATTTAATAAAAACGGTGTTGAATATTTTGAAACTAATTTGACTGGGCGCTGTTATGGCCATATGGAGCAACATCACACAGTCAAATTAGTTTCAAAATAGAAAATAGTTTACCAGTACAGTACAGTTTTCTGGAAATTAAGATTCAATGAATACAGGGATCGATCGATCCCAACACAGTCAATGCGTGGGTGGAGCTTAGCCAACTATGGGCCTGGCATAGTTAAAACTGGATTCACCAATTTGGAATACACTGCTTGCCATGTTGGGATACAATATTGGATTGCTGTTAAGCTTGACTCTAGTTGCAACATTGCAGGTTGTTCAACGAGCGCCAGATTCTGGAATCGGAATATCAGCTTCACGTATTTAAGGTTTGCGTTTTCCATTTAGTTCTTCGTGTACCTGCGAACCGTTTCTCTGCATGAGATGGATTTTGATTTTGCTTCAGCTAAATAGTATAGCTTTCTAAATTGTCGAGGTTTAACACTTCAGTTCATACCAATCCGGTTGATTGTCCTGTCTACATTCAAAGTATTCAATGTGTGTCCAATATTTTATTACCATCAATATGTTCCATAGTGACAGTACATACCAGATTGGTGACATATAACTCATTTTATACCAATTTACCTAGAGTTGGCATGGGCCATCTATATGTATGATTACTGTAATATGTGGCTGCAGTAGTAGAAACATCCTACAGCTGCAATCAGCCCTTCTTCGCTTTTGCCCACTGTGTCTTGTCCTCAGCCGAAATCCTTAGCTTCCTCGGGTCTATTCTTGACTTGAATGTACGGAGTCCTGCTTTCTTGAGGTCACCTCGTAGCACGCTTAGCAGATTTATGCAATGGCGTCCTCTCCTTGCATTGTATCTGCTGGCTCCGAGTAGGGCGAATTCCAAGGCGCTCTGTGCTGGTGTCTTTTCTGGCATCTTTAACACATGGCCAAACATGGACCATCTTTGCTGGGTGACTTTTACAGACAGCGGCAACGTAGTACACATCTTTTATAGTGCATCGTTGGAAGTTATACTGTCTGGCCATCGGTGTCCAGTGATGGTGCGTAAGTGTTTGCAGTGGCAGGCATCGAGTTTGTCTAGAGCTGCATTTGGAGCTGCCTAGCTGTTACAGTTATACAGCATCAAGGATACGCAGGTTGCATTGTATAACCGAAGCCTCTTTATCAAGGGCATCTTTCATCTACGAATCCATAGCTTCCAGAAGGACTGGAAAGCTATGTTCCCCATGACGCAGCGTGCAGAAATGTCAGCAGTACTGCAAAGCAGTTCCCCCATTGTTCGCCGCCACGAAGTGGGTCGTCATTTTCTATAGTTCACGCTTTGTCGATAGGTATATGTGGGTGAACTCTGTTTTGGATTCATTCATAAAGAGATTCTCAATTTTTAGTTTGCTTGCAGCTATTGGGAGAAGTTCGTCAATGGGGTTTCTTTTCCTCGTCTATCAAGTGCACATCGTCGGCATATTCCATCTCTAGCGGCATGCCCAGTATTGACAATGGGGGTGGGTGGGGTGGGGGTGGTGGGGGCGGGGTGGTGGTCTTGTGGAACTTTCCCGCGCAGATTTCAAAGGTAGCAGGTGAAAAGCACCGGAGATAGACCATCTCCATGTTGGGAACCGATTGATGTCTCAAACTCTACAGACTTCACTGACTTGACTCGTACTCTCAGCTTGGTGTCTGCAAGTAGTAGTCTCAATATTCGTCGTAATCAGCTAAGCGGCCTGTATAATTACGTCATAAATAATACTATTCGGCCCGTCTGACTATTAAGAGCTAACATTTAATAGTCCGACACGTTGTACGAATTCTATGTCTCGCCTATTGAATAAACATGGTGTTGAATATTTTGAAACTAATTTGACTGGGCGTTTGGCAGCAACAGCACCCAGTAAAATTAGTTTCAAAATATGCAATAGCTTATATGTATAGCTTTCTGGAAATTGATAGTCAGGAACTTCAGAGATCGATCGATCCCAACACGAGCGAGGCGTGGGCGGAGCTTAGCTAGAGGCGGGCGGGGCATAGCTTAAAATAGAAAGGTCCATTATATACATAGAGTTTAGGGTGAATGCACGTCCGTTGATAGTACATGAGCGCCACGGCAAGCAGCAGTCAAACCTTGTAACCGGTGGCGTAAAGCCACAATATCATAGGCCCAGCAGCTGCCAGTTTGGCCTCCTCCCATATCTTCCCAAACAGAGCACGTAGTGTCAACCACTGCGCCAAACAAGGCCGGGGCAGGTAGCCAACCTATGACATATAACAAGGTCTCCGGTTAGTTCATACGCCTGTATAATGGACCTTTCCAGTTTTAGTTATGCCCCACCATATCTAGTTAAGCGCCACCACACGTCGCTCGTGTTGGGGTCGATCGATCCCTGAGCTCCCTGACTATCAAAATCCAGATATCTATACAGGTAAGCTGCTGGATATTTTGAAACTAAATTAACTGGGTGTTGTTACTGCATATGGGTGCACGCCTGCAACAACACCCAGTTAAATTAGTTTCAAAATATTCAACAACATCTTTATAAAATAGTAAAGCCAATACCATTCGTACAACAGCGCTTAAACCGTCACCAAGTATGCGTTCGTGATGTACTTATCTACGTCATCCATGATGTCATTGGTTATGACGTCATCATACACGCCACGCAATTAATTATGACGTCATTTGATGGATGGATAAACTGGAAAGGTGCATTGTGTACTATACATATTATAGATAACATAATATATATAATATTAAAAAGATAATTAAGGCTGAACGGATATGAACATGTATATGCTGCATTGCCTAATTTTAGTATACATACATGGCACAAGCCATAAGATAAGGTAAAGACTGAGTGCCAATTAAAACATTTGGTTTGTAAATTGGCTCACATTTTCGAGATATATGATGAATATGCTTTCAGACAGGTAGCTATTCTTTCGACTAACTGCGTGAAAATGTAATAGATTCACCTGTACAACGTTGCAGTTTATGATGCTCGTCGGAAACTAGCTTAGGCCGTATTCTCATACAGCCACTATTTCGGTAAATACTAGGTATATCGGCTAGCGTTCTCATTGGACTGGCTCTTGTACCGGAATAAATACGCCATCTTTTTCGAAATTAAATCCCACAAAATAAGCGGTTTAGCTTCGGACACATCACCATTGCTTCCCTATGTGAACGTAACCTATCCCCTCTAAAGTGTGCCAGTTAGCGTTACCATTAGCTTTCTCTCACACTCTCAGGCAGGTAGCTCTCCACCAGGTAGCACCGCCGTCCAGTCAGGCACTATCTTCTAGCAGTGGGAACGGATATTTATTAGCCTACACAGTACATGAAATAGGTAAACAGGATTAGACAATGAGAAAGAGACCTTAGGCCGTGTTTTCACGGGAGAGTTAATCGGGAATAACGCCACACCTTAGTATTGAGCTACGCCGGTTAAATCTCTCGTGAGAACACGGCAGTCGAGAGATACTTTATACTATTTTACTGGGGGAAAAAGAATCGGCACAGAAATAGAAGAAACTTGATTTTCTAACAATGCTATTCTGAACAAAATTATGAATTCTGATCAAACGTACCTGCGATGGCAATAATAAGCATTGACAGCGCGTATGCCAGTGTTTTGTCAGCCGGATCAACACACCTGTAGAAAGTGAATCATAAAATGCATTTTGTTATAAGCAATCACTGGTAGGGTATGCTATATATAGGATGGCACTCGTTTGATATGCGTGTCTTATTGTCTTTATCCTTCAGTTGAATCATAAGTGGTGAATCCAAACTGCCACTCAAGTATATGACCTCGTTATCAATTACGTCAAATGTAGACTGACACCACAATCAAAATGCGTAATGACGCAACTAAGGCCTCCACACACATATAACACGAATTCGCATGCGTTTTTGTCGTTGTGGAAACGCATAGGTATAGACTCAATACTTCCCAATGGTTCAATGCACACCAGTCACGAATGAAGTCGGTACGGCTGCCTTGGCTTGCGAACTTAGTTCTAGTTTTCCGCTCGCGAAGCACCTGACGCGCTCATGTATGTCAGGTGATTCTCTAAACAGTCACTTGTCTCGCCAGGTGTATCTAAGCGCTCGTGCTGTAGTACACGTGCTTTCACCATGGCTAGTTGGAATAATTCTATCTCAAAGCCTTCAAAAGAAGAAATAATTTTGGAAATTCAGAAACACGAAGTACTTTACAACAAGGCGTTGAAGCAATACAAGGATATAGCCATAAAAGACAATATTTGGATTGGCATATTGCCAACAAACTTGACATCAAGGGTAATATAAAATAAGCGTGACCCCTACTATATCGTCAAACAGTTGTGACCTTTAACATGTCAAAGATTTCGAAAAAAAGATCGAACGAGGTTCAGACAGAATGAAAGACCAACAGACTGTCAATCCGACGTCTATTAACTGCAAATCATGTCTCTTCGTCATCGACGTTATCCTCAGCACTCCCCCCAACCCACCCACCCACACCCACACACACACACCGGCGTTATCCTCAGCACACACACCCTACACACACACACACACACACCGGCGTTATCCTAAGCACTCCCCCCCCCCCTCTCCCACCCCACACACACACCGGCTTTATCCTCAGCACTCACACACCCCCCCCCCCCCCCCACAATCTTCATCTTCCCCTTTCTGCTCCACTTGTATCGTGCG
This sequence comes from Chaetoderma sp. LZ-2023a, assembly GCA_034401795.1. Lineage (NCBI taxonomy): Eukaryota > Metazoa > Mollusca > Caudofoveata > Chaetodermatida > Chaetodermatidae > Chaetoderma > Chaetoderma sp. LZ-2023a. The sequence goes on from CM067367.1 coordinate 4,672,831, forward strand.
TGCGTGCGTGCGTGCGTGCGTGCGTGCGTGCGTGCGTGCGTGCGTGCGTGCGTGCGTGCGTGCGTGCGTGCGTGCGTGCGTGCGTGCGTGCCTGCGTGCGTGCGTGCGTGCGTGCGTGCGTGCGTGCGTGCGTGCGTGCGTGCGTGCGTGCGTGCGTATGTATGTATGTATATATGTCTCTGTTTTGTAGTTGATGATCTGAAAAAAATATGGCGGAACCTTCGAGACACATACTTGAAGAGCAAAAAGGAATTGATAACCAAAAGTGGCCAAGCGGCTAAACCTGGAATCAAATGGAAATTTTAGGATGCAATGCAGTTTCTAAACCCCATACATGCGACAGAGTGTAAGTATATAAACATATAAATAGTGCTATGACCAATAACGTGACAATCAGTACGTGCATTGCGCATGAGTGCGTGCGTGCGTGCTTGCTTGCTTGCACGAGTGTGTGCCTGTGTGCGTGTGTCTGTGTGTGCGTGTACTCGTGTGCGCATGTGTGCATGCATGCAGATACGTGTGACTGTGTGCGTGTGTCTGTGTGTGCGTGTACTCGTGTGCGCATGTGTGCATGCATGCAGATACGTGTGACCGTGTGCGTGTGTCTGTGTGTGCGTGTACTCGTGTGCGCATGTGTGCATGCATGCAGATACGTGTGACTGTGTGCGTGTGTCTGTGTGTGCGTGTACTCGTGTGCGCATGTGTGCATGCATGCAGATACGTGTGACTGTGTGCGTGTGTCTGTGTGTGCGTGTACTCGTGTGCGCATGTGTGCATGCATGCAGATACGTGTGACTGTGTGCGTGTGTCTGTGTGTGCGTGTACTCGTGTGCGCATGTGTGCATGCATGCAGATACGTGTGACTGTGTGCGTGTGTCTGTGTGTGCGTGTACTCGTGTGCGCATGTGTGCATGCATGCAGATACGTGTGACTGTGTGCGTGTGCCTGTGTGTGCGTGTACTCGTGTGCGCATGTGTGCATGCATGCAGATACGTGTGACTGTGTGCGTGTGTCTGTGTGTGCGTGTACTCGTGTGCGCATGTGTGCATGCATGCAGATACGTGTGACTGTGTGCGTGTGTCTGTGTGTGCGTGTACTCGTGTGCGCATGTGTGCATGCATGCAGATACGTGTGCCTGTGTGCGTGTGTCTGTGTGTGCGTGTACTCGTGTGCGCATGTGTGCATGCATGCAGATACGTGTGACTGTGTGCGTGTGTCTGTGTGTGCGTGTACTCGTGTGCGCATGTGTGCATGCATGCAGATACGTGTGCCTGTGTGCGTGTGTCTGTGTGTGCGTGTACTCGTGTGCGCATGTGTGCATGCATGCAGATACGTGTGACTGTACGTGCAAAACAGAATAAGTTAAAATAGATATTTAAATAAAACACAATATTTTGTTATTTGTTCCCTGGAATTCATTATGATATATTTTACAATAATGGTGTGAATACATCATCATCATCATCATCATCATCATCATCACCATCATCATCATCATCACCATCATCATCATCATCATCATTGTCCAAGTCATCGTAAAGTCGTGTTTTGGATTATTGAACTTAAAACCAAAATAATAAACAAGTACATAATATCTTTATTTCAGTACATCCGGAAATATACCTCAGTCCAGCGACGAGGAAGATTCTGACGAAGATGGGGGAAAACAAGAAAACTACGGCGAGTAATTCTGAGCCAAAAAGCCAAAATGCATTTGAGATTGATACAGAGACTGATCAGCCAACACAAATATCCCAAACTGGATCCACCCAGCATGCACCGTCATCACCAGGTACAAGCGGAATTATCAGCAGAAGAGAAAACATTCATCAGATCCAGTCGCCGAAAAAGTCCTTAACTATTTAAGCAGCAGACAAGCCTCTAAATCCAACACTGCGGAGCAAGATCTGGACGCTGATAAGCTGTTTTTACTAAACTTATTACCCTCAATGAAAAAACTTGTTGACTGCACGAAGCAGACTTCCCAGAAAAAGGGCAACAACTGTATAATCCATATGCTTGACTATGTGTTTGATTCTAACGATTAAACGTCCATTAATTACCATGTTATATTTTTTAAGACAGTGTACGTAGTATTGTGGTATTTTGTAAGTACTGAAGTGCACCAATCGCTTGCACAAGAGTTATCGGGCCTATTCAGTGAACCAACTCCACCAGACAGCAATCTTGCTTCTCGGCAGAATTTTAGGGCTTCGGGTTGTCTTGTACACAGAGGAATTCAATTTTGGTTGATTTGAACGCAAAACGGTCTTGATTTTATGGGTAAAGTGCGCCACACAGGACCTCGTCTGTGCTCACATCACTAGTTCTACGCAATTTACAGCCATTTGTATAGACCTACAATGTCTTTACCAATTGAATTCCTCGGTGTACAAGAAGCCCCAACTCCATTAACACGCTGCCATGAAACAAGACTATTGTCTTGTGGACTTGGCTCAGTGAACAGGGCTGGTGAATCCTGTGCAGACAGTTGGTGCTGTTCGGGGGTTCAAACCCCACTTCATTACTTAGAATGGTCTATTTACAAATGTTTAGCTTATGCAAATTGATAATTGTATCCAAGAATACATAGAGAAAAGAATCCACTGTTGACAGCCAAACATACTACGTTTAGATACATCCTCGATTTGCAATGTTGTATTGCCGAGGTACTTCTCCAACAGGAGACGAGAAATAGTCCTTGAATACCTCTTGTACTAGTGTAGCTTCTGTCGTTGGCCGATTCCCACCGAACCTAGGCACATTTGTAATCACAGTATTTGCTCCATCTCCATCGCTATCGCCAATTTCCATGATCATCGACCTGTCTCCTGGTGCTAAATTTGACATCTGAATACAATTGTTCAGCACGCACGTTGCCGTTATTATTTTTACTGCTTTGCCAGGTTGTTCTTGGAGTCTTCGTGATATATACGCCATCGTTGCGTTAGCAAGCCGAATGCATTTTCAACCATGCGACGTGCACGGGAGAGTCTGTAATTGGAAATTCGCTTACTGGTATCGAGATTCTTTCCAGGAAATGGTCGTAACAGATAGGATTTCAGGGGAAACGGTTCGTCTCGCACCAACACATGGGATTGTGGTCCTATCTCTGCGCCATCTGGCAGTTTCTTTGGTGGAAGAACATGAAGCTTTCCTTTCTCCTGTGACATTCTCATTGCTGACTTGGATAATATCCCGCCACCGCTATTTGATCCGTAACTACCGACATCTATAGCAACGAAATTGTATTTAGAGTCAACAATAGCCATCAACACCACAGAAAATGTACCTTTGTAATTGTAAAACATAGAACCTGTATTTGCTGGAGCTTGGATGATAACATGCTTGCCATCTATAGCGCCCAGACAGTTAGGGAAATTACAATTACGAAGATACTCATTGGCAATATCCTTCCACAAAGCATCATTCGGAATAGGCATGTATCTATGCATTAAGGTAAGCCAGATCGCCTCGCACGTTTCTACAACGATTGAACTAACGGTGGAGGCCATAACAGGATAGCTGAATCCAATAGTTGAGAATGCATCCCCAGTCGCAAGGAACCTGAAACATATCATCAAAGTTATCACATATATAGTCAGCGATCATTAAAATGGCACCACAGTCAGACCATCGTCAAAATCATTTTAAAATACCATGGTTAAATATGGTCAACCACGGTCATAGAAATAATAAGTAACGGTGGTACCTTTTAAGACTTAATTTCTTACAATTTGCCACGCTTTCGCGCATAATGTGTTTCTTCAGGTCCTGAAGCAGCACATTTATGCGCGAAAACTTGGCAAATTTTAATAAAGTCAGTCTCGGAAGGTACTACCTTTACTTATTATTTGTTATTCTTATAACAGACTGACACGGCTACTTCAGTTTTTAGTAAACCATGGTCATACAGACTGTTGTCAAACATGGACAACCACGACCATACCGGCGTGGTCACACATGGTCAACCATGGCCATACAGACCGTGGTTAAACATGGTCAACCATGCTAATTCAGAGTGAGGTCAGACATTGTCCAACAATTTGAATCCTAGTTGCTGCTGTCATGGCCTACAACAACCTGCTGTCACAATGGTTTAGAATGAGATCTTTATTCTGTCAACAACTGGCGAAATACAACAAAAGTAAAACTATAAACTCCACAGCTACTTGAAATATGGAGATATGCATTTTTAGTATCACCCAGAGATGTAGATAATTGACTTCTGACCTTATTTTCATCGCACACATGCACAATTCCAATCTGCAGTCATATGCCAAATATGAGCATGATAGCTTCTGGGATTCCATAGATATGGCCAAAACATTCATTTTTCGCAAGCGCTTGGTGACCTTATGACCTAGTTATTTGACATTTAGACATAATTTAATCCAGAGCTGCCTATACACCACATGCAACGATATGCCACATATGAACACCAGAGCTTCTTAGATTCCGGAGATACGGCCATAACATGCATTTTGGCATGGACTCAGTGCCCCTATGACCTTGATATTTTACCTTTTGATTGTGGAAATAGTCAATAAAATAACAAATATTAATTTAGCCAGGTGAGCTAATATTTATTCTAGATTTAGCGATACATACCGTAAACAGATTGCCAATCTTTGCTCATCAGGAATTGCTTCACGGTAGTTGGTATTGAGCTTATGTGTATATACGGGCACACCAATTGCAGCAAGTCATTGGATAGTTCCTATGTCATACGAAAATACTGGAAAAAGAGAGGTGCATCTAGCTTAAGCTCCTGGGCCAATCAGTGGTATTCACCATGCTCCTTCCTTCTTTTCAGGATATCTCGAACACATATTGTGCGCCGATATCTGCGTTTCCGTCTATGCAGAAGGGCAGTTACAAGGAGCGGTGTCTCCTCCTCTAAATCTGTATCATCATACACGTGTTGTGCCGCCATCTTTATCTACGCATGTTTCGTCATAATCGGACTTTATCGGAAACAACTTCGTTAAAGATCGCCTGTTACCGTATACGATTTTAAGTTCATTCGTGACCTGTGTGTATTGGGTAGACGCACGGCAACTTATTTGGACGTATACGAAAACGCATACAAAATTCGCGTCGTACTTGGTCTGTGTCCGTAGTGGCGCTTGAATAGTCCATCAGTTGTACGGCCTGTGAGTCTATACCCTTAAATAAACATTCTGTTGACTATTTTGAATCGTATTTGAGCGGGCGTTGTTGTTGCCATAAACCCAGTCAAATTAGTTTCAAAATATTCAACACATTAGCTGCATAGTTACCTTGAATGTGTGATTCTGGTAATTCAGGATTCGAAGTCTAAAAATAGATTCCAACGCGCGGAATGCATCGACAGATATTAGCTCGAGATGGGTGGACATGGCTAAAATGGATTCGCGCATTGTATCACAACATACGCATAAGCTAATATGAGCGTAGCAATTGCGAGGGCTTGATAGCAGAATCCAATCCAATGTGCTTAACGTGGGATCTCTCAATCCAACTTAAAGAAGAAGCAACTCCACGTTTCTTTCCGAATCGGACAGCGTTGTGCTCCAATGAACCGTTCCAGAGTAATATCGACATATGACGTTATAATCAGCTAAGCAGAGTGTAGGAGGACGTCATAATCATTACGTCATAAAGGATTCCATATTGGCCGTCTTTAACTCTTAATAATCCGACACGCTATAAGAATTGCATGTCTCTTCGATTTAATAAAAATGCTGCTGAATATTTTGAAACTAATTTGACTGGGCGCTGTTGCTGCCATGAGCAGCAACATCACCCAGTCAAATTAGTTTCAAAATATTCAATAGCTTACCTGTATAGTTTTCTGGAAATTGATAGTCAGATAGTTCAGAGGTCGATCGATCGCAACGCGAACGGGGTGTGGGTGGAGCATAGCTATAGATGGGCGGGGTATATCAAAAAATTGGAACGGTCCATTAATAGTGTTTTCTAGAGGCCCGTGTTTTCACTGTGGGTGGGGGGTGATGTATTTTGTCACATTTGTCACGTAGAAATTGACGTGATGATGGCAGTATTGTATGTTCATCGTGTTGATGTTCGCCTCGTGAATTTGTTGTTCTCACTGGCCTGTAGTTGCTATGTCAATCGGTGTCGTAGTGTCTTACCTCATCGTGAAGAGCATAAGTAGTGGACTTGTCAAGGAGTGAGCAAGAAAAGCAAAAACCATAGATATTGTGTATGGAATGAACATCGTACATCCTGTGTCACACGCGCCATGGAGGGCTGTGCCTGTGTCTGTACAGTTGCATCCACTATATTACAACGGACCTCCCTGTGAACACGTTAAATACACGTACTAGCATGATACATATTTAATTTATAATCTGGACCAGCAGCCCTTCAATAATTTAAGTCCAATTTATATTACGAATTTCTTTTTTATATAAAGATAATTTTATTCGTCACATAGTATAGAGGATTTAGTTTATTGCGTTTGGGTATGTACGCCTGACTGATTTGCCTGCTGCCCAGGCACGAGTCGATTGCTCGGACCGTCATTTCTTCGGTCGATTGTTCATTCAGTCAGTTGGTTGGTCAGTTAGTCGTTCATTCAGTCAGTTGGTATATCATTCCATCAGTCTCGGTCGGTCGGTCGGTCTGTCGGTTGGCTGGCCAGTCAATCGGTCGATCGGTCAGTCGGTCAGACAGGCATGCCCTTGTTCGGTTGTTCACTCGGTCAATGGACAGTTGCTCTGTCAGTCGGTCGTACAGTCGGACTGTTGTTCTGTCGGTCGGTTAGTTGGTTAATCGGTTGATCGCTCTGTCTGTCTTTCCGTCCCTCCGTCCGTCCGTCCGTCTGTGTGATGACGTGTGTTCCCTGTCTACTTCCACGACTCAATATGTATACGCATATGTCATCTCAACAATAGTCCATGCACAATCGGCATAATAGCTGTATTTATATTTTATGGAATTATTATTTCAGTATTAACCAATTCTTTTCCAATGACAGCAGCCAATGGGTTTAAATTCAAATAATGACCATATTGTATTCATTCCTGACCTTAAAACCGTAAAGACAATAGTACAGATGTAGTAACAGTGCGCGCATAAGGCATGCATGATACAGATGGATCAATGTTCCTAATTTTTATCACCAGATGATACCGAGATTGTATTTCAAGACACTAGCTATGTGAAACCCCTTACACCACGGCGCCACCTGCTTCTAACATTTCTGATGCTATTGTGCCTCTCAAATAAAAAAAAACCCGTGATCCATCCAAGATTCAGTGAAGATAGCATAACAGAACCACGCTGGGTGACCCAAATGGAAATTTTACTTAACAAATCTCAACTAGAAGCTGGTGACTATATGTTGTGGGCTGCGTATTTTTCTAGTCAAAACCTCTAACGAAGAAAATGCTTGAAAATGTAACGCGTGTTCACCTGTTCCGTGAGGATGCTCACTCGACGGTGTATGGTATTACATGCAAATGATACACGTACATCACCTAAATCCCGCACAAGGTTGTGCAGTTGCTTCAGATCAGCCACATTTTGCAATTGCTAAACAGGAATACTTGTTCTGTTCAGGAAGCCACATAAGAGACACACTTGTGATTATGATGTTTGGTGTACATCTACATATGAACATTCTAAAATTTCTCCTAGATCGGCTTCAAGGGAGTGACTGGACGAATTGGCTTGTAGAAGAACACATTTCGACACCAGGGCGTACGAATGACACACTGAGTGGGACGCATTTTACAAGGCGTAGCAATCCACAGCATATGGCAGCGTCCTGTCCACACGTACCACAACACCACGACTATCAAGAGTATCGGTTGCGAGTACCTGTTGCGGAGAGCGTCGGTTCCCGACGTTACGCGATACACCACACCAACTATGCCAGATTGCTACGGCACAACAATGACCTGGCGAAACCAGGTACAGTGTATCTTGAACCATTTGACGAAGGACATTTTTCCATAAAGAAACACCATAGTGTTTTTCAACGATGTCAATAGACCATTGCCATGAACAAATCAATGAGCTCACAAAAGATGATGGTGGTGCTGTCAACAAAACATCATGGCGAAGTTCCGTCCATACAGCAGTTTTGCAAAGGTTGTATTATCTTAGTGTCAACAATTTATGAGATGGAGTTGATGGATTTGGATACAGAGATCACTTGAGAAGGGGTGTAATTCAAACACTATACAGAGTATTGTGGAAGACGGACTTAAGCCCTACTCAAATAGCCACATCAGTGATGTAGTGGCTACACATAAATTACCTCTCATCAGCCGACGCAGTGGATAACTAGAATCAAGATGCAAAAAATAGGCAACATTCACCATTACGACTAATTGTGCCCTTTTCTCAAGACGTTACGGTATATGCCATGCGCGATAGAGAAACCGCGATACATTATTTACGCATGCGAACGAGAAATGGTGTTCTGATATGCGTCCCCACCCCACCCCACCCCTGCCCCTACACCCACCACCCACACCCAACCCGCCATAGCTGTAGGTCCGACTTACTCCACTGCCGTGCAAAATGTTATCTTCCATCACAAAATGCTTCACATGTTACTGGTATATCACAGCTTGAGACTGTTAGTAGGATTGACACCATGTGGGACAAATAGTTTCCTCCGGAACGACCAACACAAGGAAGCCCCGTTTCATTATTTAGCTGAATGTGTAAGATCATCGAATCTAGGTGGACATGTATTCATCAACACCCAAGAGCACACTATGCTGACTGCATATTAGACTGATTTGGATGATCTGGACTGTCTTCAAACTTGTACTCACGGGGGCACGGACACACAGATGTTGTTACATGTCGCGCATTGTGCAAAGCACTGACTTAGAAAAAGAGTCGATACATATCTGGATGTCTTGGCTGTAGGGCGCTTCATTGCATTTGCACTTGATGAATTGAGACTTAGCGTTGGTGTTGGATCGCACTATCACGCTTCCAATGTATGCCATTACAAACAAGTTACAACCGTATGCCTGTGTATGCCGTACGCGGGTGTGATACCGGGTCTAATTCGCTCGGTCGTGCTAAGAGGTCAGCGTGATCAGCATGTAACGCATGTCCAACATTTACAAATGCGTTTCTTCCTCTATCATCGATACCAGAAAGTGTTGTTTCTGAAATCATCGATGAAATAGAAAGGTTCATTGTCGTGATGTGCAACATAACGTCTGTATTAAGCAAATTAGATCGGACGCGAAGATATCTTTGGGCCCAGGGATTTCGTGTCCTTGAGATCATGTTAGCAACCAAAGCTGCTTTGCTGCCACATTGTAAGATAGCTGTCGATCAAGTAGAGTATGTGTGCTAACAGGCTCCTGTCAGACCTTCCCTGTTACCTAGTTCTGGAATCTTAGGTTGACTTGAATTGTGTTGACCGCGTGATGCATCATGGTTATGCGATATCTACGACAAACGTCTGGACTTTAATCTGTGTATGATTTTACGATATTTACGATATTCCGATACGTCGAGATTTGATAAGAAAATGAGAGAAAATCATGCAATATATTTAAAGAGATAATATTATTAAAACCCCTTCACTAATGTCGTCCAATATATGTTTCAAGATAGTTATCTTGAAAACCTGTTGAATGGTTTAAAACTAATCTAACTAGACCCTACTGCTATCACAGATAGCAAAAGCTTCCAGTTAGATTAGCTACACAATATATAAATGAATATTTAATAAATCGTCAATGACTGGTCACCATATCAAGACATGCTAATTTGATATATCCGGATATGTTCAGCACCGCATCACGTGATGACTTACGTGCCCGTAGTGTGAACGTCTACTAGGATGCTTCTACTGTTAGGATATCAAGCTTTGTATTTGAATCGTGGCATATTGATATGTTGGCTACATGTTCTTTACTTAAATGCGGAAAAGTGGTAGCTATGGAATTTTAATCTAAATGTGACGGCACACGAGGGTGAACGAGGATAGGTAAAGAAATCGATACTGGCGTGTTGTGCCATTTACACCAGAAGTAGTGCAAATTTATGTTCTGACATTACTAAGAACTTACTACCCGCTTTGTTTAAAATGTTACAGAAGTCAGAAAATGCTCATTTTGATAACAAGTATGGGTTCTTTGAAAATGTGTGTTCCTTTACTGAAAATCGTGTTTCTACCTTACACGAAACCATAAATTGTATGACGCAGTCAAATGATTATTCAACGGCCAGGCATAGGTGACATCTAAGCTGGTTGTCCATTGATGAAGATACCATAGGTCATTGATTGTCTTCTGGACGTTTTGAAACTAATTTGTCCGTGTGCTGCTGTTGCCTTAGGCAGCCAATGCAATTAGTTTTGATAAAATCAAGACATATTTTTATAAACACTAGACGGAAGGATCGTGCATCAAATGTTTTTCAATAAATGCAACTAAGCAATTCGTATCTTCTAATTTTCCCAAATACTGGCCGGCTTCAACTTGTTGAAGATTATGCCAGGTGTGTGCACGTGCCGAGTTATAAACAGGGTGAGGAAAACTACCTGCAGGTTAAGATTAAAAACAGTGTGGCTTCTGGCAGGCCACTCCAGTTGACTGATGTTCTTCGGAAGAAAGTCGCTTGTTAGTAGGATGTTCTTATGTGTGACATCTGGTGCGTGTGTGTATGCGTGTGCTCGCGTGTGCATGTGCGTCGGTGTGTGTGTGCGTGCGTGCGCGCGTGCGCGCGCATGTGTGTGGTGTGCGTGCATGCGTGCGTGCGTGTGTGGGGTGTGTGCGTGCGTGCGTGCGTGTGCGCGCGTGCCTGCATGCATGCGCGTGTGTGCGCGTGTGTGTGTGTGTATGCACGCCCGATCGCGCGCGCGTGTGTGTCTCATGTGGCGCTTGATCGTGTAGAACAATAAGGGAGACCGGGGCTAGTTCGCCATAGGGGCAAGTCCGCCAATGTGATCTCATACTAAGCCGTTTCTATTTATAGCGCCTTACGCAGTGTGTACGTATTTCCTGTGACACACTTGCCAGTTAGCGTGGGCCGCAGCACCTTAAGGTTTGTCTACTGTGAATAATCGATGAAAGCCAATTTCAGGAAGAAGTAGATCACAGCACGTTATGTGTCATAGGAAAGCATGTACCGATCAAAGATAGAGGCGTTCAAACATTACTTGCCAGTTACAATGTCTTTCTTTTAAACAACCAATTGAGAAGAATTAATCTTTCAAATTCACTAAATGTTGAAATCATTCTATGGACGAACTTATCACACATGCTTGTCAAACAAATGCTCGTCCACCACCACCAAGTCTTCTTCTTTCATTTAAAAAAAACTAGCCACGATCTAAAGCTTGCTGTCTAGTTGTTTAATCTTTGGGTCCTTGCATGCAACTTAAATGCAAGTTTGCATTGATAAGTCTTTTAAAAAATAGTGTGCAATGTCTAAAATATGCGAACATGGCCGAACTAGCCCCGGTCTCCCCTACTAGGAGGGTATCTTTTCGAGGAGTTTGTAGGCAGAGCTTGACGCAAGGGCTGACGGGGCTAAAGCACGGGGTGGGGTGGGGGCACTGTTTGAGAGCCCCTAAAATTTAAACTAATTTTTTTTCCATTGTAATTATTTATAATAACAATGTGCCACTTTAAAGGTGGGTAGTAATAAGGTGGGTAGTAATAGTAGTAGTAGTAGTAGTAGTAGTAGTAGTAGTAGTAGTAGTAGTAGTAGAAGTAGTAGTAGTAGTAGTAGTAGTAGTAGCAGTAGTAGTAGTAGTAGTAGTAGTAGTAGTAGTAGTAGTAGTAGTAGTAGTAGTAGTAGTAGTAGTAGTAGTAGTAGTAGTAATAGTAGTAGTAGTAGTAGTAGTAGTAGTAGCGGTAGCGGTGGTAGTAGTAAGTAGTAGTAGTAGTAGTAGTAGTAGTAGTAGTAGTAGTAGTAGTAGTAGTAGTAGTAGTAGTAGTAGTAGTAGTAGTAGTAGTAGTAGTAGTAGTAGTAGGAGAAGTAGGAGTAGCAACAGCATTAGCGTCGATTATGTACTATAGTGCTTTAAACCAACCATTATGGGGAAATGATAACATTACCGTGTCTAATGGAGCACTTTATTTCCCATCATTAGCAACTAAAGGGATCCAGCACTTAGCAGATGTAATTACACCAGATTCCCGAACGTGGGTTTCCAGGCAGACCATATCAGAGAAATGTAAGCTGAGCGTCATCGACGCTCAGAGATTATTAATTCAAATTAGGAAGGCAGTTCCTCTGGATTGGTTTAAATTACAAAATTCCACTAGCAAACAGCAAATAACTCCACCCATCTTGCTTTATGGTGAAAATGTATTCAAATGCCATATGAGTTCCCATGACTGGTATACAGTTCTGATACAAAAACACGCCAACACACCAAAAGCTGTTGCTGTTTGGAATGACACATGTTATAAACCCTTTGAATGGAAAACTGTCTGGAAAAATTTACATCTGCCCTCCATACCATATAAAGCAAAGGATGTAGCTTGGCGACTTCTCCATCGCAGACATTGGGTTGGTCATCTATTACAGAAATGTCACGTCACAACCAGTAATCGATGTCGTCTTTGTGAATTGTAAGAGGAAACAATCGAGCACTTATTCCTTAAATGCTCTGTAATTCTTAAGTTCTGGAATCACGTAGAAACAGTTTAAAACGATTTCGGGATCAGTCACGTGAAATTGACACCAAATATTATTTTATTTAAAGATTTAAAAAATGTACAAATACATCTTACAAACAGCCTGCAAGATGTCCTAATTTGTCTTGTTACAATGGCGGTCTGGGCAATTTGGAAATATAGATATTCTAAGGTACTGGCCCATGATGACACGAACAACTTAGTTTCATTGAAAGCGATTTTTCGCGCTAGTATGCTAATTTTCCTTCAAGGAGAACTTTTTCGGTTGATGAAGAAAGGGAAGATTGAAAGGTTTAAATATACATGGTGTGTAACCAACTTAGTAGAATTATCACCTATGACCTCGATAATTTTTAATTTATGAACACCACAGATCCTGTATTGAAGTACCAGAGGAGTTTAACTTAATAATAGTTGAAAATGAAAATCTGACTGTTAACCCTTTAATGGCAGGTTTTGCTAAGGAATGTCAAAATATTTGCTGATTGAGTGCCCATTTTGCGGGCCGAGAGAGGAATATTTTGGAAATTTAGCATTAGAGTGGCTGGCACGGTTGTCGAGGCAGTCTTTCTTTTTCTTCTTTTCGTTCGCTGATCATACCGCCAGTCATGTAAGTGACTATCGACATGATCATAGGCGTTAAGTGCGTGGATCCATGGTTTATTAGAGTGCGCCATGCGGCCTGGAACATCCATCTTCAGCACTCGAGGTTTCTGTCAGGGTTACCTCACCCTTACCTCCTTTAGTCGCCTCTTACGACACGCAGAGGATACGGAAGGTGTATTCTAAGCCCCACCTACAGGGCAGTAATTCAACTGGTAAGTTTTCAAAAATGGCCATCCCTTGGCCTACAAATCGAAATTAACATTCCTCAATACCATTGAAGAGACCGGGTTCTGGTCTGTTTCGCCATAGAATGGTTTTAAAATGTGACCATGATTAAAAAGTTGCCTAGTTTGCCGAGTATAGAAATAATGTAATGTTTTAAACCCCATCTATATAATCTTGTGTAACATTTTTAAGAATAGATTTTAAATGTATATATATATATATATATATATATATATATATATATATATATATATATATATATATATATATATATATATATATATATATATATATATATATATATATATATATATATATATATATATATATATTTATATATATACATATATATTAACGCTTAAATACGGGCATCCCTTGATTGGAGGAGGTTGCTGCCTTATCTAGCTGCTGCTTTCAATGGTTTCGGGTGTTGTTTTTAATGGCCATTATTATATTAAGAGCATTGTATTGTTTGAATTACAAACGATCCGGGGTGATATTGGAATCCATATCGTTATGTAAACACAGATAATTTTCTTTGAAATGGCAGCGGTGTTTGTTATTGTTTACACAGGCCGCAAGCGACCGCGGACATTTTCAGAAACATTCTCGCGAAGTAAACAGACAGATTAATTTGTAGCGGCGATACTTGCTATTGTTCGCTGTACTGCTGACAAAACGTTTGTGTTTAAATACTCGCATTTTGTCGGCTACAAAATCAATTACCCGGGCCTATTCAGAAACTGGTCATAATAATGTATGCATGGCGTTTATTGTATTACGGTAGTAAATATTTTTAGTGTGCATATATTTTGAATCATATTATTTATGATAGGAAGACTGGCGAATTTTGTATGGTTTTTTTCTTTGATGTCTGTTTAGTGTTAGTGTATTGTATAGCTTTGTCAGCCTTTTATATTTTTTGGGATATTAAAATTATTCGGCTCGATCCATTGATCGTGTCATCAAAAACGTAGTAGTAGTAGTAAGTAGTAGTAGTAGTAGTAGTAGTAGTAGTAGTAGTAGTAGTAGTAGTAGTAGTGGTAGTAGTAGTAGTAGTAGTAGTAGTAGTAGTAGTAGTAGTAGTAGTAGTAGTAGTAGTAGTAGTAGTAGTAGTAGTAGTAGTAGTAGTAGTGGTAGTAGTAGTAGTGTATATAGTTTATCAGTGGCCAGGGCCCCCGCCACCCACCCCGACCATCACGGTTGTGTAATCTTTATCATTCTAGTGGTTGATCATTTCGCCTACGGTAGATATAGCGATGATTAATGGATCATCCATCTCGTCTATAGACACTCTCAATTTGATTTATTGTCGGTTTGTTCGCATGAGTCTCAGCCAGAACAGGCATCTTCAAGGCTTGGTCGCACTAGTGAATTGTATTCTTGGGTCTTGCTCCTTTCTGACGAAATGCATTCGGAGGAAGCCAAGGGTTGTAAACATGTGTGGATTCCAGTCGAGGTTGTTTGAGATAGTTACCCGTTTAAAGATCGAGTCCTGGAGTTGCTAATTGATATTTATACGCGGGTGGCAATCTAGACACATGCACATTTTATAAACATTGTTGGTTTGAAAACACATCATCAAAATGGAGGGATCTGATCTTTCACTCAATTATCTGACGTCATAATCATAATACCTAACTTCTTGGGTGACGTCACATTCAAAATGACGTAGTACGGTAACCGCTGTCGAAATTCAGTCACGGAAGATTATGGAGTCTATAGCATGGCCTTGGTGAATTGACGATGTAATAAACCGTATCTTGAATATCTCGAAACCTTGCAATTTTCATTACTCTGGAAAGGACCATTGGCCATGTCTGATTGATCATTATTATGAGATCGACAGACGTTCAACATGTACAAACACATTTGTTTAGCCAACCGTACCTCAGATGTCAAGTTTGAATCCAAACATCCCGCATGACAAGGTGAAAAATAAGTGACACCTGAGTCACAGATCGGTGTATAAGGAACACCGGTACAGTCACACTCATCAGCACAAGGAAGGTCTTGTATAAAATACCTATGAAATAAGTACAGGTATCTAGTTGAAATTCGATAGATCCGATGATTCGATCTGCCACTCGAGTATTTAATGTCATAGCTAATTACGCCACTTGGAGGCTGGCGTCTCAAGCATAGCTAACAGAGAATACTCGGTCATGAAGGTGGAAATGCGCACTAGTATTTCTCACATGTATTTACTATTTAATAAGTATTCCGTTCAATATTTTGAAACTATTTTGTGTTGTGGCGGTTGCTACCGTAGCAAACCATTCAACAGGTTGCCTGTATATTTGCCTTGCCCCGGGGATTATGAGAATTCTGGGATCAAAGAATACAAATCGATCGGAACACGGGCAAATCGTATGCTGAGCTTAGTTAGAACTGGCCCGGCGTGCGGCGGCTGTATGTGTATGTGTGTGTGTGTGTGTGTGTGTGTGTGTGTCTGTGTGTGTGTGCGTGCGTGCGTGCGTGCGTGCGTGCGTGCGTGCGTGCGTGCGGGCGGGCGGGCGGGCGTGCGGGCGGGCGGGCGGGCGGGCGTGTGTGTGTGGGTTGGGGGGGGGGGGGGGGGGCCGCGGTGTATAAATGGAAATTGATCTCGTCATTAGCAATGGATTTTCCATTTTTAGCTGTGTCCCTCCCATAGCTAGCTAAGCTCTACCCACACCTCGCTCGTGTTGGGATCGACGGATCTCTGAACTTCATGACTATCAATTTTCAGAAAACTATACAGGTAAGCTGATGAATATTTTGAAACTAATATGACTGGGCGTTGTTGCTGCCTATGGCAGCAACAGCGTCCAGTCAAATTAGTTTCAAAATATTCAACAGCATGTTCATTAAATAATAGAGACATACAATTCGTACAACGTGCCCGACTAGTACGAGTTAAGGACCGGCCATATAAAATCGTTTATGACGTAATGATTATGACGTCAGCATACGCCTCAGTTAGTTGGATATGATATGGCGTCATACGTTTGATGGATACACTTGGAAAGGTCCATTCATTTAGCACACCTGTTTGCGTGTGACTTGAATACCTGTGCGTACTTATTGCTATGACTTGTATGCTCATATTTCTTCGGATGGCAATGGTCATTAGTCTAACAGACCATCTGCATAATAGGGTGGCAGTTGTTTTGATTTTATAATAGGATTGATGTAAATGTTTTGCATGGCGTGGGTGAAACTGTGTGACGTCTAGTTTCGGTTATTTTCTTAATTAAGGGCCACTTTCTTGAGTTACCCATCCATTTTCTCTAAGCTCTGTCCACAATTGTTCCGCATTTGACAAGATTTTAAAACGTTGAACAATGAATTCACATAGTCTAAATTGCAAGGTAGCTTCACAGGTAAGCTGTTGGCTATAAATGGATTGCGTAAATAAGCAACAGCTCCCAGTCAAACCAGTTTCAAAATAACTAACATGTTTTCTTTTAATTTGTATATTTAATACAGATTTACAAGCCAAATAATTACTGGCTGGTCAGTGTTATTTAATTGATTGTGATTGTGACGTCGGCTAACAAGTGACGTATTTCGATTATGACATCAGACACTTGATTGAAATTATTCAAATCCCTTTATAATAGAGGAATGCAATATGCCAGCTAAGTCAATGACGCCGTACTAAAATATGTCATAGCTAGGGTGACGTCCCAATAGAAGTACGTCATGAATGGTGTATCTTAGTCCACCAGGAACTCTTAATAGTCGGCCATGTGTACGACTCGTGTATATTTAGGGCTAGTAGTTAATAAGCATTCATTTAGGCATTTAGGCAGCAACAGCACCCATTCAAATTAGTTTCAAAATATTCAACAGCTTACCTGGTTAGATTTCTAGAAATTGCGATTCAATGAGTTAAGTTTTCGATCGATCACAACAGGGGCAACGTGTGCGGAGAGCTTAGCTAGAGATGGGCGGGACATAGCCAAAACGGGATTTATCCGCTGTATTACCGTTCTGTCCTTTTTTACTCACCCTTCATCCTCTGGTAACTCACACAGATAGACATTCTCACAACCCAATGTAGTATTGAGACACACAAGGGCGCAGTTAATGGCGATTAAAACTGTGCATACAACGAATGCTTTACGCAGCGACACCTTAAGATAGGTAGCCACTAGTCCTATGGCAATACGACCAACGAGATATGCGCTACCGTTCAGTAAACCTAGGACAGAAAAGCTCACATTACTTTGAGCGATTACTGCTTAACAGCCCCTTGTGTCAACAGCGCCTCAAAGGGCTCAAATTACTACTTGATATATCAATTAATCATTTTAATGGTCAATATTTTTCAAGATATTTTAATTTTAGAAGGTTAATTTTGTAAATGCGCCACTGTATTTGCTTTTCATCAGCTTGCCCAATAAAGGGGCACTGGTAAAGGAAATTAACGTTTTTACTTAGCCAGTGTGTATCTGCAGGCATTAGAGTAGTTTTGAAAATGTACCACTAGAATGACTGGCTCGGTTACCGAGCCAGTCATTCTAGTGGTAAATTTTAAAAAATCACTCTTCTCTAGGCTTTTCAAAAAGTCATGGCTGAAGCCCACTGAAAAGTTGTTTGTTGGTCAGTTTGACCATTACAGGGTTACATTGATACAAGAGGTGTTAAGGGATGGAATCCAAGTTAAATTGAAAATAAGTAAATATGTCGGGTTCATGGCATATTGGACATATACTGCAGCAAATATATTGTGAAGCAATGATTCAACATTAAACACAATCTTATTTTATTTATGATGACGTTCCCAAATAATCATCCGATGTGGACTATGAACATTGACATTGAACGTGTGCATTGGCAATTCGCGTATTGTCAGTCAGGCGATAGAGAACACGGTTACAGTAGTCTTATTGCTAAAGCGTATACAGTATCACTTTCTAATGCACACATGCATCCATCACCATACTTCCCAACAACATGACGAAGCAAGTCGCCATGGTTTCAAACGCCCTGTGATCAGTTGAATCAAAAGGCGATATTGCTTCTTGAATAGGTACAGCTAATTCTGCCCTCATCGCCAACATCACATCAGCTAAGTCTGATGAAATTACGTTGAATACTTTGAAACGTATTTGCTTGGAAGCTGTTGCTGACATAGGCAAGAATTCATCAGTTTACCTGGTGAACTACCTCGAAATGTATATTCTGGGAATTCCCAGGTTAACGATTCAAATCGAGTCTAATACGTTTGACAGAGCTTAGCTAAAATGGGCATAGCTACATTTTGATCCCTCTGATATCCGAATATGGAATGGGATTATTTATAAAGCGGGCCATGCCATCATATTGAAGGAATTCAGTTTTATGTATGCTCTGCCCATCTCTAGCTAAGCTCCACACACGCTTCGTCCGTGTTGGGATCGATCGATCCCTGAACTCTCTGACGATCAATTTCCAGAAAACTGTGCAGATACGCTGTTAAATATTTTGAAACTAATTTGAAATGATGCCTAGACAAATTAGTTTCAAAATATGCAACGTGGTCTTTATTAAATAGTAATTCGTACAACAGCTCATAGTCCGTGATTCCTGACGCACTTAGCCACGTCATTCATGGCATGGCGTAATTGTTTTTGACGTCATCCTACACATCACGTAGTTGATTATGACGTCTTATAATCGATGGCTAAAATAGAATCATCCATTTCCAGGTTCGGCCCAGAATGTGCTACCGCACAGGGTTGACCCGCATTCCTGAATTGGTACTTTAAAAATTTCGGATTTGTTTTGTCATAAAACTACATGGAATGGCTGTGCGTAATACTAACTAACCTGTAGTGATGCTGGCCTCCCACGCTGGCATTGCAAAAACGACTTGGTAGTACTTTGGGAAGAAGCTGACGAAGCCCCATCCGGAGAATCCCCAGAACACATAACCCACTACTAATACATATAGGCTGCATTTGTCAGAAGCCGCTTCAGTGTCAATAAAAAGCCTGTAAAACGAATAGTTATTTTATTGTTAAGATACATTTATTTTTTCAGGCGAGTTTCATTAATTTCTCTAAAATAACTAATCTGTAATGAAAGAATCATGTTTTAGTCTTGCAATGCCGATCTCTAGATAAGCCGCACCTCCGCTTTGACCGCGTTGCAATCGATCGTATAAAAGACAATTTTGGGAGACTAAGTCTAATATGATTCATAAACTAACTCTAAAGTTTGTTCATAGAAAATCTCTATTTATAAACCAAGAGAATAGTATTGTTGAAAATGTATCACTGGATTGACTGGCTCGGCTACCGAGCCAGTCATTCCAGTGGTAAGTTAAAAAAAATAGGTTTCTCTTTGTCGACACATTGCCCATGTACAAGACCGGCTTGAGTGCTAAAGGGTTACTACAGCAACCTTTCCATGAGTATGTATTTTTTCGCGTATGTTTATTTCTCTCAGCATGATCATCAGGCGATTCAATCCTTGGGGCGCTATTAGTCGTGTTGTCCGAAATTTCTTTCGCCCTCTCATTTGAAATCGAGGACACAGCGCCTTTCTTCATTTCCAGCGCTATAATAATAAAAATAATAATAATAATAATAATAATAATAATAATAATAACGACGACGACATAGATGACGACATGGACAACGAGATGGATGAGGATGACGAGGACGACAAGGACGGCAAGGTCAACGAGGACGACAAGATCGATGAGGACGACAAGGTCGACGAGGACGACAAGGTCGAGGAGGACGACAAGATTGACGAGGACGACAAGGTCGACGAGGACGACAAGGTCGACGAGGACGACAAGGTCGACGAGGACAACGACGACGACTACTTGTTTATCACCACAGTCATCAGTATACCAATTGCAACTTATAATCCACCCAGTTAGCTGTACTATCCCATTTAATTAATCCTCTCAGATAAAGAAATTACTTACCGACATTATTAGTATGATTGATTCATTTGTTATTTAACCGCTGTGAATTTCAGACACTAGAGAATGGTTGTGGTAACAGATGACATTTAGAGAAAAAATCAGATTGGGATACTATTTGCGTAGAGAAATCTTAATAGGCCGTCCCAGTTTATACATCAATCATATGACGGCATAATCAACTACGTGCCATGTGAGATGGCGTCGTGAGCAATTACGTCATGAATGACGTAGATAAGTTCGTCACGAAACCGCTGTTGTAAGAATTGTATGTCTTTACTATTTAATAAAGATGCTGTTGAATATTTTGAAGCTAATTAGGCAGCAACAGCAACAGCTTACTTGTATAGTTTTCTGGAAATTGATAGTCAGACAGTTCTGGGATCGATCGACCCCAACACGGCGATGTGTGGGTGGTGCTTAGCTAAAGATGGACGGGGCATGGCTAAAGCTGGATTCCTCCATTGCCACGTTTTATACACTATCTGAAAAGACTATTACAAACGGCAGTATTCAAAACGAATGTGGATAAGGAAAATGCAAGGTTTATAAAAAGAACTTACAGCGATATAACACTCATTTACGGGCTAAATAAAGCCTTTAGCCCTTACGGATAATAAATTACACATATTGTGTTGATTTTAATTCTGTTGTAATGATGATGTTGAATATTCTGAAAATAATTTGACCGGTCGCAAGTGCTACATGTATGCATCAGGCAAAATAGTTTCAAAATAGTAAACAAATGGCATGTATACGTGTCGTGAAACCGAGACACTGAACTGACAATGTTTTAATGGATAATAAGTAGGTGAAGTGCGCCATAGCTTAAGAAAGCGGTTTATTCTATGTGATTTTCTTTCATATATGGATTTAAAATGTGATACTGGCGTATTACGATTGATGGAAAAGATGAATTGGTAATTTACCTTTAACAGGTGTTGCAGATCCAATCTTCATACTTCGTGGAAAGCAGTAGAAGAATGGTCCTGGAATGAGTATAGCTGCAGCGATGACCAGGAGTGTCAGCCACCATGCTCCTACCCACGCTGGATCCGTGGGCTTTAAGCGAGTCTCTGCATGGTAAACAATGATTATATTAGATAGGGTAGACTTAGGCCGTATTCTAGCTAGAGGGTTAATCAGGAATAACGCCATACTCTTCAGTATGTGGCGTTATTCCTGATTAAGTCTCTAGCGAGAACACGACTTTAGTTAATTTAGAAAGTAGTAGATAATGCAGAAAAGTTGGCCAAAATGTGACGTACTTTCACAATCTTAGACATTAACCATTAATTGGTAAATGAAATTGTTAATCATACGTATTATACTTTAACATGTTAATGCACTAACAGTATCATCATTAAACATATTCAGCCTCATGAATGAATCTAATGTGTAACTAATTTGCATGATATAATATAACCAACAGGTATGTTATATGCCACTCTGAGGAGGCATGGGTACTGTCATTTTAAACATTAAATTTGGTCTCAAACGATGATCAGGCTGAAGTACGACATATATTCATACGCGCAATAGAATATATTCATAGAAACTACATCATTGTCCATGGTCTGGATGGTCCAAAGCTATTGGGACATTTATAAACAATATAATGAGATGGTACGATGTTTTAGTTTCCATACCTGTCAGATCAACGTAAATGGATGTGGTCCAGGCAGACAATAGGAGGCCAAAAAATGTTCCCGTTGACCATCCAGAAGTGGCTATTGCTGGAAAGATACATATTATTGAGGTAAAATGCACACCCTGTTCTCAATGGGAGCGTATTGGAGGAGAATCATTTTCTAGCTAAGCTCCATCAACGCTTTGGCCGTGTTAGAATCCATCGATAATAAGAAGCACCAGCATCCAGTCAAGTTAGTTTCCAAATATTGTAAAGCTTATATGTATAGTTGTCTGGAAATTGAGAGTCAATGAGTGCAAGGATATATCAATTCCAACACGGACACATCGTGGGTGGAGCTTAGCTAGAGATGGGCGGGACATAGCTAAAACCGGATTCCTCCATTGGACAGGACCTCGTTGCCACGATGCGCAGCAACAACTCCAAGGCAAATCATTCTCAAAATACTCTAAATAATTGTTATTCAATCGTAAAGCGTTTTGGTGGTTTCGACGGCCGCGTTTACAGAATGTGAGCATACGACTAAATGTTGAAGAACTCAAGGGCAGGCGCTTGGTAATTAGTCTACTCATTATTTCTTCATCATTTGAATTCTGTTCTTAAAAATAACCTCCTTTATGCGATATCCTTTATTAACCGCGAATTGAGCAATATACCTTTCCACTTTATCAATCCATCATATGACCTCATAATCAACTACGCGACGTGTAGAATGACATCATAATGAATGACGTCATGAATGACGTCGATAAGTACATCACGCAATCATATTTGAAGAAGGGCTATGCGTTGTTGTAAGAATTGTATGTCTTTACTATTTAATAAACATTCTGTTGAATATTTTTTAACTAATTTGACTGAGCGCTGTTGCTGCCATAGCAACAGCACCAAGTCAAATTAGTTTCAGGAAATTGATAGTTAGGACATTCGGGGATCGATCAATCCCAACACGCCGAAGTGTGGGTGGAGCTTAGTTCGAGATGGGCGGGGCATAGCTAAAATGGAAAGGTCGATTGCCCTGGAAACTAGGCGTCGTAAGTACGCGAACATGCATACATACATGTATACGTGATGGCTCAACGGCCTTGACAGGATCCATAGCGCGTATCTTATTGAGCATAAGTAACAATTGACTTGTATTAAAGATATATTCTCATTATATCTCCACGCGTGGATGTAAGGCGGGGCCCCACATCTGGGGCCGTATTCACGAAGGGTACTTACGTCCAAAAATGTGCATAAACTATACATACGTCCAAACATGTACGTAAATCCGTATTCACGAAATGTGCGTAACTTACGCGGGTGCCTAAATATTGTCGTAACTTACGCCACCTAACACCCACGCCTAAGTTAGGCGAAAAAATGCGTAAGTCCCGAAATTCTCGTTCAAAATCCCGTTTACAGTAGCAAGCACTTGCGAGATTTTGTGAGATTAACGAAAACATGTTATTTTCAACTGTCTATATTTATCTCTAATAATTTCCTTTGAGGATTTTACACGTTTTGGACAACTGTGCAACTAACACTAACAAAGAGCTTTCAGAAAAGTGCAGAAAGGTGTGTATATAATAAATGACTGACAATATTCAAGCTACATCACCTGTTTTCGTGCAATGCCCGTCCGCTGGTGGGGGGGGGGCGCTTGCCCTTTGCTATAAAGCGAACTCAAGCTTAAGAAATGGACTCAAAGTTAATCGATCATAGACGAATAATGTTTGCTATGGTGTTTGACCATGTGAGCATTCAATAATATATTTTCATTTCGCAGAAAGGATATTGATTGCTTCTCATTTATGATTTAGACTAATCAGGGGCTGGGAACTTAGGAAGGTACTTGGACCCAGGTGTGTGTGCTGAAATATGGGTGGGGAGAAAAAAACTAGGTGGTCGCTATGGGGATACACAACGGGAGAGGCTAAACCTGGGTGGGCTATTCCCCCTGCCCCCACCCAACATCACAACCCTTACCCTAGGCGATGGAAAAGTCATGGAAATCACAAAAGAAATTATGCTATTGAGCTATAAAAAATTTAATTTCCATGACAAGGATAAAATGCATGAGATGCTAGCTGAGCGCATCTAGATTCCAAAGGTTTCTCTTTTACAGATATCATCTAGGTCACTCTGTGAAATTCCATGACTTTTACATGGCGTTCCTTGACCTATAAAAGCATATAATATATGCATTTGTGAGCCTATGCATAACCCTTTAATGCTTAAATTACTTCAAGGAAATTTCATATATATGAAAAGAAAATATGTCTGTTTGCAGATGAGATTACTTTTAAAGAGATTTACGACTGGAATGACTGGGTTGAGCCAGTCACTCCAGTGGCAAGTATTCAAAAGTAGGTTTCCCTTGCCCTGCATATCGATTATTATTTCACAAGCCACTGTAGATAGTAGATAGCATATTGGGTATCAAATGGTTAATAGTTTAATACCATAGAAAATGGCTTATGGGATAGACATTTTAATTAACAGTGAGGTTCCCAAACAGGCTGTCTTACTTCTAGTAAGCTTTAGATGTAGCGGGTTCAAATATATGATGTAGGCATACACATTTGCTCCACAACAGTTCTAATTCAGTCCCTAGCTCAATCTGTCAATGACCCCTACTTGGAATGAAGTCAGTTGAATGCAATTCAAACTGACAGCCAAATAATGGGTGAAATTGAAATATTGACAATTGAAAACAAATTTGCCTAATTCTTTGATTCATAATTAGGTTCTCCTGATTGACCCTCCTGTGTACCCCGTGGAATATCTTTTATTTAGGTGTTGATAATTTGCAATTTTTTGCTTCAGTTTTTCAACAATAAAGGCATGTCAAACAGTTTTCTAATTTCTAATATTGTTTCAAGAGATTTATGATGAATTAACGACAGCTGAAAAACATAAGATCCATATAAATGCATGATTTTATATGGAATGATTATCCTTACTGACATGACTGGTATTATCTGGCTAAATTTGTCATTGCCTCATCACTGTTTCTAAATTATAAAGTAATTAGTATGCATGTAGGTAAACTGTTGAATGTTCTGAAGCCAGGCTGAGAGCTTTTGGTCACATAAGAAACTTCTTGGACAAGTTTTCTTTAGAAAGCAACAGTTTCCAGGTGCACTTAGCCTCAACATATTCAACATAATCTTTTATTAATTTAAATATTTTGATACAAATTATATCACTCAGGTGTCCAGCTGAATTAAATTATTCAACAGCTTAACTCTTTAACACACATATCAGCCCAAAATGGTGTCTGCAGTGGTCTTGAGAAATGCACATTTGTAGACCAAGTGAAGGCAATTTTTGAAAATTTACAAGTGAAATGACTGGCTTAATAACCGAGTCAGTCATTCCAGTGGTAAATCTTAAAAAATATTCACTTGGTCTGTAAATTGACATTTTCTTTGAGAAAATTTACAGTTTCTTGACATTTTTTTAATTTTCTTAAAGAAATTTAAGTCTTAAAGGGTTAATCATTAATGGTCAAGAATGGTTTAGAAAATCAGAAAGTTTGATTATTGAATGCCAATTTGTACTTTGCAAACCAAGATTAACCTTTACCCCTCTGATGTCAAAATTTACAGTTTTCAAACTAAATAAAAAATGGTGGTTACTTTTTCAACAAATTTGATAGGATATGTTGCTGTGGTTGAAAAATGTAGCCTACAGCAGTTTCTTTGCTAATGACATGGCAAATGATAGAATATTGACATCAGAGTGGTAAAGGTTATTTTAAAGGGAATAGATTTCTAGAAAATAGTCCACTGGACTGACTTGCTCTGTTATTGAGCCAGCCATTCCAGTGGTAAATTTTCTAAAATATCCTCTTGACATGCATAGGCATTTTTCAGGACCACTACAAAAGCAGTTTCTGATTAACTTGACCATTCAAATCAACTGTCTTTTATTTTGCAGTTGCCATTGTGAGCCAAAGTCTATTGAAGCAGAGTCGGTGTTACAATGAGCATCATGAGATGCAAGATGGACTGAACAATTGTTCATGGTTTAGAAAGATCAGCACTTTTAAAAGACTGTGTCGATTAAAATGAATACATGTGCCTTCTCAGTTTACCAAATTTCCAAGAAGCATTCTCAATGTAGAAATCTGCAGACTATGTCAAATCAGTGTGTGTTCTCAGGAAATCATGATATGACAAAATGAACAGATAGATACTCTATGTGTAGACAGATAGAGCCACATACATATTGATATGGATGATAATGGTCAAGACACTTATCAGATCACACCATTAACACAGCCATGACAGCCTAATCAATTTTCATTCAAGACAGATGATAAATACCTGTTTGTACTGCGTTCTATGTGTTTTAAACATAAATGCTACTGTAAATGCGAATTTTGTTAAATGAAAGTAATGAAGTAAGTATATATAGTCATGATAGTTGATTATTTTTCAGTTTTAGCATTTAGTGTTAGATTTAGATTATGATTTCAAGGATTTAAGAAAATTAACCCTTTAATGGCTAAATTAGGTAAAAAATATCAAATAATTTGCTTATGTAATGACCATTTGCAGGTCAATATGTATTTTGGAAAATTTACCACTGGAATGACTGGCTTGCTTATCGAACTAGTCATTCCAGTGGTGAATTTTCAAAAACAGTCTTGGTTTGCAAATTTATGAACATTCAAGCATACTGCCGAGGCTGGTTTGGCTGACTACTCCATGGAAAGTCTGCATTTGCAGGATGAGGTCAATGCTATTTATCTTTTAAAGATTACTACTGGACTTGGTGATTGCGTCAACACATGAGACAGCCATTCCACGAGTAAATTTAAAAAATAGCCTTAGTGGCCAGGTTGGCAAATGGACATTCTCCAAGCAAATATTAAATAATCTTGACAAATGCTGACCATTAAAGCGTTACATGCTTGGAAGTTGTTGAATGTTCCGAAAATGATTTGAATAGCAGCTAGTGATTTGTTAACTCTTTAATGTTCAACCCGGACAAAACCAGCCTGTGTAGTTGTCTTGGGAAATACCCATTTGCAGACCAAGAGAAAACTTGATATTTTTTAATTTTACCACTGAAATTACAGGCCCACTGCCAGTAATTGAGCCAGTCAGGTAAATTTTTTTTAAATCTATTGACCTGCTTTTGGACAATTACTAAGCAAAGATTTAAATTTTCTTGACAAATCTTAACCATTAAAATGTTAAAAATAATGATTATTGCTTATTTTATTAGATGTGTGCGTGCGTGCGTGCGTGCGTGCGTGCGTGCGTGCGTGCGTGCGTGCGTGCGTGCGTGCGTGCGTGCGTGCGTGCGTGCGTGCGTGCGTGCGTGCGTGCGTGCGTGCGTGCGTGCGTGCGTGCGTGCGTGCGTGCGTGCGTGCGTGCGTGCGTGCGTGCGTGCGTGCGTGCGTGCGTGCGTGCGTGCGTGCGTGCGTGCGTGCGTGCGTGCGTGCGTGCGTGCGTGCATGTGTGTGTGTGTGTTGGGGTGTGTTGGGGTGGGGGTGGGGGAGGGGGGAGTGCGGGTTGCACGCAGGAAAGACTGTAACCATACATTAAGATTCCACAACTGCATCAGTGATAAAAAAAATCAGTGACAAGAAAAATCTGGGGAAAATATTTCCAGAAAATCTCACAGAAGTTAAGTAATGTTGTAATATTTTTACACTTCTCGGCAGTAATACTTTTACACTTCTCGGCAGTCTGCGGAAAGATTTGACAGCTGTGACCTCGTTCGCGTCATAAGCGGCGCTCGTGAACAGCCGATTCGAGCCTCAAACCCCGAGAGAGCTCCGCTTGCTAAATAGTCGATGAAAGTTATATAAAAATATTCAATGTTGGCAAGATGGTAACTTTCAATACAACAGGCAGTTCCTCCACACATATGGTAATAGTATGTACTTGTTCCGCGATTATGATGACTCGAGTGGCACAGGTGGAGAGCATTGTCCACGGTAGTCCCGACATGAGCTAGAATTTTCTTGACCCGCGATGAGGCAGGACCCATGTAGTGCATTGTATACATTAAATATGCATTGGCGTTTTTTCGTTGTGAATCCAGCTAGTCCACTTATTAGAATCTGCGAGGATCGTTTGGTCTAATAACATGTTAGGGGATATCGAATTGTGAGAGCCATCTGTTCACATGCCTAAAACACATCATTCATTAGGACAGTGAGTACCTCTAGAGCAGTGGAGGACAGCGCGTGCCCTATGTGAATGAGGAGATGCCAGGACTGTTGTGTATATTTATGATGCCCAGCTGCACACACATAGCTTAGCGTGAGTGCTGACTCTTGAATACCTATACGGCAAGCTCTGTGGTCTTGAACGCAGATGCACATGTCATATAGCGCTGGGTCACGGTGAGGAATTTCCAATGATCATCTAGAGTATATGATATGTTTGAAAGACGAAAGGCCTGGCAATCGAATATATAGGCTGATAAGAAACAAGCCACGCCTGCTGTCCTGTAAGTCGTCCAAGCTTGCACACGAGTAGGAGATATGAGAAGGAACATGTGTTAGAGATGTGGTTCGTGCTGTAGTTCCTTTCCCACTGATTTCCGTTGCTAAAACATACTGATCTGCCATCGTTTGAGATGCCACATTTTCCTCAAATTGTTGTGTTAGTGGTTTGGAACTGGGGCTTAAATAATGATCCCGTAGCTGCATCTGTTGACCGCCACATCAACGACGTTTCGTATTTGATTGTGCAACCAGGGTTGGCATTCCCCGCCCACTACGCACACCGACTGTCAGGAAGGAGCACATATTGCACCACTAACTTAGGCAGCTTCATATAACATATATATTTTCAGATAACCATGTGCGTTGCAGTTTAAGTGAGGTTGGGTTTTTTAATTCGTTTAGTCATACATGTATACGTGTATTGCATGGGTTCGGTGTATGACTCGCTTTGGAACTATTCTATTGATCTGGGTATAGTACCGTAGACTACCCACTAGGTCCACGAAGCACTGTGGCGACAGAGCTGGTCTCGCTGTCCTTGACATCTCGCAGTTAAGTAATTCTATTCCCCCTGAAGAAGATATCAGGCAGTCGCAGGGAACTGTATGGATCCAAACCGGCACACCTCGGCATGCAAATGAGGAATACTAGCACTATTTCGTCCAATATGGATACACATACATATATAACACCCACACACCATACACCCACCCACCACACCAGGGCCGGATCCAGGAATCCACGAAGGGTTGGGTCAAATCGGAAGGGGGGGGGGGGGGTGGTCGGAAAAGTTTTTAATCTAGATGCTCTCAGAATGCATCTCCCGCATTTCTGGAGGTAAATATGATGAATGAGTTGGAGGTGACAATGCCCATTTTTCAAGGACAAATTTCAAATTTTGAATGTTACAAGATCAGCTGAGACTGCCCTTGTAATGTTTAACATCTGGAATTAATTTAACTGCCATATGTTTGGCAACAGGCCAACTGAATATTACCACAGTCACGTTAATGACAACAATTTCCAGCATTATGGTATCATGCTTAAAAAAATAGGTCTATTATATTATCATCCACAAATACAGATATGGTACATTTTACGGATAATAAGGTTGTCACGACAACACATTAACTTATCATTTTATCCATCTATTCATATTCATAACTTAGTAGTGCATATTACCAATACAATTGTGAAGCATCAATTGGAGAATCCTAATCCGATGCAATTTTCGTGTTAGTATTGTGAAGCTATTGTCTTCAAAATATAAGAGTATAGTTGTCCAATTTGATTCTTCAATGTTCACTTTACCCCTTTATTGATATTTTGGGCTACTTATAATATAAATAGGTGGATAGATTGGTAGGTGGACGGATGAATCGATGGATGGATTGCATTGTTTCACTGTTAAATGGTTAGTGCGCAGCACTATCATATAGGCTACACATCCTAGCTTGCCGCATAAGCAGTTGGCATATGAACTTTGCTCAAGACGACTTCTAAGAAACATTTAAAATGGTTTATTTCTTAATGTTTTTGACACTATTGTCACATGATATAGCAATCAGACATTTCCAGAGTATACATCTATCATCTGACCACGTATGACGGCATAATTAGCTCAACAGGTGTAGGATGATGTCACATCAATTATATCATAAAGTGATCGAAGACACGCCATCAAATCTTGAATAGTCTGATACGTTGTATGGATTGAATGTCTTTGTAATTCTTTGCTATTTAATAAACATGATGTTGAATATTTTGAGGCTAATTTGACTGGGCGTTGTTGCTGCCTTATGCAGCAACAACACCCAGTCGATTAGTTTCAAAATATTCAACAACTTACATGTGTAGTCTTCTCTAAATTGATAGTCATGGTGTTAAGAAATCGATCGATCCCAACACGAGCGAGGTGTGAGTGGAGCTTAGCTAGAGATGGGCGGGGCATAGCTAACACCGGAAAGGTAAATTCCTACAGTTCGTACATAGAGGAAAACAAACGGCGCGGTCTTTTCTGAATAAATTTACTGACTACGTTATCAATATCGAAGACCAGCGGTGTCAGTCGCTCCTCTCCCATTGTTGATCGTAACTGAGTTTTATGCCGACGAACGGCGGAAAACGACGTCTCCGCTTCGCAGCTGGTAACCGGGATGACGCATGCAATCTGGAGGAGGACGGCTAGATTCGGGAACAAGTCTCTACTGCACGCATTCAACACTTTCAGTAGTGAATCTGGTGGCCATTGCTCACCGGTCCATCTTCCGCGCCAAATTTCGAGTTCAACTCGGAGGATGTTGAACCGGGGCAAATCATTTCTATATGCTTCTAAATCCTCTATAATCTTTGGAAGGTCTGTACTATTAGATTTTGCGACAAGGCTAGGGATTAGGCTAATCAATGTCGATACTACACTTGTACTATCCGGCGCGAATCGCTCGCACATTTGGCAGCTGACGTCATCAATAAATGGAATGGCAATTGATCTCTTGTAGAATTATAATGGTGATTGGGCTGGATGGGTTGATCGATGTATATGTCTCCCCTTAGCTCGGGGACGCTCTCATTTGTACCAAGTTTGCCAGCTAGGTCCTGAATGTCTTTGTACCAAAGAGCGAATCTGGCATCAATATCCGCTCTGAGCATAGCCATATCCCGCTTAATATCTGCCAATGATAAGTACGCTGACCTGATATCGATGTCCCGTTTTTGTAGTCGTATCGTTATTTTTCGGAGCGGCTGAAGGACATTTCTCAATATGATCAATGATACGATCATCTCGAAGTTGTCAAAACATGCCAATATGCCTTGGGCGCGAGTTTTAGTATCACAGTCCCAGTTCCATTTCTCCTCTATTAGTTTGTAAATTTCTTCATCCTCGGAATAGTGGTGGCGGTTGATAATGATGTAGCATGTAGTCTGAACTGCATTGGACAGATCCAGGAAATTATCAATTGCTTCGAAGCGCGCTACCCATCTTGTCTTACACAGTCCTTTCAACTTGTGCTGCCCAGTACTATCTTTTTGCTCTTGATGATCTCTTTCGGCCAGAATATCAATCACACGTTCAAAGATTCCCTGCCTTTTGTTAGACGCATTGAAGAACAGATACGTCTCATTTATTTCCGTGATACCTTTCCTAATCTGGGGTAACTTTGATGCTGAGGCAATTACCAAATTTAACTTATGGCTATTACACGGTGTGTACACTGCATTAGGGACATCTCTACGAAACAGTCCTTGAAGGCCACGATCACCAGATGACATTTGCAGCTGTAGTGTCGTATGCCTGTCCCCTCACATTTTCTAGTTTAAGCCCGCAATTGACAAGTTGCCCTTTAATGGTCTCAACCAGATGTGCAGCTGTTCCCCGACTGGCATAAGTAAAGGCAAGTAGGCCTTCTTTGATCTCGATGTTCTCCCCATTAAGCTTCAGGTATCTTAGCCACAATGAGAGAATATGCTGAGTGGTGATGTCATCTGTGAGTTCATCTGCTATTATGCTATAGAAAGGGCACAGTTTATCATTGATGTTGCTAGTTATCAATTCCTGCATGACATCTTTAAGAACATCCAATATCTCATTTTGTATCGTCTTAGATGTATATCTAGCATTTGGCGGGCAAGTGTCTAAGAAACTTTTCAGATTGGTATCAGTTTTTACATGAAATTCAATCAACGCATGCAAATTACCATTGTTTGTGTTAGAATCCGCAGTGGCGTCATCTCGGTGACCACGCAATGCTGAATATTGGCGACCTAGGTAAATTATGCAATCAATAATGCTTCCCAAGGCAGCCTTGTTGAGTTCAAACTGCTTCTGGCGTTGATGTGCAAGCTGAAAGTCGATTCTCTCCTCTGGCTTCTCGTGGGTCCTTATGAAACTATCAGCAACTACAACAGATGATTTGTGGTACGAGGTCAATTCATGAGAATCAAGAACTCTATTTTTGCCACGGGCTCTACGGAAGTCAGTGAATGTACTATCGATCAATGCTCCAAACATACACCCCCTGCCACCAGGGTGTTGGGCAAAGAGAAAGCAGGACAAACAGTAACCACCAGTTTCCGTCTTTGAACATACAAGCCATTTGAACGGGTCCGACCAGGAAAAGTTGACTTTTAAGTTCTTTACTTTGTATGGCCTCACTGGGAAGTTGAATTTTCGATCAGAGCGAAAATAACACTTGAGTAATTGCAATTTGTCACTGTCGCTTATATCTAATCTTTTACATAAACCAACACCACTGAAGGCACGGATCGGGTCGTCAATACTGTTCTGTGGTTCGTCTGCTGTTTTTAAATCGTCTGTTCAGGTATTCCAGCATTCTCACGAACTTCTGTGTGGGTACTAGTATCCTGAAGAATATCCGGCTGAATCGCTGTGTTGGTGGTCGCAACACTCCTCAAGATCATCACCAATTTTGACTTTCTTCGTAAAGAACTCATTTATGGAAGCTTGTTTCCGTTTCTCCATATTGGACGTACAGGAAAACATTGGATGTGAGGACATTCAGCACAGAGAGTAACTCGTGGATGTGATGATAATGTCAGTAGATTAATAAATATATCTAATCCTAAGCTGCAACTATGAAGGTTACAAAAACGCCAGGGTCGTAGTCTTGCTTAATTTGAAGCACATAATTGTGATTAAATCGGCCACCTGTAAAGTGGAAAACCAAAAACCAAACTCACAAAAGTGCCCCTCTAAGCTGACAATACCCCATTTGAGAAAACATCTCAAGAACCTTGCAAAATGAAATAGCCTACTGTAGTCACTGAAGCAAGTAATGCACATAACCAAATAAACTAGACGGCATATGCCGTTGAAGCCGCGATCTTTTAGGGTTGACGAATTAAATATCAATTGAAAGTTGCGGGCGGAGCCTAATCTAAATCTCATCTTGCAAAAGCACATTCCTAGGGGTAACCCACATACCAAATTTGGTTGAATTCCACCCTCCAGTTTGGGAGGAGTTAGCGTGACGG
Organism: Chaetoderma sp. LZ-2023a; assembly: GCA_034401795.1. NCBI lineage: Eukaryota > Metazoa > Mollusca > Caudofoveata > Chaetodermatida > Chaetodermatidae > Chaetoderma > Chaetoderma sp. LZ-2023a. The sequence continues at coordinate 4,706,304 of CM067367.1, forward strand.
ACAATCAATTTGACCTTTTGACTCCTGTCACGCTGCCATGAGGGTGGGGCCTAATCTATATCTCGTCTTGCAAATCACATTCATATTAGTAACACACATACCGAAATTTGTTGAATTCCACGCAACGCTTTGGGGTGAGATGCATTATAAATCGATTTGACCCTTTGACCCCTGTCACGCCCCTTTGGAGGTGGGGGTAATCAAAATATAGTCTTGCAAAGCGTATTCCTATGGGTAACCCACACACCAAATTTGGCCCCCAACAGTTGAGGAGGAGTTAGCGTGATGGACAGATGGACGAACGGCCGAACAATGGATCCTACGGTGTAGGAGGGATGTAATGATGGTATAGAAGCATCTTGTGAAGTTCCATTGTGATGGTATAACTCCTTGATGAATTAAATATCATTTGAAAAAACATTTTGAATGAAAACTTTAACGTTGAGTGTATGCTCATGGAGGAACGGAATGACGGACGGACACAGACGGACTGACACATGATCGCATGGTGTAGATCGGAGTTCATGATAGGATAGAAGCATCCTGTGAAGTTTCATCGTGATCGGATAACTCCTTGATGATTTAAATATCAATTGAAAAAACTGTACATTTTGAGGGTTTGGTCACGGTGGAACTGAGGAACTGAGTGTATGCTCACGGAGGAACGGAATGATGGACGGACAGATGGACTAACAAAGGAGCACATGGTGTAGGATGTATGTAATGATGGTATAGAAGCATCCTGTGAAGTTTCATTATGATCGGATATCTCCTTGATGATTTAAATATCAATTGAAAAACTGTACATTTTGAGGCTTTGGTCACGATGGAACGGAGCAACGGAGGAACGGACTAACAAAGGCTAATTAACATGGCTAATGGCGTTTAATTCCACCTGTAGGATGTTGGTACCTTAAGATGGGTGGTTGCACTGGAGAATGATTTGGGCCTTTGTACGCTGAAGATAATAATTGAGAAATTGTGTGAAGTCAGTAACACGCATATATTGTCTCCATAGCCTAGAGCAAGGGCTGTGAAAACATTAAGACAGCCAATTGTTTGATGTCATGATACAGATGGGATTCCCAAAGCACGGTACCGTGGACAATTGGCAATAATCAAATGGGATGTCATCAATGTGATGTAATAAATAAGATGCACTCGAGGGAGATGATACCTCACACCATTTGGTATACCCGTATAGACGCATGACCTAGATAGTTTACCTTTTGACCTTAAACTCATTCATAGCCTACCCTTTAATGATATGGCCGTTATCGCCAAATTAGGTGATAATATTCTATCTTCGTGTCTTTTTAACATATGGACAGAAACATATTTTCTGACATGTACCGAGTTACCTAGATATTTGACAGTTGGCCATCAAACTGTAACCATTTCAACCAATTGTTATTATGAATCTATATGGCAAACCAAATCACCTTACCTTCGCGTATCCAGGACTGAGTTGCATATGACAATGTTAATACCCGAGATGTAGGCCTACTTAGTAATCACGTGAATTAGCTACTTGTCCTTTTGACGTCAAACTGTAAAGATTTTACAGTGATATTATGAAGCCAGGCTAGCGGTATGCTAATCTAAGTGATTCTATCTTTTTGTAATCCTGAGCTATTGGCAAAGATATGTTTTCGGAGATGTGCGGTACTTAGTGATCCTTCGACTTACATAATTGACCTCAAACTCAGAGCATCCGGTCACTCACAATGTGAATGGAAATTTGGTGATTCTACCTTCTTGCATTCAATAGACACGCAGTGGATAATCAGACGCTTAGGAGCAGACGCACAAACGGACAAACGGCAGCGCCCGCTATACTCACGCTGCCTTTGGCGGCTTGAGTAAATAAATAATAATTTTAACAGATCTGAAATACCAAATTCTTTGTTATATCAAGATTAATTATATATGTTGAATGTTTTGAAACTAATTTGACAGAAGCTGATGATGGCAGTAAACGATCCCAGTCAATTTAGTTTCAAACTATTCAAACAGCTTTCCAGTATAGTTCTCTTGAAATTCGGATTCATGAATTTCAGTTGTAAAGGGTTAATGTTTCAATATTTATTTAGTTATCTTTAGCAATCAATTCAATTTAAACTTCTGTATTGCTTCTTAAACAGAGCAGTCTGCTGAGCTATTATTTTATTCTCGTGTACATTGATGGTTCGCTATAAGTGCATCATAGCCATGGCAACACACGGTGATCTGACTTGATACTAAGCAGATTAATTAGTACGCCCACACAGCCCTGAACTTACAGATACAGCCTCTATAATACGTATAAACTGTGACGAAGGTCAGACAGCTCTTGAACGTGCAGCTACATCAACATAAATGTTGGCGAAATGTTGCTACGTTCGGTTTGTAAATGTCACGTGGCTGTGTTTGACGTCATCATATTCGGTCTTCTTTGACGTCATCATATTAGGTCTTGTTTGACGTCATCATATTGTCTTAATTAGCGTGGCGCGTGCAGCACTATTGACGTCAATATTGGGTCATCGACGGCGCCTACTTGTCGGCATTGCATGAGCGCGATATGCAAAAAAAATATTTTGCCCGTCGTGAGCAGGGGTGGGTCCGGACCCGGTGGACCCACACCCTGGATCCTTACGCACACACATGGGCGAGCGCTTGCAACGCACTCATTGCAACAAATAACGAATTTCAAGCTAAAGTGTTTTTTACTCTCGGATCAGTTAGATCAGCGTGTGTTAGAAAAAGCAGCTGAGTACAATATTTAGCATTTGCCCTATCAAAATGTGCCAGGAACTAGACTGAACAGCTGGTTATCTGCTCCATAGATCTGAATATCCGTAGATTGCTTATGCAATCTAAAGTGAGCCAATTTAGCGTCCAGTATTTTTTCGCCAATCTCGTTTATATGAGAATAACATATTACTAATAAACTCTTATTTTCTGTTGCAAATTCTATTCCTAGATGAATAAAATGTCAGATTAATACAGCCAACCAAATGTTATTTACGATACAACTTAGTATTTTCTGGCCATGATTATACCGTTCTGTTTCTGCCGTTAGCCACCGTGGAGAGGGCACGGCGACGCTAAAACAATTTTGTTCGATCTATATTCTGATTACTGAACAAATTTGAGGCACAAGCCGCACAACATTGTGTATTGTAGACCGTGGTAATTTAACCAGCCGTGGCCAGAAGAATGAGAAGAGCACTGAGAAACGTCACGATCTATGATAGTTGTTGATAGATTACGGAAATGAAATGAACACACCCTCTGAACAGCGGTTACTGATAGCTTGCCTCGACGCGGAAATTTTTTTAAATACCAGGTCAGACGCACTGGCGGTTTACTACGAAAGCCGAGAAGACTCATTCGAAATTCAATATTCAAAATTTTAAATTCAAAATCCTAAATTCAAAACTCGACTTCGAATTCAAATCTTAGATCAGTCAATCACGAGCCATTTTATATGTATGCAAATTTATGCTAGCCAATCGGATTTCTAGATCATGCTTTATACTAGTTTACGTTTCTGCTAAACGTCTGTACGTTAGAAACAATCATAGCATCGATGAAGATTGCTGTTTAGGAAAGAGATAGAGGGACATGTGCGTTCTTAGTGGATGCAGCTGCATCGCTTGAACAACTCGGTAACTCGGTTATTCCTGTTGCAGATATGTGTTGGCCTATGCTCCTACATGCCTATACACCTACTTCGTAGGTAGTTAATGTCAGTATATCGGTCACACTTGAGCAAGGCTACTTCTATTGCTGAGGCATTGCGTCCCCGTTAAAAAAATAACATTCTAGCCTGTTTGTTAAGAAGAAACTTAATGCGCACGAATGTCTGGGGCCGTGGATCGAATCGAGACATAATAACACTAACTAAGAACGTCGCCCCTTGCTCTAAAATTCGGGGTCGCTCCACTAAACCGACAACCCAATAGTCCGACAATGTTACCCACTAGACCGCCAGCCCAATAGTCTGACAATTATAGCCAGTTAGTCAGACAAACCAGCACAAGGCGCTCACACGCACACTCCCTCTCGCAAACAGTGGCATGAACTAGACGGATTGCCACTACTTATAATATATAAGAATATGCCCACCAAATAAACACTAATTACCCACCCACCTTCCACCGGTTTAGCGTAGGCCAGTACTTTAAAACTAGCTTGAAAGTCGTAATATGTACCCTCAAATCACACCTGGTTGACGATAAGCTTTCAAATGTGTGGCGACTAATGGACCTTTCCATTTTTAGCTATGCCCCGTCCATCACTAGCTAAGCTTCACCCACACCTCGCCGTGTTGGGATTGCTCGATCCCTGAATGCCCTAGTTATCAATTTCCTGAAAACTATACAGGGAAGCTGTTGAATATTTGCAACTAATTTGACTGGGTGATGTTGCTGCGTATGGCAGCACCAGCGCCCAGTCAAATTAGTTTCAAAATATTCAACAGAATAGTTATTAAATGGTAAAAGCAAACACTTCGTACAACAACGGAAAGACCGTCTTCAAATATGGGTTCGTGACGTACTTATCGACGGCATTCATGACGTCATTCATTATGATGTCATTGTATACATCACGTAGTTCATTATGACGTCATATGATGGGTGGGTACTCTGGAAAGGTGAATTGTGCATAACATCTTAAGGCGTGCTAAGGTATAACATTCAGAGTGTCCTCGAAAACTAGATGCTGGATATGGACCCATGTTTCAAAATACGCGCACGCGCACACCGTGACATTGATAGAAATGGTGTCCTATATTAGAAAGGACCTAGAATGTGTGCTGTGGCGCATAGGCGCAATATACTGATGCCGTCTAGGTCGGCGATGTAGCGTAAAACAACCAACTAGATAAGCTATTAAATATTGGGAAACTCATTTGACTGAAAATCCAATAAATGCCAATCATTTTAAATCTATATCCTATAATCATTCATTAGAATACAACATTTGGTGGGATTACGATTATGTTACTTATTTCTGCCCTGGCAGTGTTTGAGAATATCTTATGGCCTATACATCACCCAATTAACACTCGAATTTGTTCACTACAATTTACATTTTCTCATGGAAAATGTCCGTTTGGAGAGCCAAAGAAGAATTTTTTTTTTAATTTACCACATACATGGTTATCGAGCCACTCATTCCATTGGCAAATTTTCAAAAAAAATAGTCTCCTAATTTCTCAAGACAACTGCAGAAACCGATTTGGCGGATATGAGTGTTAAATGGTTACTAAACGCATGCGACTTGTCAGCTTATTACACCTTCACGTCAGACATTCATATGTTGTTATTGGCTCAAGTGAAGTTAAGTTCACGCACGAATGGTTAGCACGACACATGCTATGGCAAGCGTGATATTTTTAAAAGAATGTGTTGCATTCCTGTTTTGTCCGTTAGCATATGTAATTGTCTCATTGGACCAATGAACTATGTGCTGCGTTTGTCTGTGGTAATCTTAGCTATACTTGATAATATAATGTGGTAACGTCATCATCACAACAGCAACTGCAGCCATGCCGAATAGCCCTGCTAGAACTAGTGCCATGTAGCGCTGTTTGCGAAGTGCGATATAAGCAGAACAACAGCCAGTGGCGCGATATCTGCTGCCATTAGAAGATGCCCTGTGGTTTAGCTATCAAAACTGAAGCGACGTTGAAATGACATGATGATTCCAGTCAAAGCGTACCAGAACATGCCATTGCTGTTGTTACCAATCGCGGTCAGTAGCGCATATATATGTTGGTACAAACTAAGTTAATACGTCCACACATACTCGAGTTAAGATATGATATACGTTTTGTGATGGTGGGAGTGGGTGGGCGGTGTGTGTGTGTGTGGGGGGGGGGGGCGTGGGGGTGTTGGGGGAGTGCATACAGTATCCACATATGTTCAGCAAGGAATACTGTAATTTTAATCGCTACCGCAAGATGGTAGCGCATTTTAAGCAGGCAAATCAGCCTCACCAATATTTTTATTTTTTGGATTCCAATTCATCAGTCAATCGTATAACGTCATAATAAAAAACGCGACGTATATGATAACGCGATAATCAATTACGTCATGAATAACTCCATCGCGTCTGTCTTAAATGCTTAATATTCTGCCAGTGTGTACGAATTGTATGGCTGAACTCTTTAATAAGCATGCTGATGAAAAATTTCAAACTGATTTAACGAGGCACTGTTGCTACTATAGGCTTACCGGCTTACAGGCACTGTTTTCGGGATATTGACTTTCGGAGAGGGCAGGGATCGATCGACCCTAGCACGAACAAAGTAGGGTGGAGCTTGGCTAGAGATGGGGTGGGCCATGGCTAAACGCCTAAACTTGATCATTCAATTTTGCATCAACGGCTTCCCAAAGCGCTCACAATTCTACTTATATCAATTAACACTTTTATGGCCAGGAAATTTCAGGTAAATTGAAATGTTGCCTCAGTGAATATCCATACATTACAGGCCATGAGAAGTCCATTTTTTAGAAATGTAACTCCGAAATTTGCAAAAATATAGTCTACTGTTGCTGTGAAAATAGGCATTTCTTTTGATCTTATGGGCATTTGGCAGTCATCGTTTTGGCCGGCTTGAACAGCAATGCTTTACTGGACAAGACAGTTTTGAGTTTTGCTTAGTCAGTGCCCATTGACTCCATTTACAGGCATATCTTGCGCATAAATGTAGTACAGGAATAATTGGCTCGTTTTTCAGCATTATTTAATACTTACTGATTGGTAAAGAATAGAAAATGTGAATGCATTATGGTTGCGATATCATTACAAAAATTGGTAAACACTTAACTGATCGATATGCCAGGTGACAGAACGGCAAACTACACAATCGACTGAGGTACGTGCATATACTAGTTACATGGCGCAACATTAAAAGGCAAATTTAATGACCCAGAATATCACTCCTATCATCATTTTTCTATAACGAAACCATCAGGCGCCAACTTCTACTATCGTCTAGTGACTCGTCAGAATATAACTTTAATTGATAAGCTATTCTACACTTGGCAAGATATCGAATTCAATTTATTATGTGGACTAAGTACGGTATTAATATAGCATACAAGTGGATGTAGTGTGCATAACTATTTCATCTTTGCCCCCGAGTTGTCAACTCGTATCATACAATCCACTTTGAACAGCTACGCAAACACAGGTTGATGTAGTCCGATCCTCTCTAATATAGAAAGCTGACTAGCGCTAAACAAATGCAGGACGCTGTTTCTGCGACAGAGCCGAGTTTTTTTTAGATATGCTACAAATGGAGGAATCCAGTTCTTCAGTCCACCATATGACGTCACATGCAGACTGGTGTCATACTCAATTACGTTACAAATGACGCGATATAGTCCGTCATAAAAACTTACTAGTCCGTCAAGTTGCATGAATTGTATGTCTTTATTATTTAATACACATTCTGTTGAATATTTTGAAACTAATTCTTTTTAAATTAATTAACAGCTAGGAGGGATTGATCCAATTCACATTTCCAGTTTATCCATCGATCATCTGACGTCCTTTGACGTCATAATTAACTGAGTGACGTGTATGAAGACGTCATAATCATTACGTCATGGATGATTCTATATAGTCCGTCTTTAACGCTTAATATTCCGACACGTTGTACGAATTGTATGTATTTACTATTTAATAAACATTCTGACGAATATGTTGAAACTAATTTGGCTGGGTGTTGTTGCCTATACAGCACCCAGTCAAATTAGATTCAAAATATTCAACAGCTTACATATGTGATTTTCTGGACATTCAGGTTCAGAGAGCGCCTCCATTGATAGACCGACAGAGAAACCAAAGTGCAAGCCAACCTATTCTAGTAGGTGTGATGCAACCCGCAGCCGGAACATGGACACCCTATTTATTAAGATTTTTGCCATGCCGTACATCGTTTTGCAGTGCTTACTGAATACAATGTTATAGGTACAATGAAATAAATACAAATAAACTAACGCCCATTATCTAGGTAAAGCAAAGTCCACTTAGGACAATGAGCAAATAGTTCATCTTTTAAATACTCAGTTCCCGCATCTCAGGGTTAGAAAGTGCATTGCAGTTTACTCAAATGACTCCTGTATTTTGCTTCACCGCTTTAGACCAGGACAGCCCTTGTTCCCAATGGATTAATCAGGTTTTTGCTATGCCCCACCAATCGCTAGCTAAGCGCCACCCACGCGTCACCAGTATTGGGGTCGATCGATTCCTATCAATTTCCATAACACTATACAGGTAAGCTTTTGAATACTTTGAAACCTATTTGACTGGGTACTGTTTCTGCCTAAGGCGTCATACTTATCTATGTGACGTGTATGGTGACATCATACTCCATAGCGTCACGAATGGCGTAGCTAAGTTCGCCAAGAACGTTTAAATGATGACTGACTAAGCGTTGCTGTACGATGTGTATGTATTTCTTATTTAATATGTAACGTTCTGTCTGAATAACACGTCTCTGGAATAGGCAGCAACAGCACCCAGGCAAATTAGTTTCATAATATTCAACGGCTTACCTGCTTAGTTTTCTGGAAATTGATAGTCAGAAGTTATAGGCTTGATTGTCGTTTATCGAGTCCCTCATTCCAGGTCCCATTCACGCCATGTCTAGGCTCGTTTTATATTTCAGTCTATTATTGGTAACGCCCCCAGTTTTAAAACCGGTACCCATTTATACTCCTGGGTGGAGCGAGACAACGAGGAGTGTAGGAGATTGCCTATGTTTCCACAGATTGCTCGTGGGCCACATGCTCGCCTGAGATTCGAGTGAGATGTGAACTCCGCACGGCTGATTAGCAGTAGACCGCGATAACATCACGGCCAATCGTCTCCAGTGGTGGATCGATCCCAACACGACGATTGACGGGTAGATCTTAGCTAAAACTGGATCCTTCTATTGTTTAACCCTTTAGTGACAAAATTTTATCCAAAAAATTAAAATATTTGCTTATCGAATGTCTACTTGCAGGCCAAATGAATACTGCTTTTGAAAATTGACCACTGGAATGACTGGCTCGGTTACCGAGCCAGTTATTCCCGTGGTCAATTTCCAAAACTAGTCTTCACTTGGCCTGCCAATGAACATTTCTCAAGACTACTGCAGAGGCCGATTTGGGCCGGCTTCGTCATAAAAGGCTTAATAACATACGGAGAGGCAAGATAGCATATTAGAAAGTTTCTCAATATATAGGTTACTACTAATAACATCGCATTGGTTAATGTTGCGGATTAATATTGTAGAACGATAGTAAATAGCTGCTAAATTGATGGAGTTAATACGTAACAGCAGCTTTTAAATAGAATCGGTAACCTGGCTATTAAAACAGAATTTGTTTCACAATATACGTCATAATAATTATAACATAGTAAGGGAGATTCGGTGTTTGGCTTTCAGTGTTAAACACCTTATTCAGCTTGGTTACGGATAACTGCTTCGTCAATATATATTTTAGCTGCGGGTATCAGCTTTATAAACTGCCATGCCGCCTAGTACGTTAGTGTATCCGTCAGTCAGTGACAAAAGCATAATCCTGGGCTGTTTTTAAAAAACAGTTGATCAGGTGTGGTTCAAATATTAACACAGTGAAGGAACGTGCTGTGCCAGAGGATTCTGCATATGTGGATTTCTCGAAGACTTCTGGGTCGATTTGGCTCAAATGTTAGAACAGGAAAAGGTTGGACTCCACAACGTTGAGATTCCTAAAAAGTATGGAAAATGTGAAAAATCCGGGAAATTATTCCGGAACCCGCAATTACCGATAATATATCGAACTTGTGTTTCAATATAGGACTATGTATATGTGTTATTAATAGTAAAATGCGCATTGACAGGTACATTGAATTTAGAATTCTGACAATTCAGAGTACAAACTATATAAATATAACACACAAATAAAGTGGGCAGGGCTTAACTATAATCGGGCGTGCAATAGCGAGAAATGGATCACTCCATGATAGCTATTCTAATATATTAAAATCGATAATCAGTAAAGTAAATGTCCGCATTCATGCCCGAATATTTAGCAAAATAGTGAAGAGAAATACAGCGTAGCATCTGAGGATTTAATCCGCATATATTAACATAAATTTGTAAATTGTTAATTTAAATCATAGACACGTATCTCCAAATCAAGTTTACAACTAAATTTTATATTGATTTATAATGAATAAACTCATCATTTATTTCGTGTGTTTCGTTGCATTACAGTGAGGCCAGCAATTTCAGACTTTGATAGTATGCAATATCGACAATTTTCTGTTCGCTCAAGTATGTTCATATGAATAATAGGCGAGTAAATTACTGATGGGGGTTTTAAGTGCAACCTGTTCGAATAACCAACCTGTATCTTTCTAACAAATGTTACTCATAGAATATGCCACGCCTTGAAGCGAAATTGCAGATAAGCTACAGCAATATGGCAGCTACAGCAATAACGTAGTAATAAAAGTAGTCTTGGCACCACGATATATTGCCATTGCTAGGGAATCGAACTCACAACCGGCGAAGGTGCCTTCGCCGGTTGTGGGTTCGATTCCCTGTCAATAACAATAACGTAGCTTCACGTCGTGTATTTCTACCATCAATAAATGATATACCATAACGTAAATTGCTACACAGTCCTACACATCATTTGAAACAGTAATGCACATTCAAGATACATGGCTATACTCTATTCCATTACATCGTATCTGTGATGTGTCTTGCTTCTTGAATTTTTCATAGCTATTTGAGTGTGCGTATGTTAGCCCGATGATGCGTTGGCCAAACAATACCAATGTGTGATCAGACCACTCGCAACGTCATACAAATGTGAAGTATGGAACTGTGGCGAGTCTACCGTCGACGAATATCAAAACGCGTACCTAATCGCTGACCAGACTATTAAAGAGGCTACACCTGATAGAACTACACATTGAATCCAACGAACCATGTCCCTGAAACGCTTCCAGTGGGTCAATCCTCTCATTTTAACATCGGTTTTTATATACGACTGCTCAATATCCAAGAAGACGCACGTTATAAATCCACAACTATAAAACATGTAAACACACGTCTGGCGGTCAACTTTATCTCCGTTTCGCAGAGAGAGTATTATGTCTGCCACCGGCTAACTGGCGAGACATATTTAGTTATTTCCAATGGGATTGTTTCGTAAATATAAGCATTCACTAAATTGCAAACTCATCCGCTCAAACGAGTTTCCCGGAAAACAACACATAAAACACATATATGTGACAGGTTCGGAATGTATGTAAACAGATATCTATATACTAATAATACACTGGTACCATTATATTACAACAAAAATAGTGACAATTTCCAAATTTATTTATATGTTTATATTGAAAATGTGTTTTCCAATTAAACCGTTCTGTATTAAAGCGCTAACTGGCCGGCCATATCTGACCATGCAGTCAAACACTGACGCCGACGCCCTTGTAAATATATTTATGGCAGTATATATGGATCTAAAATCCAAGGAAATAAAGGGATTGCAGATATACAATGATTTAATCAATGTGCACTAATGAATTACATCGTGTAATACGTTCCGGCTAGTTAATGGGCAGTCTGATTACAGCTGTCAACATGATTGGTATTATTACGCCACCGAGCTAACGTACTGTACGCCATTCTTGGGCACGTCATCAGGAGTTGTATCCTCGTCATCACTGCAGCGTTTCTCCCAAAACTCAAACTTATTTCGTCCGAGAATGTAGACAATAATGAAGCAAGTTGTCTGGAAAAGTAAATCAGATACAAAATTACTACTGATGCATGGTTCTGAAAAGTGAAAAATAAATAAACGCCCCAAGTACCTGCTTTCGTACCACACTTTACCTGTCTTGGCATGGATCGATCCCTGCGCTCTCAGAATCTCAATTTCAATAAAACAACAGGTAAGTTTCTTGAATATTTTGAACCTAATTTGTATGGGTGCTGTTGCTGTCTATAACAGCAACAGCGCACACGCAAATTAGGTTCATGATATTCAACATCATGTTTCTCTCCCAACAACGCTTAGTCCGTCATCAATTAAGCATCCGTGGCGAACTTAGCTACGCCCTTAGTGACGTAATTGAGTATGACATCAGCCTACACGCGACGTAGTTGATTATTACGTCATATGATTGAGTGAGAAACTGGAATAATCCATTCTGCTTCATTCTCCATGATGTATTGTGATTAACCACACTGGCGTGAATTAGTAAAATTCGCGTTGCTGTAACACGTCATATTGTTAGAGACAGATCCGCATATGGTGATTTATCACATGCCTAGAGCTATATCCAGAGCTGAGGAATTTTGAATTCGGTCATAAAAACATTTACTATGCCAAGCTGGTAATTCTACCAAATCTAATGGAGACATCCATCTCTAGCTATGCCACACCCATGCCTAGCTAAATTCCGCCAACTCTGTATACATGTTGGAATCAATTTAAATATGTTGAAACCTGAAATCCCAGAATCCCAATTTAAAGGTAAGCTGATGAATAATTTGCAACCAATTTGCTTAACAGCAGCCTACTGACATGGCTACCCAATTTACCAGTCACATTGGTTTCAAACTATTCAACATAATATGTATTATATTGTAATTTCCGCGAATAATTACTATCAGTAGATTTGCGTAACGGACACTTCGAGTTCCGGTGCGGAGCTATGCTATTTTGATTGAGGTCAGCTTACAATGATATTATTTGATTAGGACGTTAGATACATGAGCGGCACATCGTATCCCTCCATTTACGTTGAGAGGTATGCTTGAGCAAGAAATACACAGTTCTTGCGGCGATGTCTCAATGTCTAGTATCAGCATTAGACATATTGGGTAAGGTTGGCAGCGGTATTGCATACATTCGTCCATTACTCTGGTAACTGTCTGCCCATGTCCAGCTACGGCCTGCCCATTTCTAGCTAAGCCTCGCCCACGCTTTGCCCGTGTTGGGATAGATCGAAACATGACATCATAGAATCCCAATATTAAGGTAACTATGCAGGTAAGCTGGTGGCTATTTTGAAACTAACTTGATTGGGTCGGAACAGCGACCAGTCGAATTAGCTTCAAATTATCCAATACATTATTGGTATTTAAATAGTAAATCTATCAACGACCTGCAATTCGTCCACTTGCATCTCGAATATGAGTGTGACGTCAACTGTTATATATTTGATTGTGACGTTAATACTCGAGCAACAGATATGATTCACCAGTTTCTCAGAAGCGGTACAGAATACCGCACCTATATCCGATACACAGTAGCAAACTTGCTCTATGAAAAATAACACCATCTTACCTGTGCAAATCTACAAGCTGCAGTCAAGCCCAGTAGACGATAGCGTAATGATACAATATCATACTCCCAACAACTACCAGTGACACCATCTCCCAGGTCCTCCCACACGGTACACGTGGTGTCAATCACTGCACCATACACGGTAGGTGCAGGAACCCAACCTGAGATGCGCAATAAATACCAAAGATTGATATTTCAGTAATACTTCATATAACTATGTATTCCTGACTCAAGATTACGAGAAGATCGCTGAATCGTGACAATCGATCGTCTACGCATTTTGATCCAGTAGTTTGTTCTCTAAAGGGGGTTTCATGTTCCTCTGATGCAAGCATCATTACTCATATCGCCAGTGGTCTACCTACTACTGAAATCAATACTCATTATAAAGGTATACCGCGTGCCATATTTCATGTAAACACGGTCTACATTCCGTTTAATATTTCTCCATATGATCGCATGTGTAATATTCAAGGCATGTTTTCATTGGCTAGACAACGCGTAAGAAATATTTTGATAACCCATAATACTCCCAAATGCTCTGTGACGGCACGCATGTTTCGTACCGAAGACGACAATAGCAACATTCCAGGATACGAAATGTATCTATACTAACTAGTTAAGGGAGATTTTAAAAGTAGGATTAGACTTAATTTAATGTTCGAAATACCGATGTTTTGTTCGCAATGATTGTTTGTGGTGCATTGCTCAGCACTCTTAGCAAGTGATGAGCCACAGCGACGAAATCGTGCATTCAAACTGATTTCAGCGATCGAATGTATTGGAAAAGTTATCAAAATATTAGTTTATATGATAACTAGAATCTCAAACTCGTTAAAGCCCGTGCAATGCGTTAATTTTCGACTCAGTTGATAATAGTGATATTAAATGGGACCTCGTTTTAGATCCTCTATAAGTGACACTCATTTGGAATTTGCAATTTGGAAACCGGTCATCATATGAGTAAGCTTTACTTCATTTAGATGATGGCACATACTGTTTCTCTCGGAATACGAGGTCATCGTCCTGTACAGCTAACAAATAACTTAGCTTGTATTCAAAACAAAAAAGTAGAAACGTATTAGTTAGTACACTTCTGAACACGGCGCAAGAAAAGTGTTGTTGGATATGTTAACCATAATTGGATTGGAAGACATGGCTGTCTTAGGCAGCGATGTATTCTAATTAAAGTATGTTCAAAATATTCAACATTACATTTTATTTTCTCGTTTATTCTGAGATGTGCTGTACATCCCTTACCATAATCGTTCAGACAGAAATGTTAGAAATCCAGTCTCATAATCGATCATATGACATCATAATCAGCTACGTCACGTGTAGGCTGACGTCAAAACTAATTGCGCCATGAATGACCCGATATAGTACGTCATACACTCTTACTATTTTGTCAAGTTGTGCGAAGTGTATGGCGTTACCATGTAATAAATATTATGGTGAATAACAACAGCACCAAGTCAAATTAGTTACAAAACATTCAATAGTTTGCCTGTATAGCTTTCTAGGAATATAGATTCAGAGATTGCAGATACGTAAAGTGAGAGATAATAACACGTACACATATCATGGCAATCATATCAATTCAGTCTCTCTAGGAATCCAGTTTTAGCTATATCTCGCCAATCTCCAGCTAAGTTCCACCCACACGTTGCCCGTGTTGGGATTGGTCGATCCCTGTACTCTCTGAATCTCAATATCCAGTAAACTATTATATACAAATACTGTGTTGTACATGACAGCAACAGCGCCCATTCAGACTTAGTTTCAAAATATTCCAAAACGTGTTTATTAAATAGTAAAGGCATGCAATTCGCACAACTTGGCGAACTATTACGCGTTGGTGACTGATTAAATCAAATCATGCATGGCGTAATTGTTTATGACATCAGCACATGTGTGACGTAGTTCATTATGACGTCATGTAAGTGATGGAGAAACTCGATTCCTCCATTCATACTTACCGGCGAGACCAAGCATGAACATGCTGAATCCATATGCCAATGTCTTATCAGCAGGGTCAACACATCTGTACAAACATGTGATTGACAAGTTATATATTACATACATATAAACTCTAAATATTATTTTAACTAATGATTCACCAACTTCTTGTATCAAAAGCATTAAATGGGTTATCATGTTATCATAAATACTTAACACTTTGCGATTAGGTTTAATTATAATTTCTCAATGAAATATATTAATGGGATATACATAATTTTGAACACACATTGTATTTTTGTTGTACTGTAACGGTATTGTTACTGCAGACACACGTTTTTTCACAGGAATTCCGACCCTGCCACACATATGTGTTAGTGTTTGTGGGTTTTTCTGCTGGAAACTACAGGCACAGAGTTTCTCAATTTAGGATAGCATTATTTTTTACAATGCAATCCTCTCAGAATGAAATCAGCAAATCATAAATATGTCTAGGCAATTCGTCGATCTCAAATAAAATACTAGCGCCACAGCAATCCAGCTTCAGAATGGGCGACGATTGGTCGTGGTGTTAGTGTGGTAAACTGATAATCATCCAGGTGGGGTTCAAATCCCGCTCAGCTGTTAACCGATCAGCTAGCTGACGAGCCCTCGGTGGAAATATAGGCAATCGCCCTCATTCCTCATGGCACCCAGGAGTATAAATGGGTACCAGTGTAAAAAAACTGGGGAAGTTACCAGTTGTGGTGACTGGAATAAAAGCCAACCTAGATATGGTGTGAATGGGACCTGGAATCAGAGACGCGATAGCCCAAACCGATAACTTCGTCTAACTGAGCGTCAACATCATCAACACGAACACGCCCGAGGACAGAAGCCACGCATACGGTTGATGTCATGAGAAACATTAGTTGCATAATAGTATTTGATTATCCACATCAAGAGAAGAATCACAGTGCACGGTGCATAGTAAATGCTCTGTATTATCTGTGAATCGGTGATAAAATACAGTCAAATATTTCAGTCAAATTTATAATTTGCATTTTCTTGGAGATTGAGTAGGCCTAGAACTATATATAATAATCGACACCAAATGCTATTATTGAGACATGAGAAGTGTTTTATGGATAGCGGTCTGTATAGTAAATCATTAGATCGACTACCTATTGTACCTTTAATATCAATTTGTTTGATTGCATATTTTCTCAAACGTAATCTATGGTCAAGATGATAACGGGCATAAAAGTATTAATTCAATTCATGAATCCATTTTCTCTCTCAACCACATGACGTCACAATAAACTATGTGACGTGTACGCTGCCGTCATAATCATGACGTCATGAATACTTCGAGTATGCCCGTCAGTAACGCCTACTTGTCCGACACGTTGTGCGCATTGTATGTTTTTGCTATTTAGGATGCATGCTGTTGAATAGTTTGATACTCATTTGACACAGGCGCTTGTTGCTGAGTCAAGTCAAATTAGTTTCGAAATATCTACCAGCTTACCTGTATAGTTTTCTGGAAATTGATAGTCAGGGAGTTCAGATATCCATCGATTCCAAGACGAGTGAGGTGTGGCTGGAGGTGGAGCTTAGCTAGAGATGGGCGGGACATAGCTGGTAAAGTCCATTTGCACAGTCGTCATCGACAGCATATGTATTCAACATGCGATATTAGGTTCAAAATAGACGCATAAGGGCACACTGAGAGTTATTTACAAAAGGAACTCACGGAAAAAAAGACAGTAAGAAAAATAAGACAAGGGAATGAGGAAGTAACACACTTTGTGGTAGAGTGGCACATGCTGGAAGAGTCAGCTCCGTTCTTGATAATCCAAAAGCCATACTCACAAATTGTAAGTATAAATGTACTTACTCCTCTTAAATGGAATCACTTACCAAATATTGACCACACTTAACAATTTGTTGTGCATAATGCCGCATTATAGAATGTTGGTAATAGTCTAAGCCGTACTCAAATTTGGCAAGGACTATCATAAATTCGGAGGAAATATTGTACTGTGAACTAGAATGCTCATTTTTTCTTAGATGGAAGACGTGGTGGTGTTTTATTCAAAGATAACCATTTCTAATCTTTCCTAACCGTAATTTATTACCTAAGATCGGCAAGTAGACCACAACACACTATACCACACAGGCTACCCAATGAATGCTTAGTGCTAATTTGCAACAGAGCCAAATGCGAACTGTACTTACCGTCTGCTGTGCCTATTCATGTGTGACACTCGATTCGGTTTGATAGTGTTTCTATAACTGGCATTCGCACCATTTGTGCAGCATCTTTTTATGATCAACAGAGTTGTTAGGTTGTTTTATTTTTTATCCCACCACACCACACAGATCAACGT
This sequence comes from Chaetoderma sp. LZ-2023a, assembly GCA_034401795.1. Classification (NCBI taxonomy): domain Eukaryota; kingdom Metazoa; phylum Mollusca; class Caudofoveata; order Chaetodermatida; family Chaetodermatidae; genus Chaetoderma; species Chaetoderma sp. LZ-2023a. The sequence continues at coordinate 4,723,978 of CM067367.1, forward strand.
GGCGTGTTACTATCTTCCGCTACACTGTAGTTGTTTGACATCTACTCAGAAAGTAGTAGTGTAGATATCTTTAGGGCTTCATTTGCAATAATTTCAAGCACAGATAGCATAGTGTCCATCACATATGTAATTATGATGTTTGTATATAATTTACTTGAATGAATCGAGCTTATTTATCGGTCATATCCCGCCATAATCAGTGACGTCAATGTTGGCTGAGGACATAAACACGTATGTCATGAATGAGGTAATTTAGTCCTGCTTAAACGCATCTTGTCTGTCAAGATGTAGGAATTCTCTTTACAATGTAATACATATGGGGCAAAATGTTTTGAAACTAATTTGACTGGGGCTGCTGCAAATTGGTTTCAAAATATTCAACAGCTTTAATCGTATATTTTTCTGGTAATTGAGATTTAGACCATGCAGGGATCGATCGGCACTAAGACTGGCAAAGTGTGGGATGCGCTTAGCTAGGGATGAGCGGGCAGGGCTAACACTGTATTGCTCCATTGTCGGAACACGTCTGAGAAAATCAGGATAATGTATTTACCATGTTTGTGTTAAAGAGGGTTGTCACCCTCTCATGGAGGCATGCAGATAATGGCATGGAAACCTTTTGAATATAATAGCGTGGATACCGAGCTTCTTTGATTTAATTAGAATGTATATTTGTTCAAACAAGAGCTTCTTTCTATATCAATGGACTTTGATATTGTTTTTTATAGCTTACCTCATGGTAAATACAATAAGGAGTGGGCTGGTGAACGCCAGTGCAGTGAAACCAATAAACATCGAGACAGTGTATGGAATGAACATATTACACTCTGTGTCACAGATCCCAGCAACTGCCTTCCCGGTGATTGTGCAATTACAGGAAAGGAATGTAACCTGGCGACTCATGTGAAACAAAAATAAATAAAATAAATTGATAAATTAATAGCTAGGAGCGACTGATCCAATTAGAACCAAAGTACCAAACCTAGTTAGATTATTGCACTCTCCTATGCTACTAGGTTGAATGTCAATGTTATTTGACATGTGGGCTGTTATTTTAGGGTGAATTCTGTACGTTACATTTTATTTGACATTATGATAGAGATTAGAGAATGGTTTGATCTAATGGAGGAATCCAGCTATAGCTATGCCCCACCATATCTAGCTAAGCTCCACCAGCATGTCTCCCCATGTTGGACTTGATCGATCCCTGAATTCATGGACTATCAATTTCCAGGAAACTATACAGGTAGGCTATTGGATATTTTGAAACTAATTTGACTGGGTGCATCTGGCAACAACAGTGACTAGTCAAATTAGTTTCAAAATATTCAACAGCATGTTTAGTAAATAATAGTCAAAGGGTTCGTACAACAGGCTTAGTCCGACATCAATTGAGCGTCTGTGGCGAACTTAGCTGCGTCATTCATGACATAATCAATTATGACACCTACACATCACGTACTTGGTTATGCCGTCATACAACTGATTGCGAAAGTGGAATCCTTCAATGCCAGCAAACCTAGCCACACCAGTCAGGACGCATAGAGGAAGCAGCACGCTGAGAACATATGGCGCTAGTTCAAAATTGCATGGTTATTTTGCCTTTTGTGCTTCCTTAGTGTTACGGGATTGCATTGCACTATTAGTTGGTATTGCCTTTCATGCTTTAGACATTGCATCACCTGATAGATCTAAAGGTTTATATATGGAGTACCGATTATAATCTGCTTCTACTAGCATTTGATTCTTGAGTTTTATGTGAGCACACACTAGTCAAGAAGAATCATAAATTTAAAAGCAAATGTAACCGTATAATTCACAACCATATCACAGAGAACACCACAGTATTCACCTGCAATCACCACGTTACATGCCACTTTAATATTTGCGGTTTGCATCCTCTGCACCGAGTCTCAAGTGTAGAACTTGTGGCGGCAGTATTTCATCTGAAACTGCCAAGCTGTCTACACATATTTATTGTTGTTTTAACACCTTTCCACTAGAAGGATTCGTATATAAGATAATTGCCAATAGGTAAAAGAACTGCTGTGTACGATGATATTTAGAACACTTCAGACTGATAATGTTTTTATTTTCTAAATACACTTATTTGTAAATATCCATACTAATTTATGTCTATTTAAAATAGATCTGCAATGATCTTTGTCCTACATTGTTGATTAAATGATCTGATGTCTTTAATACCGCTAAGGCACACTGTCCTTGATATGTGCCATACATACGGTTAGATTAAAGTGGCAGTTGGCAAAGTAAAAGGTGTATGTAAAAGAAGGTTGTATCTCGTATGATCATGTCTAGTATCGGGCCAAATATATACTGCACAGGTGGCAGTGTCAAAGGTTGTTGGGTTTTTGTTGACATTTGAAGGAATATGGTTTAAACCTGAGTATTTCTACCACTTACAACATGCACTTGACCAATAGGGGTGCTTTCTGAATGCTTTTAGGACTACATCAATTTGATAATCTAGTTTTAGGTTGTGGTGGTTCAATCATTTACTTCACACAGGCTGCATTATTACTGTATATCCATTTATTTTGCTTAGTAAAATATCACAAAGCGGTTCCTTTGAGACTTCCGGTAGAGACAAATACAAGAAATGGCATCGCCTTCGAAGCATGAACGGAAACCAATGATAATAGAGAACGTCTTATCATGGGTTATCCCAAGCAATAAGTAAGTCCAATAACGACGGATTTATCGAGAAAGGGACATGTAGAGAGACTGTAGGTTGTGGTGTTTGTAAATTATCCACACAGATTTTTATTCTGCAAAGTGTAACTTTCGGCGACCTATGACGTAGTTCAATTCCAAATTCATAATGCAGTTTTGCCTTTGGATATGGGTCAGAACTTGCGAATTCTTATTTCACAATCATAGATGTTAATCAAAATATTTAATTTTCTTCAAATAACTTGTCAAGTTGCAACGGCTTGTCTCTGAATAAATTACATTTTGCATGGCATTTGCAATACCCATCTAAATTATGTACAGTACCGGTAATAACGTATTAAGACGATTATATCCGATGTGCTGCTAATATTATTGCGTATAATGCACTCCTGCGCGCTTTTCCTTCTGATATGGATTGTGTTGTGTTGATTAACAAGGAACATGATAATGTCTTAAGAATAAATGATATAAGACATCAACATCTCTCAGTCAAATTAGCTCCACTATATTCAATAGAATATCTGTACATTTCTAGTTTCTTGGAAATGATACTTTACACTTTTCAGGTTGCATCCACCACACCCAGATTTTTTTCTGGAATTTTGCGCGCGAGGTGAATTGTAGACTTTCTGGCAGCAGTATTTTATCAGGAATCTCCTACCCGTCTATACATATTTCATATTATTTTCAGACCTTTCCACTAGGAAACATTTGTATTTAATATTAGTTCCAATGTACAAAACGAAGTGTAATCTACGTTGATGTTTGCAAGACCTCAGTGTGAGAAATGTGTTGTTTTCTAAATAAACTAATTTTTAAATAACGATACCAATTTAATGATCTGTGATGAGATTTCATATACATGTTCCTACTTTAGTAAACTAAATTTCAGGGTAATTTATTTTTCCAACATCGACAAATAAAAGACCTGATGTATTTATTATCGTTAAGGCACTATGTCAAATCTGATAATTTTTTCAGATTTTCATGCATACTGTTCAATTTTATTTTATTTTCGCATGGTATAAGGTTTATTTAAAAAAGGTAGTCTCTTGTACGATCATGTATATTATCGGGTCTAATATATACTGCACAGGTAGTCGTGTCAACAACCGATGTTGATTGTTTGTTGCGATTGGAAGCGTGGGAGTTACAGTTTAGTATTTCTATCAATTACGACCTGTACTTGTGACATGTGAGTGGTTTATGAATGCTTTTAGGACCACATCATTCTGAGAATCTCTCTTTGGTTTATTAACCACTGTTGTGGTTCAAGCGTTGACCCCGCACAGTCCGGATCATTAACGTATATTTATTTATCTTGCTTAACAAAATACCACAAGCAGGTTCCTCTGGGACGTCGTGCAGGGACTAATACTAGAATGGAATCGCCACCAAAGCATACACTGGACCAATTGTAACAGAGGTCTTAGCGTGAGTTAGCCCAGGCTGACCATTTTAACGGACATTATTTTTATATCTTTAGCATTATCGTTATCTTCACACCTTACTCTTTAATTAAAACCAATAAAGATGTAATTTATCAAGCAATGAGCAGGTAACCATACCATATGTTGTGATATTGGTTACTTATAGACATTTTTTTCTGCAATGTGGAGCTTTCGAGGACCTTTGCTCTAGTTCAATTCCAAATCTGTGACATAATTTTTCCTGTCGGATATGGTTCGGCCATTGCGAATTATCATTTCATAATTATAGATTGTAATCATATGCTTTAATCTCCTGTCACATTTCGAAAGGCTTGCCGCTGAATAAATTACATTTTGCTTGGTATTTGCAGTACCCATCTCAACGTGCAGTAGTAGCATATTTATTAAGACGCCTCGCTTATCATATGTGCTGCTAATATTGCTGTATATAATGCCATCCTGGTTGCATTTTCTTCTGATATGGATTGTGTTGTGTTGATCAACAAGGGCACGGACTATTTTTTTAGATGAAAGGATATATGGCAGCAACATCTCCGAGTCTAATTAGTTTCAATAAGTCAACATAATATCTTTAAATAGTAAATTCACGCAATATATAGACAGATGCATCTTGTCTGGAATGTGTCGTTTGATTACGACGCATGTTAACAAATGACATATTTAATGCTTGACATAAATGATGGCAAAAACTTGAGTGGCAGATCAGATCGATCAATTCATTTATCTTCAATAACTCTTTACAAGTTAGCCATACCTCTGTTGTAGTATTGACATTAGTACAGCCAGCATGGCACGGCGAAAAGTATGTGACACCAGAGTCACATACAGGTGTGTATGGGAGACCGGAACAAGCACACCCATCAGCGCACGATAAATTCATTATAAAATCTCTAGGAATAGAAAGTATACCAAAAATGGCAGAGCTGTGGGAGATTAGATAAATGCATCAATAGTCAATATGCATATGCTAGCTGGTGTGTGCTCGTGCGTGCGTGCGTGCGTGCGTGCGTGCGTGCGTGGGCACGGATATATGTATATGTGTCATTACCGTATATGTTTACTCACGTTCCATCATTTGGCCGCCCTATCAAGTCATGGTTGTCACATCCAAACAACAAATTAGCTGAAGTCGCTATGAACACGACAAGTGTGAATAGCACACATATGATGTGCCCTCTGCGTAGCGATAGTTTCAAATATCTGGTCGTGATACCAGAGGCGAGGCGACCAATAATAAAAGCGCTACCTGCGATCAGACCTTGGGAGAAAAGTAAAATGCATATGCACTCACGCATGCCCATGCAGATGCGCACGTGAACGGACGCAGGTGCGGTCACGCGTATGTACGCAGAGACGAGTGCATGCCTATGCATTTATGTTCTTAATTGCTGAATATATGGGCTAATTTAACATGTGTGCACTATCTACTATGAATTATTGTATCAAACATAGCTGAATTAAAAGTTGACATACAGTAGAATAAATCAAACACATTTTCAAAATCACGAAATAAATCAAACGAAGTAAATTAATTATCTGCATGTTAAACCAATAAGTGCTGCCGAGGTAGCATACACCTTCTATCATCATAAAATAGTGGACAAAACACTGAACACATTGGTTATATTCCATGGCTTTCTTTCCCTTCTGGCAAATGATGACTCAAATGGTAACTCTAATTTTCTGTGATCACTAATTCTTAGAATAATAATATGCTGTATAATATATTATTATTGCCAGCCAAGAAAAAATGGCAATACAGTTAATCGAATATAATCCCTCATATGCATTATGCAAAGCTTGCGTGAATAAAACATGAGCATGCCCTTTTGAGCTGTTTTGATGCGCTAATGAAATGGCACCATAGTCCAAGACGATAATGTTGGTGAAGCAATGCAAATAAAAACAGACCAACACGAAATGTGTGTTAATTACGTAAAACTGAAATTGATTCGCTAAAATGGCATATATACTTTAGGAATTTTCCAATCCATATATGGCGGTTGCCGCTTGCATAGGGAAGATCCAGCCTTGTTAAATATTGGTCACAATAGACCTGTCCATTTTATCCAGCCATCATACGACGTCATAATCAACTACGTGACGTGTAGAATGGCATCATAATGAATGGCGGCATTATGACATCATGAATGACTTAGGCAAGTACGTCACGATCGCATATTTGAAGACGGACTCCGCGTTGTTGTAAGAATTGTATGTCTAATTATTATTTAATAAATAGTCTGTTGAATATTTTAAAACTAATTTGAATGGGCCCTTTTCCTGCCATTGGCAGCAATAGCACCCAGTCAAATTAGTTACAAAATAGTCGACAGCTTACCTGTAGAGTTTTCAGGAAATTGATAGTTAGGGTATTGCAGGGTCGATCAATCCCAACACGGCGAACTGTCGGTGGAGCCTAGCTAGAGGCGGACGGGGCATAGCAAAAACTGGAAAGGTCACAATTATATTCTCTCTCCCCCACCCTCCCTCCCTCCCTCCCTCTTCCTCTCTCACCTTCTCTCTCCCACCCCCACCCCCGCTCTCTCTCTCTCCCTCCCCTCTCTCTCTCTCCCTCCCCTCCTTCCTCCCTCCCTCCCTCCCTCCATCACTCCCTCTCTCCCTCTCTCCCTCTCTCCCTCTCTCCCTCTCTCCCTCCCTCTCTCCATCTCTCCATCTCTCCCCCTCTCTCTCTTCCCTCTCTCCTTCCCACTCCTCCCTGCCTGCCTGCCTGCATGCCTGCCTGCCTGCCTCCCTCCCCCTCCCTCTCTCTCTCTCTCCTCCCGCTCTCTCTCTCTCTCGCTCTCCCCTATCTCTCTCTCTCTCTCTCCCTCCCTCTCTCTCTCTCTCTCTCTCTCTCTCTCTCTCTCTCTCTCTCTTCTCCCTCATGAATGTTATACTTTAATATGTATCAAAACTATCTTTGTGAATATTAATAGGGGAACATACCTGCTGTTATGCTCGCTTGCCATGCTGTCATATTAAATACGACCTCATAGTACTTGGGTAAGAAACTGTCGAATCCCCATCCAGAAAATGCCCAGAAGATGTATCCAATGACCAGTATCATATAGCAAGGATTTGTTATTAGTCGTCTCATTGACCGGAAAAATCCTAAATATATGCTACCATATTAATGTGCAATGTGCTGCCACATTATATCAACTTACCGATCGACAATGTTTCTTAAGAAATATGACATTTGCAGTCCAAAGTGCTTACATGTGTGTAACTGGCATATATTAACTACCCCGTATACTACACCAAAGCGTATGTCCAGATCATTTCACATATGTTCACGGTTTCATTGTTTTTATTTATCAATCTCAAAACCAGACACATACACGTACGCACACGCGCACGCACCCACACATGCGCGCGCGCACGCGCACACACACACGCACGCACGCACATTTGCGCTAGCAAGCTATAACTATGGCTAAGCCTAAGAAAACTGATAACTCAAACTAGCTAAACCTCAAACAAGCTAAGACCAATATAAACCTGATGTCACACCATGTTGATAAAACAAGCTAAATTCGAACTAAACCCAATGTCACAGTATAATTCTAAAAAGCGACACCATAGCTATCCGTAATATTAATTAGATTCATCTTATTTGTATTCAAAAATGTTAAATTAGTAAGTGGATTACAGTGGTGCCATAGGTTCCAATTTGAATTTTATGACGTGTCCCAACAGGTTATTCATATACGAAATGGTGCTTAGGAACGTGGGAGATCTAAATCAGATCTTACTGAAAGATTATTATAACTTTTATATGAAACAGCAATGTGTGTGCGCTTCTATTTATCACAAGGCTAGAATCTCGAATTTTTAACGCCGATTTTAGGCATTTTCCTATTGCTTTGCATTGTTTGTGTATAGTGTTGTAATGTGTTAATACAGAGAGTTCTGACATGCAGCATTTTATGACTTCAGAATTAAAATTATTCTTGATAGATAATAGCATTTGCACGATATATTCCAAACCAGTATTACATTTAAGGACGTTTTTGCAAAATAAAGTTACAACGCAGATCACAACGTGATCACTTGTAGACAACCCAGCTAGAAGGTAAATCAGCATCCATTTATCCAGTAGCGAGCAGCTGTATTACAATGTTGCGAGATAAACTGACTTGTAAATGTTTGATGAATGTTATTCTTTGGCGTTATTCAATGGAATATAAACTTGGTTTTACCAAAATACAGTAGTGGACTCTTTAACTCATTACTGACAAAATTTGATACGCAAATACAAAAGTGTTCTTATTGAATGACCATGTGCAGACCAAGAGAAGACTATTTGTGGAAATGTGCCATTGGATAGACTGACTCGATTATCCTTGGCAAATTAAAAAAAAAAAAGTTCTTTTGGCCTGCAAACGAACGTTCCTCGAAGTCACTTCAGAGTCCCGTTTTTGCATGAATGTGTTGAACATAACCTGCATATGATATAGAACATATGAATAACTGTTTCATGACATTTGCATAATTAAGTTTATTATTCTCAATCATTACCCAAGACACAAGCTTATATTTTCTTCAAAATGACATGTATGTCAAATGATGCTTATATCTCTTAATAATGGAGGACTCACGTTTTAGCTATTGCTGACCCCATCTCAATCTAAGATCCGCGTGCGTTTTTCCTGTGTTAGGATCGATCGATCCTTGAACTCCTTTACTATCAATTTCCAGAAAACTTTATATTTAACCTGTTTAATATTTTGAAACTACTTTGACTGGGTCGGCAGCAATAGCACCTAGTCAGAGTAGTTTCAAAATACACAGCATCGTGTTTATTTGTTTATTAAATAGTAAAAACATTCACTTCGTACAACCTGGCGGACTATTAAACATTTACGACGGAGTCATTCATGAGTGTGACGTCATCCTACACATCACGTAGATGAGTATGACGTCATATGATTGACTGAGAAAATGGAACTCAATTGAACTCTTTACCCATAACCTGCCAATGACGTAGAACATTTGGATCACTGTTTCATAAGATTTGTATAATTACTGTCATTTTTGTCAATTATTACCCAGGACACAAGACCATCTTTTTTTCAAAATTGCAAGTATGATGCTTTTATATATTCTAATGACCAATTCACCTTTTACTGAGTAGAGTTTGCGCTGTAATTCATTATGCATTGTGTTGTTATCGCTGTGCTCATTAATTAAGTACCCATATCCGGAGCCTCTTCTCTTCCTCGATTCAATAGCTGTTGTGAGTGAATAATACTAATAATAATAACAATAATAATAATAATAATAATAATAATAATAATAATAATAATAATAATAATAATAATAATAATAATACTGTGATCTGCTTCTTCTGCAATTATACTAGAGATCGTGTGCCATTGGTCAACACAAATTATATAGCGTTGAATCACTGAGACATCTTGTGAGATATGAATACAACTTAATATGACTTTGATTATTAAGGTTCATGATATTCAAAGACATTCATATCACGTTTTTCATATTTGTCTGAGATACGAACGTTGATTATGCATAGATTCGCAAAGCAGATTTAGAAAGGATAGATCCATGCTGGACAATATATTTTCGCTGCATCTCATGCAGCAGCTCTTATCAACCGAAAAGAACATGTTATACTGCTGTTTTATAGATTTTAAACAAGCTTTTTCGATACTGTTTGGCGAAAGGGTCTCTGGGGAAAAATTATAAAAAACGGAGTTACAGGAAACTGCTTTACAATTATTTTTAATTTGTATCAGTCTATTAAATCTTTTGTTTTTCATAACTTAAATAAGTCAGACACATTCCTGTGTAGGATAGGTGTTAGACAAGGTGATCCTTTATCCCTTTTCCTCTTTTCGATTTATCTGAATGATTTAGAAAGTTACCTAGAAGAACACCACACATCAGGGCTGACAACAATTAACGAACTAGTTGATAATTTACACCTTTATTTATATCTTATTGTTCTCCTTTATGCTGATGCCACTAGGATAATGGCAGAAACATCCAGGTCGCTACAAAACGCATTAGATGTAGTCCAGGACTATTGCGGAAAGTGGAAATTGCAGCTCAATCATTCAAAAACTAAAATAATAATATTCGAAAACAGTAAGAAAATTAACCAACCAAAATGTCAAATAGGCATAGAAGTAGTGGATGAATATTTATTTTTGGGTGTACTTTTCAAATATAATGGTAACTTCTTTTCTTGTAGAAAACGGAATTTAGCTCAAGGGGTTAAAGCAATGTACGCACTAATCCACAAAATTAAAGTGATCGATGTCCCGATAGATTTACAGTGTACACCTTTTGAGGCTATGGTTATACCAGTTATATTATACGCGTCCAAAATCTGGGGTTCTGAAAACACGAAACTGCTAGAAATTTGCCACATACGATTTTATGAAATTATGTGACATATGAAGAAGAGTACCCCGAATGGTTGATCCATACAGAGTTAGATAAATACCCATTAAATATTATAATACAGTGCAATATAATTCGATTTTGGGCGGACATCGTAAACGGTGGATATGGGAAGCTTTTGTCTATTCTTTACTATGCCTGCCTACAGTATTTGGAGACAAAGACTATCAAGTTTAAAAGTTTTAGAAAACAGTTAAAGAAATACTTACAATAACAGGATTTGATACAGCCTTTAACGCAGATAACGTAAATAAGACTAACATCAGTAGGCAGGTAAGAATATCTTTACAAACTCAATTCAAAGAAAAACGTAGAGCTGAAATTTCCAATTTATGCCGATTAAGGTTTTACAATAGCATAATGAGTGATTCGGTATTAGAAAAAAATCTTTTTTTGTTGTATTGCCATATCGCGACCCTATATTCTGTGCCACTTCAGAACATTACATCACCAACTAGACATCGAGACCAAGAGATGGGAGGGAATTGATCGAAATGAGCGCATCTGTAATGCATGTAATTGCATGGGTGACGAATTGCACTTTCTTTTTCATTGCACACAATTTGGCACTGAACGACAAAGACGAATCCCTTCTTACTACCTAAACCAATACCTCGATAGAAAAAGCAAAAGCAGTTCTTTTAATATGCAACAGGCCAGTTCTCCAAAAAATTTGTAAATACCTTTTATGTGCCAAGAAAATATAAGTCACAAGTCTAGTATCGCTGTTATTAACGTAATTAGTATTTATTTATTAACCTCGTGATAATCACTGCATATTTTGTCACTTTACTCGCCATAATAATTGTTATAAATATGTACCCTCATATGCTGCCCCGAAACGGATATCACACAGAGCTCTAGGTTACCAATGTATTAGATAATCACGCGGTGCTACAGAATTCATCGTTGTTCAGCAGATCCTGGCAAATTAAGACTTATCAGTGGCACATATATCTTCTGAGAGTATTTCGAAAATTATTATATTCTAGTGCAATATATGCTAAAACACCATGCAAAGATGTAAATGAAGTGAATCGCTGAGCTACAACTGATATTAAATAATGATGTTATAAGCAGTACAACTAAAATAAGAACATGACAAAGTCCATCCAAGCGTGCAGGTCAAAATCAACTGCATTATCAGCAAAAATAAATATTGGCCAATTTCTGATATACGCCAGATTCGATGTGCACATCCTGTTTATTTCTACGTAAGGCCCGAGCAATTTAATGTTTTGCTTTACGAACATCCACCTCACTCCAGCCCACCCCACCCCACCTCTCAATGCAAGATGGGGGATGGGTCAAAACCATTTCCAGCTGCGAAGTTTTAATTAGCTATTACAGTATTAATCCTTTGATCGGATTAATTGTCAAGATTGATCAAGAAAATTAAAAAACCATTTTCTCAGTAAGTGTCCATTTGTAGGCTAAGAGAAGAGTAATTTTGTAAATTTACCACTGGAATGAAGTGGTAAATATTCCAGAATACTCTTCTCCTGGCAGGAAAATTGATTTTTTTTTTCTCATGACCATTGCAAAGTCTTTTTGGTCGGATTGATCATTAAAGGGTTAACCCTTTAGTCTCTAAATTTTGTCAAAAAAGTAAAATATTTGCTTATCGAATGTCTAATTGCAGGCCAAGTGAATATTATTTTTGAAAATTTGCCATTGGAATGACTGGCTCGGTTACCGAGCCAGTAATTCCAGTGGTCAAATTTCAAAAATAGTATTCACTTGGCCAGCTAATGGGCATTTCTCAAGACTACTGCAGAGGCCGGTTTGGGCCGGTTTCGTCATAAAATAGTTAACAAAGCTACAAAGAACAAAAGGAGTTACAGAAAGTTCCGAGGAACGTAATGCCTTACAATTCCAGCAATATTTTGTGTAGATATCGAAAACTTAATTTCGGATGGTTTGTAAAGGGAAAAAAATAGTTGGCATGACCTTATGCCTGTGTTAAGGTATGTTAGATTGAACACGTGACAATTGTTTGTGTGTGCTACCCAGGCGCATTTGCTCAAAGATATTAGCACAACTACTATTGTTATATCGCAAAATTTCATATAGTTCCAGAGCGTGCACTTTTTACTGTAAAGGAAGGCCTGTATACCTTCAATGGCGACCTGTGATAATTTCGTGTCATGTTTTAATTTCCTTGGAAACCAACAGAAGAATGGTGACGGTGCAAACACACATACAGCGATCACGAGGAGTGCCACCCACCATGCTCCGACCCATGCAGGATCCGTCGGTTTCAAATAGGTATCTGTAAAATTAATTGATGAATGCAGTTAGTCGATCAATCTTATAACGTCGCAATCAACAATGACACATGCAGGCTGACATCATACTCATTTACCAGTACGTAGACAATGAAACGATGTAGTTCGACCTAAACTCTTAATAGGTTTATGAATTGTATGTCTTTACTATTTAATAAACATTCTGTTGCATATTTTAAAACTAATATCATTTGGCGCTGGTACTGCCATAGGCAGCAACAGCACCCAGTACAATTAGTTTCAAAATAGTCAACTGCTTACCTGCATCGTTTTCTTTAACTTTAGATTCAGAAAGTCCGGGGATTGGTCAATCAAAACATGGGCAAAAGCATGGGTGGAGCTTAGCTAGAGATGGGCGGGGCATAGCTAAACCTGGATTCATCCTTTGAACGTTACATTGATCAAGTAGAATGAACTGTTGATGGAGATATGTGAAATAGCTATTCTTTGGATTTGAAAATCTGGCCTGGATTACATGATTTCTAGCCGTCACAGGATCACTAATTGAATCAGAATTATGACTGATCCGCTCTCATCTATAGAGCTGTTATATGAGTAACACTGCAATGAACATATTTGATCAAGAATATGTTCTTAATGAATTACTATTTCTTGGTCACGAGAAGTCTGTTTGGAAAGATTACCACTGCAATAACTTCCTCGGTTATCGAGCCAGTCATTTCAGAGACAGATTGTGCACATAGTCTATTCTCTTGGCCGTCAACCGGGCATTCCGCAGGACCACATTTGACTCATGAAATTATCATGAAATCGTTAATATGTGGATATATATATATATTTATGTTCTAGGGTAATGCGTGCCATGCTGCGATGGAACTAAGCGCATCTTGCGAGAGTTTTAATGCACCATTTTAGTAACACGATAGAACATCCAAAAGCAGCTTGAAGGACAACTCAACTCATTGTATGGTACCCATTCATGTGATACACTGTGCCATAGACAGTCTATGCTGGATATGCTAGGCTTTTTATGATATCCAGCGATAAACAGTTAGAGAAAGCTACCATTATTTACCTTTCAACCAATCAGAAAATACGTTGCCAGTCATACATACGTACTCTGGAGTTTAGCAAGTTGACGTTCAAGTGAACCATACAGGTAATCTGTTAAATATTCTGTACACATTCATTAGAAAAGTTAGATACATACATGGTAATAGTGCTCGGTTTCCCTATTTATGCGCATTGTTTCAGCTTACATACAACAAAGCAAAGCTCGCTGTCGACCATAAAATACAACCTCACTGTGTACATTGGCATAGCGACCGCAATCACTATGACGATTCGGAATCGCTTTACGTCGTCCATCTTTTGATGCATATGTGTGTCTGCCATGGCCATAATATTTAGAGCATGAGGTGACATTTGTATTAGCGAACACTATAGCGGTGGCATTGCTTTTTCATATCAACACACAGCAATGCTACGAACGCATCCTTTGTATAGGTTCTAAGATATATCATGAATTGACCGTTGCCCACAATAGTACGCCATAAACATGGCGATTTCTATATAAATTTAAATGCATTTACTTGAAATCTCATAGGTAAGCCATAGGCTATGAAATAACACTTCGATATTTTTTCCATCTGCGATCTCTTCCAAATGAATGCGCTTAATAGTACATGTCAGTCAACTCATAGGATCCATGGTGTATGATTGCTGTATTCTGCGGCTGTGGTAGTAGAAACCTCCTACAGCTGCAATCAGTCCGTCTTCGCGTTTGACCACTGCGTCTTGTCCTCGGCCAAAACATTTAGCTTCCTAAGGTTCATTCTTGATATGAGTGTACCGAGTCCTGCTTTCTTGAGGTCACATCGTAGCACACATATCAGTTTTATGCAATGCCTCTCCTGACTTTGTAATTGCTGGGTCCGCTGGTGTGTCTTCTGGTGTCCTTAGCATGTGGCTAAACAGTGGCCATCTATGCTGGGCGACTTTTGCGGACAACGGTGATGTATTACATATGCATAGAGCATCGTCGGAAATTATGCTGTATGGCCATCGGTGTCCAGTGATGGCGCATAGGTGTTGCGGTGACAGGCATAAAGGTTGTCTAGAGCTGGCTTTGGAACTGCCTTGTTGTTACAGTTATACACCATCAAGGACACGCAGCTTGCAGGTTATGTACAATAAACGCAGTCTTTTTGTCAAGGGCATCTTTGATCTAAGAATCCGTAGCTTCCAGAAGGACAGGAAAGAAGGACTGGAAAGCTATTTTACTCTTTACGAAAAAAGTAACAATGATAGAGGTGGGCCCAGAATTTTTCTGTTCCTCCATGTGTGACTGTCGCAGTGATTGTCAGTATTTTCATTGTATTTTTATTGTACATATTCTATCGCGGTATGGTAACTTTAAGTCTTATGACATACATATATGGATGGCATGTCATGCATGAGTTAAGGCAGGGGCGGCGGAATAGGGGAGGGCAGAGGGGGCTGAAGCCCCCCCCCCACCCCGCTATTTTTCAGAGAGCTGGGGGGTGCAGAGCCCCCTCATTAAAAATCTTGCGCATCCAAAAGAAGGCCGGTATGTATAGCCAGAAATGCAGGAGAAGGCTTCTAAGAGCATCTATATTTTTTATTTTTCCGTCGGACGAGCCCCGGATCCAAACACCCGGTTTGGTTAGCTGCCCCCATTTGTCAACTCCTTTCACCGCCCCTGTAATGCAATACTTAATCTGCCCTGGTGGCGTTGGGATATTTCACAAATTTACAGGAGACTCCTTGCAAATTGTCCAGACTGTGTTACGGGATAGGTATTGGTAGACAA
Organism: Chaetoderma sp. LZ-2023a; assembly: GCA_034401795.1. NCBI lineage: Eukaryota > Metazoa > Mollusca > Caudofoveata > Chaetodermatida > Chaetodermatidae > Chaetoderma > Chaetoderma sp. LZ-2023a. The sequence continues at coordinate 4,739,637 of CM067367.1, forward strand.
CTTCAAAACAAGGACAAAATGTGTGTCTGATTGGTTGTTCATTCAATGGTCTCTAGCTTTAAATATTTTGCTTCCAAGACAATGTTGTCAGCGTTGAAGAAATAGTTATTCTTTTGGTGTGTTGGGGAATGATTTGTGTTCTCCCTTTTGTCCGGTAAATTCGCGTTAAGCTAGATTTTGCTCTGTTTGACTGGGGGTTGCTGAGAGTCTTACCGGCCAAATTTGTTCTATATCTTTGGCACGTTGTTTAACGTTTTAAAACACATTTTACTGAGCCCAGATCTGTTGGAAAACCTGTTAAGATTATTTATCAAATTATTTTTTTGTGACCATGTGACCACGTGATATGGTATGGTGAGGTATATATCTTTAAGGGTATAACCTGGTATTATCTGTATTAGCCAACTTGGTATAGAGGTTATCTCCCTTGCGTGGTGGTAGTCAATTCGCATTGAAGGGATTTACCCCTCTGGTCTTGACATTTGCCAGGGTTTCATCAATGATCCTTTGGGTCAGTGACGATGGGGTTGGCAAATGAAATTATCAGAGTGTCTTCCCGAAGCTGGGTTATTGCTTGTGTTTAGGAACAATTTGGGATTTAGCATCCACGCTACGACTGTGTGTTGTAAGGCAGGAAAAAAACCCTTGTATATATGTTATTTCTTTATATTAAGACAATTGCAGGTTAGATACTTTCAATTGTACAATACAGTCTGTGCCATGCATAGGCCATACTTACGTCTTATCTTGTATATGGTATACCAAATTGGGTGTTGAATTCATAATTCACAATAAGGGCTGTAGAGATTATGTAAGACATATTCCGTTGAATATTTTGGATGTAGTTTAACGGGAAGTTGTTGCTGCCTTTGGCATCATCTGCTTTCAGTCAAGTTATTTGCAAACTATGCTCCTGATATATAAGATATTCTAGTTGGCTCATTCTTAACGGAGCTATCTATGGCTCTTGTGTCTTTTATTTGTTCACGTATTCAATGTTCCCCTTAGACAATTTTCAAAATAATAAACATGTTCAGTCAAATATGTTACAAAGAATTCAACCATATTCAGCAACTTTGTGTGGGGTTGTGTGGGGTTGCATATGCTTGGTTGCATTCAAAATGTTTCAGTCAAACAGTTTACGAAATATTCAACAGTATTCAGCCGCTATGTGTAGGGTGCATAGGCGTGGGTGTTTCAGTTTATTTAACTGTGATGTAATTTGTCTGGGAGACATGCTCAGTGAACCATCGGTTTCCGCTTCCATATATTTTAAATGGTGAATCCATAACCATAATTTATATATCAGGGGCAACGGATGCCTCTCAGCATTATTCATATATGGTCCATGTATGTCCTGTAGTAACACTTGCACTAATGCCAGAGAAATATCGGCACAGCCGTATGCAGCAGTGGTTGATTATTTTGAAAATGATTTGAATGGATGCTATTGTTGCCTTTGGGCAACATTGTTCTCCAGGCAAATTGAGTTCAGGATATTCAAATTATTTCTTGTATGGTGTTCGGAAGTTGACATAGGACGAATGCTTCGGTGAAAGTGTTAAGATGGTCTCGTCATACATTCGCACTTACGCAGTGTCTCCGTGTAGCTTATTTTATGGGCCTCAGTTATCCCTTTGTAGAATTCAGCCATAACATTTAAAATTATGCTTTTCTTTCCTGTTTTTCTTTTACATTTATTTAATATGGGGATATATCCTTACCCATATTGTTGATAGAACCAACACGAATGTGTACCCGTTGACAGAAAAGAGGGTTACCCGTACCTGTATTGTCGATAGAAACAACACGAATGCGTAGATGTTGAAAACGTAGCTGTTGTTCATCCTCGTGATGGATTAAATAGTTTTTGTTTGGCTTCGGGTGTTTCAGTGCAACCGACTTTGTTTCAACTCGCAATGCAAAATTCTATTCGCGACCCATAAGGAATTGACATTTATGAACAATTAAAGCAGAATTCTTTTTCTACAAGGATAAATAACCATAGTGCCAAATGTGTGGACTCAATTTATACGTGGAAGTGATCTTGGAAATACCATGGGTGTGATTATTATGGTTCAGTGGTTGGGTTATAAAATCTAGTGAGGAAGTAAGGTGTATTACTTTTGTATTAGTTTATTGTAACTATCACCTTGTGTGATAGAAGGTTACTCGTTGTGTAATAACGTTTCCACACATTGTAGTGTTTCCTTCATGTTGTTTTTATATGAACTACTTCTTGCGATGTTAATGTATGTATTTCTTTAGATTTTAGTCAGAACTTAACATGTCATAGACTTGTTGTATAGACTAGATGCTTGAAAAGTGTTGATATATTAAAAAGAATGAATTTACCTGCAATCACGACCTTGTTGTGATTTCTCCTCACTCTAACAAAGTTACTCACTGGTTAACAGATAATATCCACATATAAAGATCCCGTAAAGCTGACGGTTTCATTTACAAAAAGAATTAAATTTCTGGCCTTCTCTTGACTTATTCTAACCTCCTTTCTTAAATTTGTTTAGGTTCTTATTTTAAAATCGATTGAGAAAATAATAACTTTCGGATCAATTTAGACAAATATAGATTAAAGGGTCATCGTACCGAATCGTTGGCTTACACATGGTTTGCCGTGACGAAGTGGATCGCCATTTTCGTCAGTATTCTGCTTTGTAGATAGATATATGTGGGTGAACTCTGTTTTGGATTAATTCATAATGAGATTCTCAATTTTTAGTTTGCTTGCAGCTATTGTGGGAAGGTCATCAATGGATTTATTTTCCTCAACTATGAAGTCCACGTCGTCGGCATATTCCACCTCTAGCGTCATTTGTGTATGGACACAGGAGTAGGGTGATGAGGTGGGGGTGGTCTTGTGAACTCTTCCAGCGCAGAATTCAGTGCAGCAGCAAGGTAACAGGTAAAAAACCCAGGAGATATACCATCTCCCTGTTTGGAGCCGATTTATGTCTCCAGGTCTGCACAATTCACTGACTGGACTTGTACTCTCAGTTTAGTGTCTGCAAGTAGTAGTCTCACTAGTCATAGTTAGTCTTTATTGCAACTGGCCTGGCGTTTTACATCTAGGATCTTTGAGTGTGTAATTGTGTTGTAGGCGCATGACATGTCAATGCCCATTTTATGGAACATAACTACTGGCACACGCATGCATTGAGCCCATACAATGTCTGCTCAGCGTCGTCGACATTTAAAGCCGCTGTGGCATGATCCGGTGAAGTAATCGATCTTATCTCGGATGCGGCATGAAGTAACATTGGATAGAATTTCCGTATTCTCTTGATGAGCACAATGGGCCACTGATTGGCTCGGGCCCAGGTAATTTCTTGCAGACAGGTAGTGCCTTGCCCAAATCATCACTTGGAAGGTAGTACATAAAAGCTGAATTGATTATTTGCGTTGTCGATTTTCAGACAATGTCACTTGTTTATTTGACATTCGAATAATGCATTGCTCATGCCACCGGGCTCGGATGCACGCCCATTTTCAGGGATTTGAGTGCCTTTTCAACCTCTACTGTTTTTATTGTTGCTATTAATGTCGTGGGGTCTTCTGGGAAAAGGTACAAGGGTCCTTGGTTCCTTGAAACATTCACGTACTACCTCAGCTTTGCCCTGGTCAGTCCCAATAAAGTGGCCTGCAGAGTTGTGTACAGTGAGGGGAGTGTGCAGTCAGTAACTGTCGAGGCTCGCGTAGCCAGCAGCTTGTGTTGACAGTCATGTGGCAGTGATTGCATCTGATCAGAATCTGCTAGTTGAATAGCAAGATCCTTTAAACATTCACTGATGTGGCAAGAATGGTATTGCGTTTCCTGCTTGGTGTGGTGCGATCTTCACTTTGGAAACTTTAATAGGTGCCCAGCCGTAATGCATTATACAGCAAATATGCTTGGGACTAAGGAATGCCACCAGTGCATCTCCATTGCTGTTTCGTGTGTTCTTAGCGACCATGTGCATAATTCAAAACCGGAATTTATATCTGCATTGCCGAGTCTCTCCAGTTTGTAGTTGAAATGTCCACACAATAACTGTTGCCATCTGGCTGGGATTGTAATTATGAAGCATATAGTCCATGAGCTACGGGGCCTTTAATGACATGTCTGAGGCCAAAAGGTTTGAAGTGCTTTTCTAAATCAGAACTTTACGGTGATTCTGAAAATCCATTTCTTAATTGCCGCAGCCTCTGCATTTTGTGTGAAAAATGCAGTTTTTGGCATGTTTTCAATACAATTTTGAGAAAAAGTAAAAATATGGTTTTCATCTCACACATTCATTGAAAAATTGTTTACCCAATCAAGTAGGGTATCAAATTAAAGGTGATGAGGAGACAAATATATACATATATAGTTATCATATATAGGCTCTGATGTATTCGGCAAAAAATAGATTTTCCATTAAAAAACCTGTAACCAAATTCTTTAGTTTCAAACATAATTTCCTAGAAAAAGTCCTTTTTTGTTTAGATTTATATACACATGATATATTTTCCATCCCAGCAATTTAATATATTTGTTCTGTGTTTTATGTGTTATATTGCAATTATGCTACCCATATCCCGTAATGTCACACAAATATGAAGAATTATTTACCTACATTATATTCACTTGGAAAGTTACGGTTACTTAGTAACGAACTAGTAGGGTGTAAAATTAAAGGTAACAAGGAGACAAATATATATATATATATATATATATATATATATATATATATATATATATATATATATATATATATATATATATATATATATATATATGATTTCTGTAGAATGCAACACTGTTACCTTATGTGAGTTAAAGATATTGAATTAGTAGATGCCACTTTATTTATGCGGGTTTTCTTGCTAGAACCTACTCTAACAGTTTGTTTTTAGGTCTATAAGTTCCAAGTTTAGGCTGCAAGTGACCTTGTGTTTCCCTATCTTTAACAAAAAGGTCTGCCTGGCAAGAATGCCCAATGCCCACTATAGAGACCACCACAGAATATCCCCCTCAGACCGACAGCGTGCAAACAAGTGGTATGGTGATAGTTTCAGAATCAAATAACGATCCCTCCACATATCTAAGCATGGCCACGCATAACAATACAGGGACAATTCGCAATAAACACGCATTTTTAAAAAGCACATATTTATTTATGGTTGGAGAAAGAAACAGATATCCAACTATGGTGACCTTCCCACGAAGGTGTGGAGGACTCGAAGGCCGGACCCTGTCACTGTAGAGTTGGATGGCTATCTGTGTCTTTATCCGTCACCAAAAATTTCGAGAGCAGACCATGTGAGATTCGCTCTCTGGGCCTAACGTTTGTCTGCTTCAGAATTAAAGAAAGTGCCCACAGAATGCACTGCTGGGTTAGGCTAATATAATTATGTTTTTGCAGTGATTCCTACTTTGGCATGAAGATTAAGCTATCAAGTATCCGAAGATACAGAGGTGGTCTATACGATCATCGACACTTTGATTCTACCCGCTCAGAAACACCAATAGATTTTAAAGTCAGTTCTAACCCACGTGGCTGAGGGAATCCAGACAATTATTAGACCAGGTGGCCCGAGAAGCGTAGGAAGAGACAACTACTCAGTATAAAGAATTTGGTAGGTGGCCAATTTATACAAACTTACCAGTGTGCGGGTATAACGGATCCGCAGCTCCCGGAGAAGAGGCTTTACACAAAATGTCTCCTACAGAGTAGTCGTCCCTAATTACTATTAAACCTATCCTACCGAGCTAACATAGTTGGGTTTAGTGGCCATATGTCATGTTCGTGAGTGAAAACATGAACTGCGACCTTAGTGAAAAATCGTTGCTGTAGGGAGAAACAAGGGTGTGTGTCTGTTGTTGCTGTATTTTTAAACCTAAGCGAAGTGTGGTCCAACTATTTTTGTTGAATAATATTAACTAAGCAAAAAGTAATAATTCGGATGGCTACTGCCATATTACAAACTATACAGTACAGTAAAAATATAAGGTCACAACCTACATTGCCTGTTAGTCATCAGCACATAAATAAAATAATGATATATAAGTAAATAAAGGTCACAACCGACCTTGCTGCACCTAAAAGTATTCGACACCTATTAAAATGGTAAAACAATATTATTACGGAGTGCCTATTAGTCATAGGTACAAAAAGGTCACATGATTGCGGCACGAGATGGCATGATTCTGAAATTTCTGCTTGGTAATTAGCCACATACGATCTAACTGATGCGGCTCATACTCATGAACGGTGAAGAAGAACTCACGTTGATGGCTAGTAGATAGTCAGTACGAACACAGTCATGAGAAAGTTGCCGTACTAATGCGGATTTGAAACTGGCCCTTATATTACTGAAGGGCTATGGTGTAAAGTTAGTTTGATACATATACATCTTTGCGGGGAACAAGATTATATGCACCGCATAGCTCGTGCAGTGCATAAAGCAATGTCCTTATATGGACTGTGGTAAAAAAAACGTTCATAGAAAGCATGAGACAGGTGCAGAAGTTGTCCTACCACATTGTCAGCATGGTATGACAGATCTGGCGAGATATCAGAAAACTCCAACGTCCTACACACTGTTTTAGGATCTTACATCATAGCCAAAGGGACGCACTGCAGAGAAGGTCGCTCTCAAGGTTGGAGTTGGGGAAACATTCTTTTGATTTAGATTTTGTCCCCGGTGATATCTACCTAGAGCTTACAAAAAAGACTTATAATGTGGTGTGGTGCGTGTGCTCCAGAGACGCGAACTCAAAACCGAAAGTCACTGTTGAAGTAATATACTACGAGAAGTGTACAGTAAGCAGTACTATTTCGTCTCTTTCTTCTCCTGCAGACACACCACCATCTGTCTATCGATTCTAATTTCTGAGCTCATTTCATACTAAATGGTGACGTTACGACAGGACGTCTCAACAAATCAGCAAGGGCGTCATAACTAGGTAAGGTTACCAAGTGATCTCCTGGCCGTCACCCTACCAAGTGTGTTCGCTTTGGCATTATTTATTTCAGATGGGAGCTCAAAATATTGGATGAATAATCTCCGATATCTCAGCCATTTCTGAACCGATTTCCATTCTGTGAAATGTTTTAGAATCCTCGTTCGATTCTGGTAATGATTCTTACCTAGAAGCGCGAGGATGGCCTGTGTTTTAAGAAATTACGGAAACAGATCCAGAATATTCACAAGATGCCATCCTCTCAACACTCTAATGCACGTATGTAGGCTATATCTTATGGCCGCACATGCGCGGCGGGCCACCTCACGGACTCTGTTATTCAGAGCCTCTCTTCTATGGCCTATTTACGCTTATCGTCCTACCCAGGGTGGGGGCGAGCTCGGAACGTCCCGTTTCTGGCCGTTCCTTACCCAAATGAACTGGGCCGGTTCATACCTGACCGGTCGATCCATGCTTCAGAAGAAATCTAATATTAATTGATTCTCTTTTCGCTGTTTCCGTAGTTGGACCATATGCGTTGACTATGCGACACTTAGTGGTTGTGCGTTAGGTATAGACAGGTCGATGCATGCAACGCAACCACTGATTTATCCAACGCTAATGGCATGGACCGAGAGCTTTGGCCCGATGGGAAGCCTAAACACCGGTATGTGGCCCGCTTTTGCTCCACGAGGACTAGCTTATGGCCTGTCTGAAGACGCCGCTATGTGTGGGTAGTTACTTTAGTCTCTTTAATGCGTGTACTAATCTATGTTATAGTGTTCACAGTCTGCACCTAAGGTGTACGCCATTGATGTTGCTCGCAAAACATGTATATTCCACGTAGCTACGTTAAGCTCCTGCGAAGATCGCGTCCTCTGAGCATGTCGAACACCGTTATGAGTTTGAAGAAGGTTAGACTTAGTCGGAGTTGCTCGGTATACGGATTGTCAGCCAGCGAGACTTGATGACTTCCAATAACGTTAGTCCCGTTTCCTGAGGAGACCGGCGTTGAAGTATCATCTTCCTATAGTAATCATACACCATGCATTCTATGGGTTGACTAACACGCGCTATTAGGTGCACCTCTTTTGGAAGAGATTACAGATTGAAAGACGGTCGAAGAAAGTAACCCGACCCATAGAATAGATACAAAGAAATAAACATGTCTCTTAATTAATTAATGCCGGACAAAAGAAGCAGACACTTTAACTGTGGTAAAATAACGTTACAAGCATCGGTTTACATCATCGAAGGCAGGAGACACCATCGTAGTAATATACGACGTATCAACAATTATGGATGCGAGTAGGTGTTTCCGGAAGAAGTTTATATATATATATATATATATATATTTAGAGATACCTTTAACAGTTGGTGACGATAGCGGCACATTTAAATAGACATTAATTAAGTCTCATTAAGGCAGAGTATTTGTATTCTTGTTTGTAGATGGTTCAATATTATTATCCATCGGTGAGCTATCTTACCTGTCAAATCAACGGGGAGAGATGTGGCCCAAGCCGATAACAGTAGTCCCAGCAGTGGCGAAGTGCACCACCCAATACCAGCAAGTGCTGAAACAGGCGCTCACGATTAGAGTATTTGCAAAAATTGTAATCTATAAATTGATACAGAACCAGTGGGCGAATACAATTTCAGCTATGCCCCGCCCATCTCTAGTAAAGCCCAACCCACGATTCGCTCATGTTTGGAACTCTCAGACTATCAATTTCTAGAAAACTATACAGGCAAATTATTGAATATTTTTAAAACTAATTTGGCTGGGTGCTGTTGCTGCCCAGTCAAGTTAGTTACACAATATTCAACAGCATGTTTATTAAATAGTACATACATCCAGCTCGTGCACCCTGTCGCTCGGACTAGTAACCGTTTAAAATGGACTAAGTTGAGTCATTCATGATGTAATTGATTATGACTTAAGCCTGCACGCCAAGTAGTTGAGTATGGTTGAGTGAGAAACTGGACTCCTCAAGTGCCATGGATAACATGATCGTTTTCGTTAATGATGTTATTTGATTCGAGATCCATTATCTAAAGAATCGAGTCATAAATGAATATTTAATTCCCATGTGTTGGTGTTTCTTAATGGACTTAACTATATGTGGGATTTGCCTAGTAGCTCAACGCATTGTTAACAAATGCGTCATCCACACATTCTATCTGCACTATTGTCAAACTACGTTTCAATAATAATACATGTCACTGTGCCAGTACTGCGCCAATATCGGTCCAATGAGGCTCATTATCGGCCCAGTACCAGCCCAGTGACGTTCATTATCGGGGTTAATAAAAAATTGTATGAACTAATTAGGAGCAAATAGACCACTGAACTCCTTTTAAATTCACTACGATTTCAAATAATAATATGTGTTCAATTTGAAAACAAAGTTGCTGTATGGTGTTGTTAATAAACGGTGTTTCAAAAGATTGTGTATTTATGTTGAGGGAGTGATACGATGCGACCATTTATCTTACCTATGTAGAATGTTGTGTCTGTCTTCTTCGTGTTGCTTTCCAAGTACGAGAACTGGAGCGTGTATGCCGGAGATACTAGTAATCCAAATACGAACAACGAAGCGTACAATATGCCAAATGCTATTTTATTTGATTGTATGGCCGTCTCTGGTGATTGCTGATGCGCAGAGCCTGTGTCATTAGCGAAGTGGCATGCATGTTCTAACTCGCTAACATTTGAATGTCCATCTGTGCTATAATTGTGCCTGAAATAATGGTTATATATGGTCAACATGTGTACATGACCTCGGTCCTTCAAATTGTGTTGGACACATGTAGCTCACAAAACTTCACACCATATATGGGAGGACTGTATTTTGGAAACATTGGACATTTGATTGTCGTATGACATATTGTTTATTAGCGTGTCATATCAATGCACACACGTGACTATCCAACCGCATGCCTCTCCTTTGTAAAGTTGAGTTATGCTCCTTTTTGTGTGTAAGCAAATAGTGTAGGCACTGTTATACGGACACTCTGAGAATGGGGGAATCCAGTTTTAGGTATGCGATGCCCATATGTAGCTAAGCTCCACCTACACTTCGTCCCTGTTGTGATTATTCGACCCTGAACTCACTGACTATCAATATCCAGAAAGCTTTACAGTCAAGGTGTTGAATAGCGGCCAGTCAAATTAGTTCCAAAATATTCAATAGCATGTTTATTAAATGTACATGCAAGTCATTCAGATTCGATAGATGCCGTCACTAAAATCGAGAAGTATGTCACTAGTACACGAATTGTATGTCGTTGATGAATTTACAATTTAATATACATTGTGTTTCATATTTGAAACTGATCTGACTGGCAGCAACTGTTGTCACACGTTTAGTTTCAAACTATTCAAAAGCTCATGCCCAGCCTGCACCTTAAGACTCAGCTAGTTGGCGACTAGTTGTTCGTAGTTGCAACACGTTGTTCCTAGTTGTCTGGAGTTATAAGATATGCAATCATAAGATGTACGCTGGTATACGACGAGTAGTCAACCAGTTGGCGACTAGTTGGTGAAGATTAAATATATATATATATAATATGTTCAACTAGTTGTATGCATACACATCAGTTGCCAGTTCCAAGGAGTTGTTCGGTTACACACCGACCAGGGGAGCGCATTGGGGCACAGGTTTACGGGATCACACAGACAAAATAATTCGTAATGTGATGTCATTTTCACATTGTTGTGATGAAAAGCTAATCCTAAAACTTGTTCCCACGAGCAGGCGCCTTTTAAAACACCCTGCCAGTTTTACGAATACCCGTTTTATAGACCCACAGGCTTGTGACTACAAAGAGTAATTTTCTCTGAAGCAAACTTGCATTATGTGACAAAATGGACGTTAACGACTATTTCCTCGTGATATACACTTCGGAAGATTCCGCCGTTGTTGGAAACCAAAAGCAATATCTCTCTCCACGAAATCTAATATTGTGGCATCTATGATGCACTTAATTGAAAACGCCAAATATATAATTATTAACGACATACCATACCTATGCTCTCTCGCCGCTCTCTCCCTCTCTCTCTCGCTCTCTCTCTCTCTCTCTCACTCTCTCTCTCATGCGGCCCACTCTCCCTCCACCCACCCTTCTACACCTCTACACCCTCTCTCTCTCTCTCAAAAGGTGGCAGGACTAGACAGATTGTCACTACTTATAACATATAACAATATGTCCGCCAAATACATATGAATCACACCACCCCTCCCACCGGTTTAGTTTAGGCGAGTACTTGAAGACTAGCTTGAAAGTCGTAATATGTACGGTCAAATCACAATTGATTGACGACAAGTTGCCAAACTTTTGGCGACTAGTTGTGCAAAAAGTCTTAGAGTGTATGCTGGGGATAACCTGCAGAGTTTCCTGGAAAATTAGATTATGGAAATGGATTCATGTTTCAAAATTCCAGCACGCGCAAACCGTGGCATGGATAGAAATGGTTTCATATATTAGAAACGACCTAGGATGTGGACTGTGGTGCATAGGCGCAATATGCTGATGCCGTCTAGGTTGGCGATGTGGTGTAAAACAACCAAATATAGATACGCAATTAAATATTGAGAAACTCGTCTGACTGAAAATCTTTTCTGCCAATCATTTTACATCTCTATCCTATAATCATTCATTAGACTACACCATTTGGTGGGATTACAAGTATAGTGCCTATTTCTGCCGTTTTGCTCGAGAATATTTTATGCTCCAGCATGCATCACGCGGTTAACACCTGAACTTATTCAATACAATTTCAATTTTCTCATAGAAAATGCCCATTTGGAGCCCACGAGAATCTACAAGCGAATGACTGGCTCGGTTATCAAGACACTCATTCCATTGGTAGATTTCCACACACACCCCCCCCCCCCACCCAACATCCAAAAGTAGTCTCCTCTTGGTGTGCAAATGAACATTTCTCAAAATAAATGCTGAAGCCGATTTGGATGATATGAGTGTTAAATGGTTAATAACCACATGCGACATGTCAGTTTGCTACACTTTCACGTCAGAAATTCATATCTTATTAGTGGCTCGAGTGAAGTTAATTTCACTGCACGAATGCCTAGCATGACACAGTACGCTATGCACAACATGATATTTTTAAAAGAATGGTTTTCATTCCTGTGTTGTCCGTTAGTATATGTAATTGTCTCATTGGACCAATGAACCATGTGCTGCCTTTTGTCTATGGTATTCTTAGCAATACATACTTGAGAATATAATGTGGCAACGTCATCATCACCACAGCAACTGCAGCCATGCTGAATAACCCTGCCAGAATTCGTGCCATGTTACCTCTGTTTGCGAAATGCGATATGAACAGAACAACAGCCAGTGGCGCGATATCCGCTGCCATTAGAAGACGCCCTGTGGTTTCACTATCAAAGCTGAAGCGACGTTGAATTGATGTGAGGATTCCAGTCAGAGCGTACCAGAACATGCCATTGCTGTTGTTACTAATCGCGCACAGCAGCGCGTACATCTGTTGGTGCAAATTACGTTAATAAGTTCATATATACTCGAGTCAGGATATGCTGGATGCTTTTGGGGAAGGATACATACAGTATTCAAATATGTGCTGAATGGAAAAATGCAAACACATGCTAACAGTTAGTTTAACCCATGGACATAGTTAGACTGCTCAAGGATGTCAAGTTTATTAATATGTCCAGAAAGGCACATCGCCACCTATGCATGTGGACATACCCAAGGTGACATTGTTCAAACAGTTGAAACGTAGACTCTTTAACCAGTGGAACATCAGTTTACGACAAAGCATTAACGAAAGCACTGTTACAGTACGCCGACTCACGCAAGGGCCAAGAATGTGGTAGGCGGGGTCGTCATCAAGAAGATAAGTTGGCGTACTCTTTGGTTGATCATCACTA
>CM067367.1:4755000-4885512 GCA_034401795.1 Chaetoderma sp. LZ-2023a
ACACTTTCATTTATTTATTTATTTATGATGGACGACGGTTTGTGAAACTGAAGACTGGAAGCTGTTACCGTCTTAATCCGTTAATCCTCATATCTGCCAAACACGGCTTCTGCAGTGGTCTTGAGAAATGCCCATTTGCGGAACAAGAGAAGAGTATTTTTTAAATAACCGAGCCAGTCATTCCCGTAGTAAATTAAAATAAACTCTTCTCTTGATTTGCAAATGGACGTTTTCTATGACAAACTTGAAACTTTCTTGAATAAATTCAAGGGTTAGCGGGTTAAGCAGCAAGTAGCTACAAGGCGACTTAGGTACAACATAGTTCAGATTCCAGTATCTCTATCATAAATGTGGCTATATTCGGGTTCTGGCTTGGGGCGGTATGGGTGTATCAATCGATGGAAGACCATTAACACTGAGACTAACAACAGAATCTTCTATGGCTGGCTCATTTGGCCCATACGGTAGCTTGTTGTGGTCGCAAAATTGTGATTCTTTATGGCGTGCGGTCTAATGACCACATGTCTCATAGAACCACCAGCTTGTCGTCCAAAACCAGTGCCCGCTATAGACAGATTTGTCTGTATTTGATACATTAGTCGATTTCTGTCAAGAAACGACCTTCTGATCACTGTTATATCTGGCTCTAATAGCGATGTATTAGCAAGGTTACTTTATGTGCACAGAATGCTAAGGCGCGGATTCAATTTATTCGTTTGCTAATTTGCCAGCAGTCCCAAAATTCCCTGCGTTTTGCATTCACACATTCCAAGAACACATTCATATATCCTTGCTAGATAAACTAAGTCAACACTGCCAAGTAGAGTAAAAGCACTAAGATACAGTTATTATATGCACAATTTGAGGAGCCAGATATTATCGGTGATTGTATCAATTCCTGGACACAAATTTGTTAATTGTTCCATATTCAGAGGAAGCAAAACCGGTGTTATTGCTACTGAAGACTGTTTGAGTCATTGTTGGCAGCGACAGCAAATACGTTCAGTCAAATGATTTCAAAGTATTCAGCAGCTATTATCTTACGACCGTCTCATTTCGTAAACATTTTTACTGAAAGTTGTTGCTATGTCCATCAACAATGACAGTATTCGCAAGACTCCATGACTTCTTTAACCCATATTGCACTAATCTCAAAGTGCTCATTGTTAAAGCAAGAGGAAAGACAGGCTTACATTTTGGTAACTATGTTGCTGAAAACTGTCTTAGTCAGAAAAGGCTTGCAGCAACATGGATTTGTCATTTGTCCCATTTAAAATCCTAGCCTTATTTTCCGATCTGTTTTTAAATATATCTACATCCCACTAATCACATTTTCTTCATCGTGTTACCTTTTCTCTCCCTCGCAGTTTTTGTTTTGTAAAGAGGGTCTATTCTCGTCGCTGTCCTAATTGAAAGGCGTCGACAGCTGCAATTAAAGTACCGCAAATAAAGTACGGCCTACGTAGTGCGTGTGTGCCTGCGTACGTTCCTACTTATGCGCATGTAGACATAAACAGGGACGTGTAATAACGTAGGATTTCAAAAGGAAAACTGTAGGTATACGGAGATATCAGGCCATAAGAAATCGGGCAGAAAACCCCGTGGTGTCAGCGACCTCGGAGTGGAACACTTCTGGGCCGATTTGGCTTAAATCTTAAAACAGGAAAGCGTGTGACAACACACTAGGATTCAACCACGTTGGGGGGGTGTGGCTGGGGTGGTGATCCGAATAAAACAGAAACATCTGAAAAAACCCACGAAAATCAGATTCTATGGGCATTGTTCTGGAATATAGTACTATATATGATTACGGTAGTCAAGCTACGCGGTAGTAGGAGAAACATCCTACAGCTGCAATCAGCGCTTTTCGCTTGTGTCCACAGTGTCTTGCCCTCGGCCGAAATCCTTAGCTTCCTCAGGTCCATTCTTGACTTGAGTGTACCGAGTCCCGCTTTCATGACGTCACCTCGTAGCACGCTTAGGAGATTTTTGCAATGCCGCCCTCTCATGTCTTTGTATTTGTTAGCTCCGAGTAAGGCAAATGTCAAGGCTCCCTGTGCTGATGTGTCTTCTGGGATCCTTAGGACATGGCCAACCATGGACCATCTTTGTTGGGCGACTTTTATATACAGCGGCGACGTAATACAAGTCTTGTATAGTGCATCATTGGAAATTATGCTGTCTGGCCAGCCGTGTCCACTGATACCGCCTTAAACAGGCGTGTTTTAGATGTTTGTGGTTGCAGGCATCGACTTGGTCTAGAGTTGCCTTTGGAGCTGCCTAGCTGTTACAGTTATAGAGCATACAGGATACACAGGTTGCATTGCATAAACGTAGTCATTTTTATCAAGCGTATCTTTGACTTACGAATTTTCTTTAGTTCCATGCGTTGTAGATAGGTATATGTGGGTGAACTCTGTTTTGGATTCATGTCAACATTTTTAGTTTGCTTGGAGCTATTGGGGAAGTTCGTCAAGGGTTTTTTCTCGTTTATGAAGTCCACGTAGTCGGCATATTCCATCCATAGCGGCACACCCAGTGTGAACACTGGGGGTGGTGTGGGGTCTAGTGGAATTTTTTCGTAAGGACTTCAATACAAAAGCAAGGGAGCAGGTGAAATGCACAGCGGATAGACCATCCCGATGTGGGGAGGCGATTGATGGTTCAAACTCTGCAGCCCTCACTGTCTTGACTAATACTCTCAGCTTGGTGTCTGCAACTAGTAATCTCACTAGCGATAGCTCATGTCCATTGCAACTAGCCTGGCGTAGTACATCTAGGATCTTTGAGTGTTTAAGTGTGTCGAAGATTCGTGACATGCCTATTTTGTGGAAATCCCAGTGTTTGGACATTCCTACAGACAGACTCATGCGTTGATCCCACACAGTGTCTGCGCAGCTGCGTCCACTTTTGACGCCAACTTGACATGATCCGGTGAAGTCATCGGTCTTGTCTCGGATGCGGGATAGAGTGGCATTGAATAGGATTTTCCTTAGGCAGTTGAGGAGCACAGTGGGTCACAGACTAGGTGATGGTGTCAGTTGGCTTCTTGAGCTTGGGTAGCACGATAATGGTGCCTTGGTCTGCATCATCAATGGGAAGGTGGCGCATAATAGCTGAATTGATTAGCTAATGGATATATTATTAATAGCGAAATGCATTTAGTCAAAGCCTTCTCTATGACGTCAAGGACTGGAGAGCCCCGATGTATCGCTTAAGTATCTGAACTCATTGACACACACGTCTCATATTAGACGACGTCACAAGCAACATGAGGTAGAGCTCTCCGTCATGAAATTTGAAAATCCGCCAAATGTACGAATTGTTTGTCTTTGAAAAATGCACGATTTAAAAACTCACTCATTAATGGTTGGAGCGCATTTTGTGTCTCCATTTTCTAAAGGCACTCCACTTAGCTGGCGGTTTCAGCCATTTAATAGGTCTCCTCTTACTGTAGCCAATGCAATACTTTTCTCCCAGCGCCAGTATGCTATTTCTACTGTTCGTTGGTGAGCACATTATATTTGGCAAGATCGCTTGAGTGAGTGGATTTAATTCCTTTGTCATTTGTAAGCGCAAGCCTAGTACTTTGATTTAATAAATCTTTATAGTCAGTTGGCTGTTCCCGGTCAACTCGAACAGACTAACAAATATATGACTGTAATATGTTAGTGTGCATTAGGAAACCACTTTAATCGGTTAGGTGTTAGTGAACCACTTAGAAAGTGGTTCACACTAACAAATATACGACTGTACTATCTATTCGTATATTTGTTGGTAGGTGTCAGGGTTTCAAAAGGGGACACTATTTATTTAGTGTGTAGCTCTTTCCCTGACATCTTGGTATTATATATTTGTATTACCCCTTATGTATTGTAGTAGTATGGGTTTCCTATTTTATTAAAACACCATGGCAGCCTCCTATAAGCGTACCCTGTGTCTTAAAATCACAATGGCGTGGGGTGTTTCGGCAATTGAGGTGTATCATGTGTTGAAGGATGTAGTTGGGGCAGGGCCACGGGTCCTACAAGGTCTCATTAACGTTTCTAAATCTGTATGGAATGTCACCGTAGTTAATGAAAGTGTGAGGAAATGTTGCTCGACGAGGTCCTTGTCGTGAAGGGTGAGGTGTGTAACGTGGAGGAAATAGATTCTGATCGTCTATTAGTCAAGATGAAGGTTCCATTAGAGATCCCAGATGAACGGGTTATCAATGAATTGATCAAGTATGGAAAAGTGGACAAAGTAAAACACGAGACATATCCATTTGATCGAACCTTAGAAAATGGCATCAGAAGAATTTGGTTCGAAAAGGTAGAACAACCTGTCCCAAGTAAGGTCACGATAGATGGTCGATTTATATTGCCATTATGGTACAGGGGGTAAATCAAAGAGTGTAGAATCTGCTTAAGCACAGAACATCTTGCAACAGATTGCCCGAACAAAAACAAATGTCCAGTTTGTGGATCATCTGATCATTTTAAGTGGCGATGCTTGAGAACAAATATGTCAAAAAGGATGCTGTAAGAGTGCAGAGAAAGTTGTCTGTAAAGAGAATGTCATAGAACCGGTAGCTGCTGAGATTCTAGTTGAAATACATGTTAATGTGAGGCACGTTGCTAAAGAAAATCTCATCGAACCAGTAGTTGCTGAGATTGTAGCTAAAGTCCATGTTAATGAGAAGCATGGTGAAAAAACTAAGAATCCAATCGCTGTAGTTGCAGGCGATGAAATAGAGGTTCTAGATGAGGGGCTAAGTCTTACTCCAGTATCAAGTCAATCCAAGTCTGATGTCAGAGAGGCTAATTCCACTCAAGTTGAAGATGATTATCAATACCCTCTGGAAGAGAGTTTTAATTTAGGACAAGTAAAATTCAGGTCGCAAGATAATGAAACTAACTTTGATTTTCCACTGAGTACACTCAATCTAGACGATTTAAATAATATAGAAAAAGTAATTGGTGTCTCGGATCGATTGAGTGGAACAAAGCAACAGAAAGATGGAGAGAGTTCTGAATCAGAAATAGAGGAAAGTGATATAGAAGACGATAATATGTCAGTCGCTGAATCCGATATATCCATTCAAACACAGAGTTCTAAATCATCCGATGAGATGGTCATGTACAGGTCAGAGGCAGGAGAGGTGTTACTTCCATATGTGACGGCAAAAGGGGTTAAATATAGACATCTGCGTCATGATTCAGATATATTAAAATATAAGCATTTGGAAAAAGTTGAGCTAAGTAGTGCAGCCTTTGCAAGTAAGATAGGTAAATGGTCTAAGAGAGGGTCGAAAAAAACTAAATCTAGTTAGCTTAATAATGGCGGTTATACACACCATTTTATTACTTTTTATGCTAATTTGCACACTCAATTGTAGAGGCTTAAATAGTGACATAAAGTAACGTCACTTACTAGAGACTCTGAAAAATAAGCAGATTGACATTGCTTTGATACAGGAAACAAAAATTCAGAAGTCTGAATCATACGACAATTTAGAAAAGATTTCTGGATCCAGAATATTCTATTCGTTATCTCAAGATAATAGTGCAGGCGTAGCAATTGTTATACTCCCTCATTGTTCAGCCTATGTAAATATAATCTCTTCAGTATCAGGTGCAAATGGTCGCTGGGGGAGTCTAGCGCGACGCTAGATATACAACAAACACGTTTCACGTTGCGGTGTATATATGTACCTGCATCTCATCAACTACGTTGTAATTTAGTTAATGAGATGTCTACAACAGCACTAGATAACATCACTGAAAACTTAGTAATGGGTGGTGATTTTAATTGTGTTATAGAGAAAGAAAATGACAGGAATGCAACTTCAACTTATACTGATACATCACATAGACTCTTAAAAGAAATATGTGATAATGAAAATTTAGTTGACACCTATAGAATATCAAAACCGTACATGTTTTTCGGCAGATGGTAAAGTTGGTTCAAGGATCGACAGAATTTATGTGAATAGTTTGTTGACAGGGTACTGGAGAGATGTTAATATTAAGCCAGTCGCATTCTCAGATCATATCATGGTTTGTGTAACCTTTGCCAATGCTGATTGGGTAGCAAAAGGGGTTGGGTTTTGGAAATTAAACACAACACTGTTGGGAGAAGAATTTTATAAGAATAATATAGAGCCTTGTTGGCAACATTGGATTAATAGGAAAGCATCATATAACAGCACATTGCAATGGTGGGAGGATGTAAAACTGGATTTAAAGTATGTTTCCCGAAAGTATGCTATCAGAAAACCACGGGAAATACGCAAACGCAAGAAAGCACTTCATCGATCACTTATGAAAATTAATGCTAAAGTAAATAATGGTAACGATAATTATTATGAATTACTGGTTAAAATTAAAAGTAAAAGAGGAGATATAGAACAATATGAGTTTGAGGGTGCAAAAATTAGAGCAAGCGCCCAGATGCACGCAGAAGGGGAAAAGCCAGCCCGAAATTTTTGCACATTAGAAAAAGCACGGCCAATAGACAAGGTGACGTGCTCATTAAACATGTCGGATGGTTCAACCGTCTTTACCAACAGTGAAATGAGTACTATTGTATGCAATTACTATGAGTCATTGTACAAGTCAGAGGAAATTGATGAAGATGCAAAATTGGATTTGTTATCAAATATAGACAAAAAGGTGTCAGACACAGGCAGTGAATTTTGTGATCAACCCTTAACACTAGAAGATTTAACTAAATCCCTTAAAGGTATGAAACTAGAAAAATCACCGGGGTGTGATGGTCTTCAGTTGAATTTTACCAAACGTTTTGCCACCTTGTGGGTCCAATAATGGAAGAATTAGCCACTGCAATTTTTTAGAAAGGCCATTTACCACCAACTATGGCTCGGGAATATGTAAGGCTAATATATAAACGAAATGACAGATGTCTAATTCAGAATTACAGACCAATTTCTCTACTATGTGTAGACTACAAAATAATATCCAGAGCACTAACATTGAAACTAGGTAGTGTTTTAGGAGAAATCATTGGAACAGAGCAGACATGTGCTGTACTTAGGAGAACAATTTTAACCAATACCATGTTAATAAGAGACCTTATACAATTGGTTGAGATGGATAGAATCCCTTCAGCTGTGATAGCCTTGGACAACGAAAAGGCATTTGACCGTGTGGAATGGGATTTTCTTTTTAATTCTTTGCAATCGTTTGGGTTAGGCTCAAACTTTATTAAATGGGTTAAGATTTTATATACGGATATCAAGAGTAGCTATTTAGTGAACAATCAATTATCCAGGGAAATTGTCTTAGAACGTTGTGTTAGACAGGGGTGTTCCCTATCGCCATTATTATTTGTTATTGTGATGGAATCCCTTGGCATAGCATTGAGGCAAAATAATAACTTTCAAGGCATATGTATTCATGGCATAGAAAGACCACTTAAGCTGTCACAATATGCTGATGACATAATTGTGTTTGCTAGTTCAAACACTGATTTTGCAATTTTAAACAATGTACTTGAAAAGTTCCAAAATGCATCTCGTTTGAAAATCAATAAAGGAAAATCCAACGGATCATTTTTGGGTCCATGGAAAGAGCGGAATGGCCAGCCACTTGAAATTAGTTGGTCTAATGATACCATTAAGATTTTAGGTATCTATTTTAGCAGGAAACCGAATACAACACAAAATTGGAATGAACGAGTATCGAAGCTTAAGAGAATATGAGCAAATTGGAAGCGTCGTCGTCTTTCAATTTTTGTTAGAGTGTTTGTTGTCAACAACTTGGTATTATCTGGGCTATGGTATACAGCATCTGTTGTACCCATGGCAAAACATGTAGAAAAGGAAGTTAATGAGTTGATATTGTCATTCATATGGGAAAAAGAATCATTTAGTTTCCCATCGTGTTCTCAATAATGCTAAGTTAGAAGGAGGACTTGATTTAATTGATAGTAAAGTGAAATGTGTTTCTTTAAGGTTAAAATTTTTGAATGATCTTATTACATCAGATGAGATGTGGGCATGTGTTTCACGAGCTCTCATGGAGAGAATTGTAGAACCATTTCTGGCGGAGCATGTTTTTACCTCAAAGAAGCCACCTCCGAATAGCCAAGTGATACCAGATGTGTTTAAAGATCAAGTTAAGGAGTTAGAAACAGTTGACAGATACATGCCTCCTCCTACGTGCTGGAAGAAAGTACTAGAACAGCAATTGTGGGGCAATAGTAATATATGTTATAACAATGCAGTACTTTATCTACCGTCCTTTGCAAAATATGGCATTCAACATTTATCTGATATGATACACCCTCAAAGATGGATTTCAATGCAAGAAGTAGCTAGAAAAACACATATGAGGCATCTAGATGTCCAGCGGTTGCTAAATAAAATAAAACATTCTGTACCAATTGAATGGTTCCGTCTGCCAAATGTAAATAATAATAGTTTGACTCCACAACCTGCATTAGTGCTTGATGATGAGATGTTAAAATACAAGATGAGATCCAAGGAATGGTACCACATTATTAGACGAAAACAAGTAACACCTCCCATAGCAATTAGGAGATGGGATGACTCAAGCTATGAACCATCCAGTCGGAAAAATGTATGGAAAATCTTACATTCCCCATACATACCAAATATGGCTTGTGATTTATTGTGCTGATTACTACATCGACGGCTATGGGTGGGACACTTGACATACATGTGCAATATTACAACTTCTCTGATAGGCGTTACTTATGTCAAACAGACGAGGAAACAATCGAGCATTTATTTGCGGAATGTCCAATATCGTCACAATTTTGGGACTGTATCAGCCAAATCTTGGCACAATTTGGAGCGAAGTCCATTGTTCTAGAAACGCATGTAGTCTTATTTAGAGAATTTGGATCAAGCGGTGTAAATATCATAAAGTCTGAAATGGCTATTTTAATAATAATGCTAACAATAGGTGTTTGGGCCATTTGGAAACATTGGTGTGCACAGAAGAAAAATCCATATATGGGCAATCACAATAGAGCAATAAAGGCAATATTTCGTTCATTGCTGCTGAATCATATTCCTTGCGAATATTTTAGATTAAAGCAGCATAGTAAAGAAAAAGTATTCAAGGACATATGGTGCAAAACAAACATAGTTTCAATAGAGATGGGAACTGTAAAAATAAATGAGCCTGCACTAGCTTAAATCATTTAATTACTACAGCTGATTTATCTGTGTCTTTTAATTAATCTGTGTCCTGTAATTCATTTTAGTCTGCACTTTGATATTGTTATGTTTAATAATTCATGTTAACAAATAAAAAGACTGGGGTAATTTAATAATCAATCGATAAAGTAAGTTGCCATTGAATTATAAAGTCATCCCGGGTAATTTTAGAAACTTGCACAGGGTTTAATAGGGTTATTTGTTCCCGGGTAATTTACAAAACCTTACAACAAAGTAAATCAAAAATGTAAACAAGAGCGCCATCTATTTCCATCTATTTTTCTGTAATTAATCTGCTGACTATATATGTTATGCTACCCAAATGCTACTACGGCCGCTGATCTTTAAAGAATCAGCCCACAGGCGTCAATGATTGACTTATTTGTCATTGATTGACGAGTCACTTTTCATTTGTTGAATAGTTGCACTCGCCACACGGGCCTACTACCACACTTGGATTGAATGGTAATTTACAAAACCTTACAATAAAGTAAATCGAAAATGTAAACAAGAGCGCCATCTATTTTTCTGTAATTTGTCTGCCGACTATATGTATTATACTACCCAAATGCTACTACGCCCGCTGATCTTTAAAGAATCAGCCCACTGGCGTCAATGATTGACTTATTTGTCATTGATTAACGAGGCACTTTTCATTTGTTGGATAGTTGTACTCGCCACACGGGTCTACTACTACACCTGGGTTGAATAGTAATGCCTTTGCTAAGTTTTGTTTTGCTATCGGATCTTTATCAGCCTATTGTTTTGTATTTATAATATTTAAGCGATATGTATTTATAGATTGTATTAATGCTCATTATTTATCTTTTGGTTTGGTGTAATATTAATCAGGCTTACTAGCTCACCGGTTTTTTCTGGGGGTTTGCAAGCCTTTTTAAAGGAGTTCCTCCATGAAGTTTGTCCGACTGCGTCAGCGTCGGATTTTCAAAAAAAAAGAAAAAAAGTAGTAGTAGTAGTAGTAGTAGTAGTGGTAGTAGTAGTAGTAGTAGTAGTAGTAGTAGTAGTAGTAGTAGTAGTAGTAGTAGTAGTAGTAGTAGTAGTAGTAGTAGTAGTAGTAGTAGTAGTAGTGGCTCTGCTATTAACGTCAGTTTTAGACGATTTCTACTGCTCCATATGATTTATTTTTATGTCTGGCTTTTGCCGAACTGTACATACGTTAGTTTTGTAGTTTTGATTTTTGTAATTAGTTTTGTGTGAGGTCGCATTTTGCTGTGATATTTTTTACCAAGTTTAGTTGATACGCATTTTGACCTAATGTTTTGATTATGTCAAGTCGGTATAAACACTTATTAAGCCTTCGCTTGATAACTAATTGATGGAATGTGGGGGCCGCTGACGTATATCACGGCTTAAAAGACGTCATTGGCGCTGGGCCCCATGTGTTGAAGGGGCTAATTAACATCAAGAGAAATCTATGGCATGTGACATTAGCAAATGAAACCGTGAAGGAAAAATTATTAGAAGATGGGTTGCTTGTGAATGGGGAAGCCTGTAAGATCCAAGAGGTAGATAGCGACAGGTTGTTGGTTAATGTGAAAGGTCCCTTAGAAATCCAGAATGATCGGATTAACGCAGAATTGGCCAATTATGGCCTGGTAGTTTCTATCGAAAATGAAACATACCAGTTTGATAGATCATTAGAGAATGGGATCCGGCGGGTTTGGATGAAGGATATTGTCAAGCCGCTTCGAGGCACACTGTCTTCCGACAATACCTTTTTCTTGCCGGTGTGGTTTAGGTGACAGGCTAAGACGTGTCGGATATGTGGCAATGCTGAACATTTGGCCAGTGCATGTCAGCAGAAGAGCAAATGCCTGATTTGTGGCGCCACGGATCATTACAAATGGCACTGTCCACAGGAAGTAAATGAACAGGCAGGTGGGCGAAGCGCAGATGCGACTGAACCCAAAACATGTCAAGAGCCTGAATCAGTCAACGTGGTGGAAGCTCACCAACTATCCAACCATGTTGCTGTTGTGATGTCTGACGCAATTGAAGTGTTAGATGAAGGTTTAATTCAGACGCCTGTACCCACTACCAGGGATGAGGATGTATTATCTGATATGGACAGTCTGCCACCAGGACAGACTAAATTCAGATCGCAGTCTACTGGTGGTGCTGATAGGTCGATGTTAGACTATCCACTAACATTAACTGACATGCCTGGAGATTGGAAAGAAATCACGGACAATTCTGTAGATGATAAACTGTTAGAAAATGTCAATGCCAATGTGCTTACTAATGTCGAGAATAAGTTTAGACTGAAGCGTCAAAAGGATGATTCTAGCTCAGATTCTGAATTAGAAGATTCACAAGATATGTCTTCTGACTATGATGACAGTGTATCCATTGCAGAGTCCGATACTTCTGTTAATACACAGGTTTCTCAGAGCAGTGAAATGGTTCTTTATCGGACGGAAACAGGGCAAGTGTTGATTCCTTACATCACCAAAAAGGGTGTGAGATATCGACATTTGCGCACTGATTCTGACATATCGAAGTATCAGCATCTTAAAATCATGGTTCTAAAGCGGTCTGAGTTTAATGAGAAGCTAGGCAAGTGGGCGAAAAAAGAATCTCAGCAAGAAAAACAAATCCAATTAAGAAATGGCGGGTTTGCCAAATTTATTATTAATGATGCTAATATGCACACTTAATTGCAGAGGATTAAATGATGAAATTAAACAACAGGTTCTGCTTGGGGATTTGAAAGACAAGAATATTGATATTATCATGTTGCAGGAAACAAAGTTACAATTCCCAGGTGTTTTAGAAAAACTTAAGCATTTAGCAAATGGCGAATTATTTTATTCAGTCGCCACAGAACCAAGTGCAGGTGTTGCTATCTTGTTCCTGCCTACACGTTTAAGTTCTGTCAATATTCTTAATTCATCATCGGACACAAGTGGACGTTGGGTTAAGGTCGTTGTTGATATAGCGGGATCAATTTATTCTCTGTTGTCTGTTTATGCACCAGCTTCCCATGCACAGAGATGTCAATTTTTATCCGCCCTTTCCTCTGTGATTAGTGATAATTCTAAGAATATCATCATCGGCGGTGATTTTAATTGTGTTATGGATGGAAGACGGGACAGGAGTTCATCTTCTACTTACAGGGACACATCTCACCGTAGATTAAGAGAAATTTGTGATACAGAACATTTATTAGACTGTTATCGCGTCTTACATCCTGAAGAACGAATCTTTACATGGCATTCTGCTAATGGACAAAATTCCTCTGGAATAGATAGAATATATATCAATATATCTTTGAGAGGGAATCTAGTAAGTACTGGGGTGTATCCTGGCACATTTGCTGACCATGATATGTTTTTCATCGGCTTAGATAATGCAGATTAGATAAAACGTGGTGCTGGATTCTGGAAATTGAACAATTCACTTTTAGAGGATTTAGAGTATCATCGTTGCATTAAAACCTTCTAGGAATATAAGCTGCGGAATCAATATTCCCACAAGAATTGTATATCATGGTGGGAAGATGTTAAAAAGGGCTTTGCAAGTATCTCCAAGCAATATTCGATCCAAAAAGCGTGGAAAATTCGTAAAGAGGCTAAAGCCCTTGAGCGCTTATTGACATTACTAACTCGCAAAGTTGCAACCGGTGATATTCACCTTATGGAACAGTTCAATGATATACAATCTAAACTGTATGAGATCGAGAAACATAAAGCTAAGGGTGCAATAACTAGAAGTAGAGCACAGATGTATACTGAAGGGGAAAACCTCGCAAAACTCTTTTTCAATCTCGAGAAAGGAAGAGGTGTTGATACGTTAATAAGGTGCTTAGATAACAACAATCGTAAATGATCATCTCAACATGAAATCATGGACATTGTTGAGACATATTATCAGGCCTTATACACGTCGGATAAAAGTGATGAAGGAAAGTCAGCTGAGATGTTGGATAATGTTAAGGACACTTTCTCGGAAGCGAGCAGTAATTTCTGCGATGCTACATTAACATTAGATGATCTGGGTTTGGCTCTAAAAACATGAAACACGGAAAAGCACCAGGGGGTGATGGCCTTAGTGTTGAATTTTATCAGACGTTCTGGTATCTTTTGGTACCCGAATTCGTTGAAATTGTGCACGCAATTTTTGCACAAGAGAAGCTCCCGCTCACAATGTCTCAGGCTTATGTGAGACTTATTTTTAAAAAGGAGATCGTAGTATATTAGCAAATTACAGACCAATTTCACTGCTATGCGTAGATTATAAAATAATTTCGAAAGCTTTTGCGAAAAAACTTTCAAGTGTCTTGGATGAGATCATCCACACCGACCAAACCTGCTCTATTCCGGGTAGATCGATTTTAACAAATGCATATTTAATTAGAGACACCCTGCACTTGGTAGAAAAAGACAATATTCCCGGCTAGATAATGAAAAGGCCTTTGATAGACTTGAGTAGAATTTTCTTTTCAAATCACTCAGTCACATTGGTTTGGGTCATAATTTCATCAAATGGATTCATATCTTATATGGTAATATCAGTAGTAAATATCTGGTTAATAATTTTATTGGCAAACCAGTAATTTTAGGACGAGGTGTGAGGCAAGGGTGCTCACTGTCCCCTTTATTGTTTATAATAGCGATGGAGTCCTTAGGGTCGACCATTAGGGAAGATCCTGTTTTTAAAGACATTGAAATTGAAGGGGTGAACAGACCCATAAAAGTGTCTCAATATTGTAATGACACAACAGTTTTTGCTGGATCAAATTCTGATTTTAAAAGATTGGATCAAGTTTTAGACGACTTTCAAAAGGCCTCTGGTTTGAAAATTAATAGAAATAAATCAGAAGGGTTATTTCTAGGCAAGTGGGAGAGCAGAGCTGATAAACTTCTCAACATAAATGGGCAACTGACTCGATAAAGATTCTAGGAATACATTTTAGTAGGACTTTTGGGGAAACACTGAACTAGCATGATAGAATATCCAAAATGAAGAAAACAATAAATTCATGGAAATGCCGACGTTTGACAGTTTTTGGAAAAGCCTTGGTTTTTCAGGTGTGTTTCAGGGCAAAACAATTCTGTTTCATGAATCCTATCAAAGTTGTGGTATACCGCTTCTGTAATATATATGCCTCAACATATTGAGACTGAAACTAATAAACTTATTCAAGGATTTATGTGGGAAGGCAAAACGTGTCTAGTCTGACAAGATGTGTGCAGGAATGAATTTCATCAGGGTGGCCTTAACCTTGTCGATGTCAGGACAAAATGTCTTTCATCACGTTTCAAATTCTTAAATATTCTGACGTTCAATGGGCAAATGTATCCAGGGCATTAATCGAACGTTTTATAATGCCATTTCCTGCAAAATGTCTCTTTTGTGCAACCAGTCCGCTGCCTAATTATACACGTGGACCTAGGGTGTTTTTGGAGCTAAAATCTGCTCTTGATGCTTTCATTAAAATAGAAAATCCACCGAAATGTTGGGAGTGTGATTTAATGATAAGCCTGTGGGGCAATAATGATATATGTCGTGAAAATAAAGTGTTGTATTTCCCCTCAATGGCTCAGAAAGGCATTAGATACATTGGCGACATTATCAATCATAGGTCCAGGAAATTGAAATCCTTAGCTGAAATTGCACACATTACTCGGCTAAGGCCAATAGACACCATGCGATTATTGGTCCGGCTATACCAAGCTATACCAAAGGAATGGCTCACTTTGCCTAATGGACAAATTAACAATGATGAACCTACTTTGAAATTAATGTACAATGATAAAGAATTTTCTTGTCACATGACGGCTAAGAATTGGTATTCATTGCTGAGACAACCCCTGCTTAGCCTTCCAAAATGTATAGTGTCATGGGAGCGGCATGGATTCCATATTACAGATTGGGAATTGGTATGGAACAACATACATTTGCCAAATATACCGAACCAGGGAAAAGATTTAGTCTGGCGATTAATTCACCGGAGACGTTGGGTAAAACACCTCATGAAGTAAGACATGAGAACAACGGTGTATTTTGCACAAATTCGGAAGAAACGTTAATGCATCTGTTCACTGATTGTCCTGTAATAGTTCAATTCTGGGTATATGTAGAGAAAACATTGTCACATCTCTGTGTGCCTAGACCTGATCTAACCACTAGAACAATTCTGTTTCATGAATTAGGAAATGGCATGTTGAAGAATGATAAGACAATCACCATATGCTGCTTAAGCATTGGTGTTTCGCGTATTTGGAAACACCGTTGTTCATTTATATATGATAGTAACATTTGCCCTACTTTGAATCATGTGAAGACATTGAAGGCACTATTTGATGGATTGCTGTCGCATAGCATAATAGGCGAATTTTATAAATATATAAACAGTCGGAAGTTAGAAACCTTTAGAAATATATGGTGCAGAGGCGACCTAGTATGTCTTGAGAATGTGAATCTTATCATTAAAAAACCGCCTTGACTAGTAAGACCTATCTTTTGGCGCATTCTGGTTTATTTTAATTCACATATGTGCTAATAGGTGGGGTTTTTTTTATCATTGTAGCAACATTTTTAATAGGTGTCTTGTGTATTAATATGTGGATGGCATTCGTTGGTTACCTTTGAACCACAATCGTGTTTGTAACCCTTATAATTATATTGGCTGGAATTATTATTTAATTATACATATGCAGTAACAGTGGATTTCGGTGCGTGTGTTTGGTAGGTTGCAGTGTGAAGCAACAACATCTGCTTCACGTAGTAACGGCTCAGCAAACGCATATGCTCCAATTCTCGCAGCTAATCAGATAATGAATGTAACCAATTTTGGAGCATTTGCTCTGAAAGGGTTAAAATGTGTACCAAAAGGCAGGTGGTCGCTTGAACAGGTTAAGCCATATTGTATTTGACAGTTAAATTTAGATTTATATTCCAATGCTTTTATTACTAATGTTTGTTCCGGGGAAATTTTAGAATCTGGATTCCAAAGTCAATTGCATTCGACTAAAATAAATTTAACATTCAATCTAAGCTATTTCCTAATAATAGATTGCAAATACTTAGCCTGTATACACATAATTGTGTTTATACCAGGTTAATTACGGAATCTCTATTTCAAAGTAAATTGTAATGTTATAAATCATTCTTAAGGTTCAACCCTCTTCAACTATGTAGGTTGCATTGTCACTTCACTGCGCTTCACTGCGCTCCATGTAATATCTTAGCGTTTACATGTTATAGATTATCCTGCAGGGCATTGATTATTGATTAATTTGTTCCCGATTGACTGTGTGTCTTAAATACAACCGATCGCTGTATTTATTTCTCAGCCTATGCTCGCGTGAGCTTTTAAAATGTTAAAGGAATGTTATTGGGCTAGTAGCTGGGAATTTTTAAAGGGAAACATCTAGCTCTTTTGAATTTTTAGATTAATCGTTTGACCATCAATATTTATTGTTTATGTATACATATGACTGATATAATCGTTTGTTCTCTTGATTTATCCTATGTTTAATGTTCTTTTCAGTCAGTATATATTTGAGTACTATAGATTTCCACATGGTTCATTGATCGTGCTACCAAAAAAAAAAAGTAGTAAAAGAAGTAGTAGAAGTAGTAGTAGTAGAAGTAGCAGTAGTAGAGGTAGTAGTATTAATAGTAGTAGTAGTAGTAGTAGTAGTAGTAGTAGTAGTAGTAGTAGTAGTAGTAGTAGT
Organism: Chaetoderma sp. LZ-2023a; assembly: GCA_034401795.1. Lineage (NCBI taxonomy): Eukaryota > Metazoa > Mollusca > Caudofoveata > Chaetodermatida > Chaetodermatidae > Chaetoderma > Chaetoderma sp. LZ-2023a. Next base: position 4,771,894 of record CM067367.1, read on the forward strand.
AGTAAGTAGTAGTAGTAGTAGTAGTAGTAGTAGTAGTAGTAGTAGTAGTAGCAGTAGTAGTAGTAGTAGTAGTAGTAGTAGTAGTAGTAGTAGTAGTAGTAGTAGTAGTAGTAGTAGTAGTAGTAGTGGTAGCAGTAGTAGTAGTAGTAGTAGTAGTAGTAGTAGTAGTAGTAGTAGTAGTAGTAGTAGTAGTAGTAGTAGTAGTAGTAGTAGTAGTAGTAGTAGTAGTCGAAATGAACGCACGCGTTTATTTAGCTCTGCAATTGCTGCCCGAATTTTCTAGTTTCTAGCGCGATTTAGTAGATAAATTTTATACATATATTTCGTATTAATATTTCCTTTCAAACTTTATGTTTAATTTGTAAATTCCTGTCTTGGTTGGAGCGGATTTTGTGTCTCCATTTTCTAAAGGCACGCCTCTTAGCTGGTGGTTTCGGCCATTTAATAGAGCTCCTCTTACTGTGTGCAATGCAATACATTTTCCCCGCGCCAGTATGCTCTTTCTATAGTTCGTTGGCTAGGCATTATATTTGGCAAGATCGCTAGAGTGAGTAGATTGAATTTCTTTGTCATTTGTAACTGCAAGCCTAGTTCTTTTATTATATAAAACTTTATAGTCAGTTGGCTGTCCCCGGTCAACTCGAACAGACTAACAAATATATGACTGTACTATCTATTCATATATCTGTTAGTACACTTTAATCAGTTAGGTGTTAGTGAACCGTTTAATAAGTGGTTCAAACTAACAAATATACGACTGTACTCTCTATTTGTACATTTATTGGTAGACGTCAGGGTTTCAAAAGGGGACACTATTTATTTAGTGTTTAGCTCTTTCCCCGACGTCTTGGTGTTATATATTTGTATTATAAATTGTAGTAGTATGGGTTTGCTCTTTTTTATAAAACACCATGGCAAACTATAAGCTTACCCTAAGCCTTAAAATAACAAGAAGCGGTGGGGTGTCACGGCCATCGACGTGTATCATGTGTTAAAGGACGTCGTTGGCGTGCGACCTGCTGCTTTGCAGGGGCTTACCAATGTTACTAAAACTGTATGGAATGTAACCGTGTCAAATGAGGGAGTCGAGGAAAAGGTTCCAGAAGATGTTCTTATTGTAAAATGTGAAGTTTGTAATGTAGAGGAAATCGCGTCAGATAGGTTGCTAGTGAAGATGAAAGCGCCACTAGAAATCCCTGATGACAGAATCATGAATGAACTCAAGAAGTATGGCAAAGTGCAAAAGATTGAACGGGAAATGTATCCCTTTGACAGAATGCTAGAAAACGGTGTAAGACGCATCTGGTTTGATAAAGTAGATAACCCTTTACCAAGCAGATTGACGCTTGATGGCAGCTTTGTCCTGCCCTTATGGTACAGAAGGCAAATTAAAGAATTCCTGATCTGCCTAGGTACTGACCATTTGGCAACAGATTGTTCCAATCGAAACAAATGTTTGCTCTGTGGTTCAGTTGACCATTTTAAATGGCACTGTCCAAAAAATCAAAACAAGTCCTCAGTATCAGGAGATAATCGCCCATTAAAGGATGAAACTGAGTCAAATGCTTCTGAAGCAATCGCTACGGAACTTGTTGTTGTGGTTCATGCCACTGAAAATGACACACAAAAAAATCATTAAATCCTGTTAAAGTAACTACAGTTGATGAAATTCAAGTGTTAGAGGAGCATATAACCTTAAGTCAAGAAAATAATCAAAATACAGTGGAGCCAAACGTGGCTGTAAAAGACACACCGAAAAATTATGATCTTACAGAATAGCGAGTTTACAATTCCTTAGAAGATGAATTAAAGTTAGGACAGGATAAGTTTAGAACTCAGAAGACGGAAAGTTCAGTCGATTTTCGATAAGCCCACTTAATTTAAGTCACCTTGAAGATATGGTAAATGACGCTCCTGCAATAAGCGTCATAAAGAAGACAATAGCTCAGAATCTGAGATTGAAGAAAATGATATGGATGATGATACAATGTTAGTTGCAGAATCAGATGTGCCCATTCAAACACAGAGTTCACAGATGAAAGATGAAATGGTAATGTACAGATCAGAAGGTGGTGAAGTGTTAGTGCCATATGTAATGGCAAGAGGCGTGACATATCGTCTAATGCGCCATGATTCTGATATTTCCAAATATGAATATTTGTCTGTGCTAGGAAACATTGAGTTCGCAGAAAAATTAGGTAAATCGTCTAAGAAACGAGCTAAAAAAAACAAATCAAGTTAATCTAATGATGGCGGTTGTAAAAATCATTTTACAAATTATTATTATTGCACCATCAATTGCAGAGGATTAAATACCGAATTCAAGCAGCACCACTTGCTTGAAGAATTAACAAATGAGCGAGTTGATATTGCTTTTCTACAAGAGAACAAAATTCAAAATACTGAAGTGTATGAATCTCTCAAAGATGTTTTAGCTAAAATAATGAAAGGACTTCCAGATTCATGTCACGAAAGCTGTGACCAATCAATAACAATTGATGATTTGACAAAATCCTTCAAAGGTATGAAGTTAAAAAAGTCTCCTGGATGTGACGGACTTCCAGTTAAATTTTATCAAACATTCTGGTAAATAATTGGGCCAGTATTAGAAGAAATAGCAACCAGCATTTTTAAGCAAGGGCACCTCCCTCCATCGATGGCCCAAGCATATGTTCGGCTTATATACAAGGGTCACAGAAACAAAATACATAATTATTGACCAATCTCTCTACTCCGTATAGATTATAAGATTATTACTCGGGCTCTAACATTAAAACTTGGCGCAGTCCTAGGCTAAGTCATTGATGATGAGCAAACCTGCTCTGTCCCAGGAAGATCAATATTAAACAACACTTTGCTTATACGGGACCTTATTCAATTAGTGGAAAAGGATTGTATCCCAGCAGCAATAATGGCACTTGATAACGAGAAGGCATTTCACAGGCTAGATTGGGATTTTTGTTTAAGTCTTTAGACCATATTGGGTTTGGTTCAAGATTTATCAAATGGGTAAATATTTTATATACTGATATAACAAGCTGCTATTTAGTAAACAATCAGCTATCCGAACCTGTAGTGTTGAAGTGAGGTGTCAGACAGGGTTGCTCCCTGTCCCCTCTTCTATTCGTCATAGCTATGGAATCGTTGGAATCACATTGAGGCAATGCAATGACTTTAAAGGAATATGTATATGTGTCGTAGAAAGGCCACTAAAGGTTTCTCAATATGCAGATGATACGACTGTGTTTGCGGGTAAAATACGGATTTTATGATTTTAAATGAAGTATTAACATATTTTCAAAAGGCATCAGGCTTAAAGTCAATAAAGACAAATCTAAGGGCTTATTGTTGGGCGATTGGATGGGCAGAACTGACAATGTGATGGATATTAACTAGTCAAATATTGTCATAAAAATTTTGTGTATTTACTTTAAGTAGAGAACAGAATATATTACTAAACTGGGAAGAAAGGCTATCCAAGCTAAAATGTGCATTACTAAATTGGAAACGACGTCGCCTAACTGTCTTTGGCAGAACATTTGTCCTTAATAATTTAACTTTATCTGGACTGTGGTATACCGCTTCTGTAGTTCATATGCCCAAATCAGTAGAGTCAAAGGTCAACACGTTGCTTTTGTCCTTCTTATGGGAGGACATAGCCCATTTAGTATCACAGCCAATCCTCACCAATGAAAAGCATGCCCGATGCCTGGATTTGGTTAATGTTTCAGCAAAGTATGCTTCTTTAAAATTGAAATTCTTGAATAAGTTACTCACTTCAAACTCATCTTGGTCAAGTGTTTCAAGGGCACTTCTCCAAAGGTACGTAGACCCATTCCCAGTAGAATGTTTATTTATGTGCAATAAACTGCCACCTAATCATCAAAAGATACCAAATGTATATAAAGAACGGCTCAAAGCCTTACAAATATTTACACGATCAATGCCACAACCCAATTGTTGGGAAGATGCCTTAGAGCAACGTCTATGGGGCAACGAGTTGATTCGCGATAATGATGATGTATTATATTTGCCCTCTGTGGCCAAAAATGGTATTTAATATTTACTTAATTTTTTAAATCCGAAATCTCGTAAATGGATTGCGATGCGAGATGTAGCAAGAATAACATCAATGAGATATATTGATGACCACCACTTATTTGTTAGAATAAAGAATGCAATACCTGCTGTATGGTTCAAATTGCCGAAAGCACGTGGCAAAATTGATAAGTTGCAACCAACATTAGTATTTATGTCAGAACATATTAAATACAACATGGCATCTAGAGACTGGTATAGAATTATAATGCAAAGTCGGAGATAGACTCCTATTGTGGTTAGGCATTGGAACAATTTAGGATGCGCGCCAAAGAACTGGAAAATGCCTGGAAAGCATTACATCTGTCTTGTCTATCAGGAAATGCACGGCACCTGGCATGGCAATTACTCCATCGAAGGCTATGAGTCGGCCATCTTACGTACATGTGTAAAATAACAAGTCCAGACCCATGTTTATTATGTACTACTGAGGAGGAAACGATAGACCATCTGTTTATTCAGTGTCGCATAACTTCAAGCTTTTGGGTATATATCAATATGCTCGTTGCTAAATTTGGAACCAAATATGTGAATTTAGTGGCTGAAACAATTTTGTTCAAAGATTGTTCAACTATCGGACGAATCATTAATAGCAAGGAGAAAGAATTGTTAATAACCCTGTTATCTGTAGGAGTGTGGGCCATGCGGAAGCATCGGTGTTCAGAGGCCAGAGATAAAACCGGCAACAACCATCAAAGCGCCATACAAGCTATATTTCGACCATTGTTGATAAACTGCATTCATTGAGAATTTTACAGGCTAGTAGAACATGGGAGGGAAAGTAGATTTAAAAACGTATGGTGCAAAACTGGCCTAGTATCAATTGAATACGGATATCTAAAAATATCAGAAGCGGAACTTGTATAAGCTAGCACACTCGCTGCTTGCTGTATGTTGATAAATGCTATTTTAATTTAATTTAATTGCCTTTATTTTAAAATTGTAATGCCTTAGGGGACTCTAAACTTAACGAATATCCTAACCTTAGGAATCAGTATATTTAAATATCAAATGCGCATTATGTCAATATTCTGGAGGTGATCCCATTTTCATGTTAACAGAGGGTGATATCTTACAATTAGCATCCTGTTGTAAATGTGTACTGTAGGTGTATTTGTTCCAGGGTAATTTGCAAAAACCTACAATGAAGTAAATGTACAATGTGAACCCAAAGCGCCATCTATGTAGTTATAGTTTGTATACTTTTGCTTTGTGCAGTATATTACATAAAGGCTACTACGTCCGCCGGGCTTTTAAGAATCGGCTAACTGGCGTCAATGAGTGACATTTTGTTACTTATTAACGAGTCACCTCGCCACATGTTGGCGAGCTGCACTCGCTAGTTGCCCCTACAACTATACGGTGTTCTGCGTTAAACTACATATGATCTACTTAGCCTGCCGGTCATGAATCGGCTCAATGGCGTCAATGAGTAGCTTTAGCGTACTGCTATTTATTGATGAGTCACTGTCCCTATTGTTGGTTAGTTATGCTCGCCATTTGGGCCTACTACTACACGGTGTGCAAATAGTAATGGCTTTGTTGAAGTTATGTTATGTTACCAGCTCTTTATTAATTGTGTTTTCTATGTAGTTATGCCACAGTTGGGGCATATGATAATAGAGTATTTAGCTTGCGTTGTTTTTGTATGTTAAGTTGTATTGTTATTCATATACTGTTAATAAAGCCTGCTATTTCACCAGATTTTGTATGGGGGGGTTGCAAGCCTTTTTTAAAGGTGTTCCTCCGTGAAGTGTGTCCGACTGCGTCAGCGTCGGATTTTCAAAAGAAAAGAAAAAAGGTAGTAGTAGTAGTAGTAGTAGTAGCAGCAGCAGCAGCAGCAGCAGCAGCAGCAGCAGCAGCAGCAGTAGTAGTAGTAGTAGTAGTAGTAGTAGTAGTAGTAGTAGTAGTAGTAGTAGTATATCCCTAATAGAGCCAGAGTAGTAGAAGTAGTAGTATTAATAGTAGAAGGTGTTGGTGTTGTTCACCATTTCCACCGCATAGGATCGAATGGCCAACGACAATGTAGCATAGAACCATCAACCCAGGCGCGCTTACCCTTGACCACCGTACATATATTTAGATTAGTGGGCACTAGGGTTGGGCTTGTATTGATGATGTGCGTATGCTCTGAAGCTCCCCGTGCTTCCTCGCGACGCTTGCTGTACCAGGTTTAATGTAGTTCTTCAATACACGGATAATATGCTGACTTCAATTACTATGCAAAATCTGTCCACTGAATGCACCCATTATCGCACCAGTAATCCAGAACGTGTACTTAGGATGACCGCACCAACACAAACAACTTGCATCTGCTCCCCGTGGTTCACGTGTGAGATTTCATGACATGGTTACGAATCTGTGTGCGTTGTGTATGATTTGAACCTCACCGGCTGCCAGAGCACATAGTGTTATGTATTTTATTTGAATAAAAACTGAGCTATTTATACTTCAGGGTTCTTTCTATCCATGAGACGACTACTTACTCAACCAGCCTATTTGATGATCATTCTTGCCTACATATATTGGGCTCTCGCAGAGTTGGGATTCGGTAGTTTCACACCGAAGTACTATCAAACGGAATTTAACCTCAGTCCATGGGAAGCAGCCATTGCTACAGGTCTGTACCCTAATGATTGATCTTAAATTAAAGGTACACATTTTTAAACACTAACGTCCCAGATTCACACGTTCACTGGTTTAATGATCACAATCCGTTCAGCTGAAATCTCAATGACTTGCATCCATTGTCACTCGGTTCAAGAGCAGAAAGAACAGGGTAGTATCAATGGTCCTTTCCGGTTTTAGCTTTGCCCCTCCCATCTCTAGCTAAGCCCCGCCCACACCTCGCTCACGTTGGGATTGATCGATCCCTGAACACCCTGACTATCAATTTCCCAAAAAACTACACAGATAAGTTTTTGCATATTTTGAAACTAATTTGACTGTGTGTTGTTGCTGCAACAGCTCCCAGTCAAATTAGTTTCAAAATATTCAACAGCATATCTATTAAATAGCAAAGAATTACAAAGACATACAATTCATACAACGTGTCAGACTATTTGAGATTTTATGACGGGCTATATGGAACCATTTGTGACCTAATAATTGTGACGCCATCACGCACGCGCTCTGCTGATTATGACGGCATACGAGGTCAGATGGTGGATGGGTACTCTGGAAAGGTGAATTGTGATAGCGCCGAGGTTGGTGGCTCTAAACTACACCCACAGATGGGCAATGTGTCATATAACGGTGCACATATTGAGCGCCCTGCGCAAATTAAGACTTTCCAAGATCTACAACCTTGAGTCAAGGTAGGGCGAAACAAATCACTGCAAATTGATCAAGTTTTTCTAGTCACTCAACGTTTGACCATCTCATAAAGGTTTATGACATCTTGGAAGATATTTCGAATGGGAAATCCGTGTGGATCCTCAATCCTCGTTCAAGGGCACGTTCAGGAGAAACGCAGACAAGTATGAATTGGCTAATGCACTGGTCATGGACGTAGCCAATATGAGGGAGTCCGTCTGGTGTTTGGCTTTTTCACTACATAAAATGGACATCTGGAACGTACCAGTGAGTCTTGGAGCAGTACTAGTTATATCGCGAATATCATTTCGTCAGTGTATTGTTGTATAGATGGATATCCTAAGTTTTCAATTGACCGTTCCAGTTTTAGCTCGGCCCCGCCAATCTCTAGCTAAGCTCCACCCACACCTCGCATGTGTTTGGATCGATCGATCTCTGAGCTCCTTGGCTATTATTTTCCAGAAAACTATACAGATAAGTTGTTGAATATTTAGAAACTAATTTGCCTCGGTGCAGGGCCGGGGTAACTGTAACTTGTAACTGTAACTGACTGTAACTTAGTTACATTTTTCATGTAACTGAAGTAACGTGTAACTGAAGAATTCGTTTAGTTACAGTAAATGAAATGTAACCAGTTACGTTGCAAACGTAGCTGAAATTTCGGTTACTTTTCAGTTACTTTTCAGTTACTTTTCAGCTATATTTCAAACTTTTGTACCAAATTTATTAGAATTTCCTTAATTTGCGGCATAGCTACTGTTATACATGTGACACTCTAATATCCCAATTTCAATGTAATCAGTCAGGTAAACTGTTGAATATATTGATGCTAATTTTACGGGAAGATGTTGATGCCATGCGCAACAACTTTATTTCTAAGCGTCAGTGATATTTATTTTAGAAATTTGCCATTGAAATGACTGGGTTGATTATTGGGGCAGTCATTCCAGTAGTAAATTTTCAAATATGAATGTTGTAGCCTACAAAATAGACATTTCTTAACCAATCTTGGCCATTAAATTGGTAGCCCACTCTATATCTGTATATGTGATATTTTAGCAATGATAATCTGAATGTTATTGCTACATCAGGCAACAACAACCGTTAATCAAAGTCTTATAGAGTCTTTACATTAATCTACAATGTAGCTTAGAAGCAGGTTGTTTACTAAATCATTATAGAATTAACGGTTACCTTTTAAAGATTAAATTTGTTGAAGAAAACTAGTTTTCTCATAGAAAATGTTCATTTGCAGACCATAAGATTATTTTAGAAAATTTGCCACTGAAATGACTGGCTTGGTTATTGAGCCAAATTTTCAAAAAATATCTTATATTTGTCTTTTTTCAATATTTGAATATTGACTTTTCTCAAAACCACTGCAATAGTTGTTTTGCCCAGTTTTAGTGTTAAAGGCTTAAACAGATTAAAACAGAAAATGTTGAATTGTAAAGAAAGTTAAAATCTTCCATACTGTGTGTTAACAGCATGCCCTGTTTTTGTCTTTATATGCTACTGATTAGCCCAGCTTAGGACATCGCTGGTCAGCAATTATACTCAAGCTAATGCCCATTCACATAGGTGTGGTGATAAAGATCAAAGGACAATTTCCATTGATAAAAGTCCAACCATCAACCATTTTGGTATAGCAGACACAATTTATAAAGGCTGTGGAATGACACTAGTGTACTGGAAAGCTGTTTAACATGTTGAAACTAATCTGACCCGAAAAAAACTGTTGCTGCCATATGAAGCAACAGCTTTTAAAAGTAAAATTACAAATGTAGTAAGTGTAAAGTACTCAGCAGATTATCTGATCGGAATCAATTTGTCATTGCAACTAATGAAAGAAAGAAATTATTTTCGAAATATTTAAATTCCTATTTGAAATTAAGCAAACATCAAAGCTGATGGGGATTTGGAGGCAAATTTCACTGAAAACTTATATTGCCCCACGGTAGATGGCAGCGTATCTTATCATAGAAAGTCGATTCTCTAAGGAACTCTGTTGAACACTGAAACTGATTTCACTGAAAAATGTTGATACCTATGATAGCAAAGCTTTCAATCAAATTAGTTTCAAACATTCAATTAATTATTTCTGACCATAAGAGTAATGTTTGTTACATGTCATGTCTGGGTTGAAAGTGTTAGAGGAAGAAAAAGATATGTACATCTATAAAGGCTGTGGAATTATACTAGTGTCTTATTATTTTGGAAACAAGTTGATTGAAATTTGTTATGGCATATGGCAGCAACAAAATTCAGTCAAATCTATTAAAGAATTTTTAGCAGGTTTTATATTTTATATCTAAAATGGATTCAGTTTTTTCACTACATTATATCAGTGGTTATAGTGATGTTTTGTTTCTACTATATATCTCAATTTGATTGACTACATTACACCTTTTATGATGACATTCATGTTCACATTGTCCTTCATAATTTGTATCAGTCAAAGTAACTAAAGTAACTGCAATGTAACTTTAGTTACATTATGCAAAGTATCTGAAATGTACCTAGTTACATTGCTCAACCAATGTAACTGTAACTGTAACTGGCATAGTGCCATGTAACTGTAACTGTAACTAGTTACATTTAAATGTAACAGACCCCCAAAATATTCGACTTAATCTTTATTAAATATTAAAGACATACAATTCCTACAACGTGTCGGCCAATTAAGACGGACTAAATCGAGTGATTCAAGCCGTAATTGATTATGACGTCATCGTATGCGTCACGTACTTGATTGTGACGCCATATGATGGATGAATAAACTGGAAATGTTCATTAGGATCATGCACTCCGGCGATGCAAATACCACATAGACTTCTCGCAACCACGATACAGAAGTGAAGCCATCCTATCGCCAGTACACGATTCAGGAATCATTCTTTGATAGCAACGCAACTAACGTTAGCTTTATTGTTATCTTCGCTGAGTCAAATTAGCTTCACACTTTTCAAGACCGTGTTTATTAAATAGCAAATAATTACAAAGACATACAATTCATACAACGTGTCGGACTATTTGAGATTTATGACGGTCTATATGGGACCCTTTGTGACGTAATGATTGTGATGTCATCATACACGAGCTGTGCTGATGTTGACGTTATACGAGGTCAGATGATGGATGGATGAATACTCTGGAAAGATGAATTAGTATGTCGTAAAACAAGCGTCAGCAGGTGCTGATAGATTGATCATCCCTGCCGCACTAGATTATATCAAGAACCTGCATACTGTTGTAATAAGTAATAGCCAATGGCACGGACATTCTGTTGCTGCCTGATATGTAATCGACAGCATAGGACCACTCAATTCACCTTTCCAGTTTATCCGTCGATCATCTGACGCCATATGACGTCATAATTAACTACGTGACATGCATGATGACGTCTATATAGTTCATCTTTAACGCTTAATAGTGTGACACGTTGCACGAATTGTATGTTTTTACTATGTAATAAACATTCTGTCGAATATTTTTTTAACCTAATTTGACTGGGCGTTGTTGCAAAATTTTCTAAATATCAAACAGCTTACATAAATAGTTTTCTAGAAATTGATAGTCACGGAGTTCAGAGATCGATTGATACCAACACGGACGTGATGTGGGTAGAGCTTAGATTGAGATGGGCGGGGCATAGCGAAAAGTGGAACGGTCCATTCAAGCTTGCCATAGCTGTATTTTTCGCTTTGAGATTAAGAGATGAACAGTGCAATGGAATGTATCTGACGCCTATTCTCTTGCGAACATACCATATGTGATGCTTGCACAGCCAACTATCTTGAATGAACAGCGAATACCTACGACGCTATGTGCCGCACATTTCCACAGCCTCAGAGTATTTCTACAACTTAGTCAACTGATGAAGCTGGATAGCGAAATGCTCGGTCCGTGTTCGCGGTGTTTGAAACAGTGGCGTTGTTAACCCGTACCAACTGATATGAACCGCAGACCGTTTTAGAATTCATTAAGTACATGTCTAAAGGACAAAATCACAAGCAATGCGGTACGAATCCGTGCAGCCGTTTCAAGCATGGACTCAAGCGTGTAGAAGATTCTAGATGCTGCGGCGGAGTTACCTGTATACTGGGTGCAATCGATTACAAATAATTAGCAATGCACCGGAAGCATCATCGATGAGAAGGACTATCACTTCTTCCGTAAAAGTGGACACCATCCTAGATTTGTCTATGATGACGTCATCACAGAGAGCTGGTATGATGACATCAATATAGTGTAATCATATTTGTGAATTTCTAACGATTTTAATTATTATATTTACCCCTTATGTCTATGTGTATCTAAAAGCCACATTTGAAAGTGTTGATGCAGAATGTCTTCACGCCCCGCTCAATTGGATTTTTTCTGGATACATTGATTCACATAAATAATAAGACACATATCCCCCAAACTTTCTTTTGCACCCTTAATATTACGTAATGGTGTAAGCAAGACGCGACTAAGCAACACCAGACCTCTGCGTCTAAAGATACGGCGGAGCCCTGTCTGTCGGGACGTTAAAGGACGATCACCATTCATGGCAATTACGTGTCCAAATGGCCTCATTGTCATTCGCTTACTTTTGCTGTAGTTTATTAGAGCGCATGCAACTTACGGGTATCGCAGACGTCAGTCCCGATTTCGATTCAGGTTACACAGGTCTTCGATATAGATTTGTTCGGGACTGCTCGTTTTCTGACGCAGTAATCCAGCGCAGTGGGCACGCTCTAGATCAGTCTATACATATATTTACAAGAAATGAACTCATATTTTTGTTGATATGGCAAACTGTTACAGGCAGCTAATTCACCAACTATAGCGATACCCGGTTGTAAATCAGACGATCTGATAGATACACTGCTGCATGCTTAGAACATATTCTGACCGGACATATTTGCGAGAACATCCTGGCAACTTAGCTTAACTATTTTCTGCACACAAAGATTGAACTAAAATATCATCTTCTAGGTCTGACTGGTGGTATTGGAGGTACTCTTGGTCGGATATTATCGGCTGCAATGGCAAGCTATTTCAAAGTATCTCTGCGAAAAGGTTTCATCATAAGCATACTTGGAATGTTACTGATCGTGTTGTCAACTGCGTCCAGAATATGTGTAGGGTGTGAGAACCATACACTGCGAGACCAACCGGCGGATGGTGGGTAAGGCATTCATAACATGCATGACATTTGCACACACGTTCGCATGCATTGGGACACATATGTGCACCTATAGGTGTGGCAAAATAAGGTCACCCACGCATATTGATATTTCAGTTGAGGAAAATATTTTTAAGACACTGTATACATTTATATAGGAATGAAATGAATAGGATTTGCATTGGACTTTGGTAAGTTTACGAAGACTAGGCTACAATTAAAGCTATAGAGCGCGGTGCTCAGGCTGTTGGACCGCGAAGTGGTAACACAGTAAAAGTCCGTCATGAACTACGCATCATATATGTCTCTAATAGCATGCCCATTTTAGATTACTAAGCATGCTAGAGAGGAGTGACTATGCACCGGACACATTACTGGACATGTTTCAAGAAATCTGCCATTTTTGCTTGATATGGCGTACGTTTCGCCATACAATGGGAACACATTGCCACTGTGTGATATACTGTGCATTGTGATACTGTGCATTGGATAAACTGTTGAATGATGTTGAATGCCGGTTTTGATTATGACGTCAGGTTCTTGAGTAACAGGTTCGAACCGAACCTGTTACTCAAGAACCTGACGTCATAATCAAAACCGGCACGAGCCAACAGACTCCACAATGAAGATAACGTGGTACTTCATAACAACACATCGAAAGGTTCCTCGTTAATGTGTACGAATGGTATGTGTTTGGTGAACGTTAGTAAACATCATGGTGAATACTATGAAACTAAATTGATATTTTTCGACTGTAAGCTTCAAAGTGTTACAACCATTCAAACGCGCATACAATGAGTGGCTAGCCTTTTAATTCCTAAATTGTGTCAAGAAAATCAAGATATTGCCTATTAGACGGCCATCTGTAGTCCAAGAGAATACTATTTTTGAAAATGTACCACTTGAAAGAATGGCTCGGTTACCGGTGGTAGATTAAAAAAAATAGTATTCTCTTGGCCCGCAACTGGACATTCTGGAAGACCACTGGAGAGGGCTGTTTTGGCCAGCCTCAGCATAAACGGGCTATCCTGATACTGGAATGAGCTAGGCCATAGAGAGATGTTCTCGTGCAAGCTTTATAGAACATGAGAACTCATGCAAAATATGAACACCGAGTCATATTACAATGGGCCTTTCAACTTTTAGCTATGCCACGCCCCTCTCTAGCGAAGCTCCACCCACACCTCGCTCGTGTTGGGATCGATCGATCTCTGAAATCGCTGAATGTAGATTAACGGTTGAATATTTTGAAACAAGTTTGACTGGGTGCTGTTGCTGCCTATCGCAGCAACAGCGCCCAGCCAAATTAGTTTCAAAATATTCAACATCATGTTTATTAAATAGCAGAGATATACAATTTTTACAACGTGTCGGACTTTTCAGAGTTAAAGACGGTCTGTATAGAATCATTTATGACGCAATTATTATGACGTCATGCTCCACGTCGCTTAGCTGATTATGACGTATTTTGACGTCATTGCTCTCGAAAGGTCCATTCCTGATAATGCAACGCCTGCCGGTTGGTTGCTTTGGTCTCTGATCACTAAGTGCAAAGCTATACTTACTTTATAACCAAACGCGTTTCTAATCTGTCAGAATATGCGACCTTAGGCATGCACTTCATTTTCAGGAATTTTATAATGGATCTGTCATGCGCTGATGGATGTAGTTGTTCTAATATACCCTACACACCTGTATGCGACGCTGTGTCACTTACTTTTCACCGTGTCACGCTGGATACACATATTCAAATTCTACACCAGAGGTAGGCATTTCAAGGACTGAAAAAAGGAGGAATCCAGTTTCCCAGTCAATCATATGACGGCATAATCAACTAAGCCACATACATGATGACGTCATAATCAATTACGTCATGATTGACTTAATTGTGCCGTCATAAACGCGTAATAGTCCGTAAATTTGTAGGAATGTTATGTCTTTACCATTTAATACACATTTTGTTGAATAACTAGCTATTAATGTTATAGGAAACAACAGCGCCCAGTCAAATTAGTCTCAAAATAGTCAACAGCCTACCTGTATAGTTTTCTGAAAATTGTGATTCGGAGAGTACATGGGTCGATTGATACCGACACGGGAAAAGCATGGCTGCAGCATAGCTAGATATGAGCGGGGCATAGCCAAAACTGGATTCCCGCATTCGTTGCTAGAGGTATGTGATTGCCCGGTTTAGTAGTTATGGGTGGAATGGGTGGCAATTTACGTTCACGGCGCGATATGTTTGGAGAATATGTGTATTATGAGTGTTTTGGAATTTCTTCATGAGCCACTACACGCAATCTAATGGGCCTTTCAAGAGTAATGGCGGCATACGACGTCATAATAAGCTAAGCGGTGTGTATGATGACGTCATAATCGTTACGTCTTAAATTAGTATTGCTCGTCTTTAACGCTTAATATTCCGCGATGTTGCTGCCATAGGTTGCGTCACAATCGTGCGCAGTAATTTGAATACGTTCTGTTACAAATTTGAAACCAATTTATAAAAAAAAACCAATCGTTGGCATTAAAAGACGTATATTCACATATTTAAATTTGCAGTATTGTAATAATAGAAAACAATACTGTGTATTTATTGCCCTTTTCATGACGAAGCCAGCCATAAAAGCCGGACAAAACCGACCTCTGTAGTGGTCTTGAGGAATGTTCATTTACATGCCAAGAGATGACTATTTTTTAATTTAGCACTGATAGAATTGGTTCGAAAATCTAGCCTGATATTTTAGTTTTAATTTTCAGAAGTAATCTCATGATCTGCAAATGGCATTTGCTAATCACCGATTGTCATTCGCCTGACAGAATTAGCCATTCAAAGGTTAAAATATAGATTATTTCGCTGCGCGCAAATATGCTACTAAGTTGTTGACTGCTAAGGCTATATTGCGTAGGATACTACGTACAGTCCACTGTTTTACTATCGGTCAGCTAAACTGCAATGGCCCAGTTTTAGCTATGCCCCGCCAGTCTATAGCTAAGCTCCACCCCTACGTCGCTCGTGTTGGGATCATTCGATCTGTGAACTCCCTGACTATCAATTTCCAGAAAACTATACAGGTAAGCTGTTGAATATTTTGAAACTAATTTGACTGGTTGCTGTTGGTTCCTATGGTAAAATAGTAGAGACATACAACTCGTACAACGTGTCGGACAATTAAGAGTTAAAAACGGGCCAAATAGAATCAGCTATGACGTAATGATTATGACGTCATCCTACAGACCACTTATCTGATTGTGACGTCATATGGTGGCATATTGATAGATGGAAACTCTGGAAAGGTGAATTGGGAAAATGTCAACGTTACTTTCATTAAAGGGATGCTAATATAATCTCAAATGTTGTATTGCACCAGTAGATTATGGTTTATAGATTCCATATCACACTCCCTTATCTGTATCACAATTATCTGCTTTGTAACATCGCGTAAATATTGAAATGTCATCGCCACAATTTTCTCTCCTCAAGAAATAGCATGTAGTGTCATGTAAGGGCCAATGCCTTGCATCTTGTATTATGTAATAATAATCATGCTGACTATTTTGAAACTAATTTGACTGGAAGTTACTGGTAGCGATGACAGGAGCATCTCCTAGTCAAATTAGTGCCTATATATTTAACAGCTTACCTGTATGATTACTTTTATACCACGTTACCAAACGAGATAGATGAAATCTCTATGAAAAGTCGCATATACCGAGGCAGACGCTCTAGCTTTATTCTGATTGGTTTAAAAATGCACCACGGGATCCATCACGTGCTGTAGAAATGTATTTGCCTTTAGCTATTAAAGCCAGAATAATTATCTTTCCTTGTCGGCACGATAAAAAGCTAATATGGCAGGGATGGCTTATGGGTGGTAGATTCTATCACCTGAATGGTTAGTGTTTGAAGGTGAATTTGCCCTTAACCCTTTAACAATCATATCAGCCAAAACGGCTTCTGCAGTGGCCTTGAGAAATGTCCATTTGCAGACCAAAAGAAGACAATTTTTTGAAAGTTTACCTCTAGAATGACTGGCTCGATAACCGAGCCTGTTATTCCAGTGATACATTTTCAAAAAACAGTCTTCTCTTGGTCTGCAAATGGGCATTTACTATGAGTAAATTCAAATGTTCTTGAATAAATTCGAGGGTTAAAGGGATAAAGTGATTATTAGCCACATGTAATGATACAGCTCATTGTACTTGTGACATAACAATGGCCGGTAACAATGATGTATTTTGCAAGCGCTATCAATATCCCCTTTCACGACGACCAATTTCTAGCTACGCCCGCCAATTTCTAACTAAACCTTGCCCACTTTTACGTGTGTTGGGATCGATTTGAAATTTTGAAATTGTTGACAGTATATTGTATTTTTTAATAGCTTTAAAATTGATCCACTGTTGGATCACTGACACAACCAGATAGATCAGCCAAATTAGTGGCATAATGATGAACGCACCTTACGGTGAATATAGCGAGAGTTCATTAACACGCCAGTATGCTGCTGTCAACACCTTCCCACCTTGTATAGAGGCGTGTGTTCTAGATTTGCCCCGCCCATTCAAGCTAGCTCTAACCATTTTTGTGAGCGTGTTGGAATCGATTTGAAACACTGAAACCTGAATGCCCATGAAACTAAATTCCAAGACTGACGCATGTTGCAGAAACCAGTCAATAAGTATATTTCCCATATTCAATATACCGATTATAGATTGTAAATGAATTGTGACGGGCTAGTGACGCCTTCGTGACGGACCGACGATATTCTGATTGTGACGTCAGATAACAAATGACGTTTTTAATTGTGACGTCACATACGTGAGTGTCATATTAGATCCCGTCGTTGACTAGCAGCTAGTATGCGCAGTAGAGGTTGTTGCTTTTGATTTAAACAGAATTTATTTTCTGATCAGGATGGGAGCACGATAGGACCTGTGTCTTGGGCACAGTCAGTTGGTTTAATATAAACTATATTTGCCTCAGGCTGACCAAAAAATATTGTTTTGCGAGAGGAAAGTGCCTCGCGTGGGCCTCCGTCACAGGAACATCCCTACAACGCCATAGCGGAAGAAGAGAGAAGATAGAGGACAGGGAAACGTCCTGCATGAATCATGCAGGGGTGGGGGTGGAGAACCTATGCCATTAAAGTGCCAATGATGGCTGTTTCCTTACCGCTTGCTTGAAAGAAAATATACGACGGCACCACACCGTGGCGCCTTGTGAGAAGGCAACCAGTGGGAAGCTGACTATAGAAACGCAAGGGACGGTGGATGTACTCGTGTGCAAACGGCTAGGGAGTCATCCCCCCGGTAACATAAATGAGGAGGGATATTATGTTATGCTTAACATCTACAAAGTTGGGAATATAAGGTTTTGCGAGAGGAAAATGCCTCTCACGGGCCTCCGTTAAAAAGAAAAATGCCTTCAACGTAAAAATGTCCGCCCTCATATCCTACAAAGAGGGAGAAAAATTATCATGTGTATTTAAACTAATGTAGTTATTTTAATATTGCTGTGCACGGTGCATATGTGAAGATGGGGTGGCTGATTATTATAGAATTCAGCACCGTCACCGTGTGTGAGTTAAAAATCTATTTTAGTTGGTACCGTTCTTAGTTTTGCGTACCTTGTGTGAGACTAAGCTTACTTTTAGGTTTTGAGTCCAAACACAGATTTTTAGGCCGCAAATGGCGTAGCACCAATTGTATTTAACGAATATGTCTCTGGCGAGGATGCTCGGGTCCGTTGCCGAAACCGCACGGAGCTTATCTCCTCAGACCGACGGTGTGCAACATGTTGTCTGGTGGTAGCTTCAGAGCCGCAGAGCGATCCCTCCGCATACCGCATCACAACCACAAATAACAACACATGGACGAATCACATTGACGGAAACATTTTTAGAAAGCGTTTTTAGCTTACTTACGGTGGGGAGAGAGAAACGTATTTCCATCTATGGTGGGTTTCCCATAGGGCATGATGAGCTCTAGGGCTTCACCCAGTCACCGTCAGGATTTAGATGGTGATCCGTGTCTCTATCCATCACACAATAGTTCGAGTACGGGCCGTGTGAGATCCGTACCCTGGCGTTACCCTTTGGCTGCTTTAGTTTTGGAGAAAGTTGCCCAAAGAACACTGCTGGGATGGCAATAACATTGCATTATTTATAGTTCCTACTTTGGCATAACAGACTTGCTTAATAGGTATTGGGAGATACACTGGATATGTGTGTGATTAGCAAATTGATTCTGGCCGACAAGAACCCTACTGTAGTTCCTTGAGACGATCCTAACCATTCTGGAGGTGGGAATTCAAAAAATTATTTCGGCCAGACGGCCAGAGAAGTGTAGTCAAAGGCAGTTACCCATTACTTCAATTTAGGAGGCCTTAATATGAACGGCCATCTATGAAAATTAGTAGTACCCTTTATAAAACGGCCTTATTGATCGTGAAGAAGAGTTTTTAATAACAATTCTCCGTTTGAAGAGTAACCGTCCTTGGCTATATGAAACATCTATCCTATCGAGATATCATAGTTCTTGGTTTAACGGTAGCATTTCATGTTCTCTGGCGAGAGCATGATCAGCGACGTTAATGTAAAATTGGTGCCTTTGGGAGAAAACATGGTGCAGCATTTGTTGTTGATGTATAGTGTGGCCTAGGTGTACTGTGGTCCAAATATGTTTCTAGTTTTTACTGCTAACTAATATTATGGGCACATGCCTAATTACAATTATACATGCATTGAAGTATAAGGTCAACTTAGCCTACGGTGCCATTTAATTGTTGGCACCGGTACAATGCATATGTACAACATCATATTAAAGCAGATGTCGAATCTGACCTTAAGGCACCATTTAATACAGTACTTTATTTATGAATAAAGGTATAACATAACTAAGATATGTCCCTATGTGGTGCACCTATTAGACATCAGTGCAATTTAAACGCCACATGTAGTCTTTGCACCACTTCTCTGTAGTGTGAGTTGATGCACGGTGTAGCTGCCGCCTGGAGAATTACTGCATGATGCTGGCCGGTATGTTTCATACTCCAGAACAGTGAAGAATAACGCCATCACTGGTGGCCAACAGATTTTGATACATAGCACATAATCGATAGTTCAACGTAATACCTTTAAGCTGTTTGCGCTTTAAGAGTGGCGGATGTCTCCATTGTGTAAAGACGGTAAGTACATATTATATTTGATTAATTTTCGGCACAAGATGATCCACACCGCTTAGCTCTTATGGCACATAGAGCAATGTCCTTGGCTGGACTACGGTCAAAACATGAATTCAGTGACGCTGGATGCATCCATTGAGTACTACCACCGTTTCTGTCGTGGTATGGCAAGTCTGGTGAGACATTTAAGAAAATCAGCTTTCTTACATTCTGATTTGGTGGGTAATAGTCGAACAGTCTTACACCTCAATGAAGGCACCACTGATGACGGTGGTGAGAATAAAGAGCCTTATTTTAATTTACAATTTTGCCCCTGTTGGTCTACCAGGAGCGTCCAAAAACTTAGTGCGGTGCTGAGTACAGTTGTCCTGAGAGGGAACCTGACTGTAATAAGATGCGCTGGTGTAGATTGTAGAATGCGAGCTCCACGCAGTAGGCAGATAATGAGAATGCTCCCAGTCGGACCGAGTCCGCCTCCCGTCTAACTGAGTTTGGCTTTGAGAACACCTTTTATATTCGATGAGAGGCTGTGCCAGCCGACTCAGCCAATCCAAATGCGTGTTATGTATCAGGTGAGGTAGCTAGCGCAATCGTGCCAGGCTCTCACCTGATCAAGCACGTGTGCTGGCGATTTCTATACTTTGATTAGAGCTCTCAATAGTCTGTCTTAACTTTACCGTTTCTTTGTCAGTTCTGAACCAATTTTATTTCTGTTCAGATTATTGAATTCTCCGTTCAATTCTGGTAATAACGGTCCCATATTACGGAATTGCCATAATATGAGCGACTATATACCTATATTGCCAGTCTCCATAGGCTAACGCTTCAGCATTTGTTTATGTTTCATCGGAGAGCATGCGCTTAGTGCGACCTCGCGGACTCTGTCCTTTATTCTCCCTCCAAATGGCTTATATATGCGCGGGCCTTAGGTGGCCAGTGCAGGGGCTGGGGAGTGAGCGTGGAGTATCCCCTACCAGGTCGTTTCATACTCAGCCGAACAGGGCTGGTACATACCCGACCGGGTGGTACGCGCTACACCACCCCCTCCTAGTTTGGCACCTGTGCCGAACGGTACCGCATCGCAGATCGCCGATCACAGGGTGTATGCTGGGCGAGAATTGTAGACTTCTCGGGTAGGCGCATAGCCAAGTGGAGAAAGAGTGATGAATGAGGCGCGTATTCAGGTCGGCACATAAACGTGTAAAAGTGTTGAGGAGACAAGCATACTTTTTATTATTTTTTTTTTGGTCTGTTTTTTTATTTGTCCAGTCAGTTTTCTTTTTTTCGTTTTTTGTTAAATAATATATGAAAAATATATTTAAAATAAAACATGGTGCGGCTCTTTAGTAAGAGCCCACACGAGCGGCTTTTGCCACTCTTTCAATCCATCCTGTTATGCAGGAAGAAAGAGTGATAACAAAAATAGTATCATACTAATAAGTGGAAATCTTGTCAGGCAGCCCCAGCTCTCTTCTTGGAAGGTATGACCAAGTTACTTCCATTTTACGGTGGGCCATATCAGTACACCGCATACGGTGTGTTTGGTGGGATATACACCGTAAGAACAAATATCTGAGACAGAGCTATATTGCATATGGCTATGCTACAGAAATAATAACAAGAAAAGTATAGATTTATGATAACAATAATAAGAGGGTATCTGTTTTCCACCAGGCACCCTATCTGTGCGCTATTTTTTCTTGCGCCGGTCATAAATGTACATTATTTACTCCTGCTTCCAATGACTTGGATGTGGAACTTGTGTGTAAGAGAATATTTTGAAATTCTCTCGGTGTTTTGACTGTTTAAGTTTTGATGCTGCTTATTCAGCCCGCTATTTGCATGCATAATAATTGTGGTAGAACTTATTTAGTTCTTAGTCAAAAGTATAATGGTCTAGCTGATTGTACCGTCTTGTCCTATTTGCCTGTCTTTAACAAGCTCGTGTCTTACAAGTGTCAAGTCACCGACTGTGTTAAGCATGGGTGTTTTAAATGGCGTGTGGACGGCCAAGCATCCCTCTTCCGTAGGAGGGACTTGTCCTAACACGCTCCTGCATGAATACAAGCAGTACAATACAGCTCACTTTAAACGTGTCACGGTCACAATATCACAATATTTTTACCGTTGTTTGGAGATTATGTGATTCAACCACCCTGAGTGTCCGTATTTCCTGACATGTTGGCGGGTGTTTTAGTATGCCTGGCTGGCTATTTTCTATGGCCTGGAACAGTGGTGCAGTATTATTTTTATTGCAACATAGGTGCACTGTTGCGGTGTTAATGGTGACAACTTTGACGGACTTTGATAGATTTTCACTCTGTAATGACCGAGACTTTTAGAAGGCGAGACGGAGATACTTAGGACGGGGATTAGTATTAGAGTTGCTGCCGTGCTTGGATCAATACATTATCGAATTTCCTTTCGGTAGGAAATACCTACTCGTACTGACGGCAGACTGCTGTGTATCCTGCCCTCTTATCAAAACGGTCTGAAATTACGTGTATATATGAAGCTGTTTACCGTTATTCGATTTTTATGTCGTTCCCTATGGGGGGGATGCACCAAGGGGCGCGTAATGGTGCTTTTTACATGTAGTTAACTTCCCCCAATGTGAAGGCTGCCGCATGCTTTTGGTGAAAGGGTGCAGGTGTAGGGTGATATCCGTTGGACTGGTTCTTGTAAAGCGTGATGTTTTAGTGTGGGGGAAATTTGTTATGAGCGTTTATGTTGATTGTGTCGTGTGGTGGGCTATGATCAGTTTCCACGCTGGTCATGCCAATCTGATGCAGGGTTGTTTTTTATGAATACGGTGTAAGTTCACGGTATTTTTGTAGTGTGGACAGAGGCGAATTCTGAGTACTAACCGTTTCTGTTTGAGACGGCTAGGCGTTTGATTACTTAAGTGATTGTTGGTGTATTACAACACTTATCGGATGCTGCAGGTATGGTGCCTGGTCTCACCGTATGTGCTAAATACAGTGGGTGTGTGATGTTTCTAGCACGTTACAGATTTAAACTTTCTTAGCCCGGTGGCGAGTGGTGATGGTGAATTTGGCGTTCTATGTTTAGTGCCTGTCCTGATTGATCACAGGGAGTTGGGAAGTGGAATAAGGAAAAGGGAAACTGTATAGGAACGGAGGAGTAATCTCCCATTACATAATGGTCTGGCTCTTAGTCATTCTTTTTCTTGTGCCTTGAGAACAAACATGCCGCAAATTTGCGGATCAGGCTGCCTTTATGATTACAGTTAGCTGCTTCAGCAGCCATCGTACCAGGAGCCATCCTTTCTCATATCGGAGGCATGATAGTACTCGGACGACGGAGGAAGTGGAAGGAGAATGGGAACGGTGATGTCTGAACTTGGTGTAGCTCCTTGTGGTACGGGTTGGTCTGGGCGGTGTACAGCAATGGAGACACATGGGGTCTGCAGCACTGCCATTGGAGTATTGGGTAATGGATGGAATGGGCACGGTGCAGCCAGCCTAACGGTGGCTGCTGGGAGAGGGAATGGAGCCGTGCTTAACACGAGGGATGCTGTACAGGGATAGATCGGTCCAATATTTTGGGGATTTGGTTTGGAGATGCACTGGGTTATATACGGTGTTCCTGTTGTCTAGAACAGGACAAGGTTTCATCAAACCTATTCACGCTCATGCTAGTTATTATAGGTGCCACCATGCAGGAGTCATCCCGCATTGAGACCACTTCATCCTCCGCTTGTGGCAACTCAATAACGGGGGTAATAAAATGAAGTGGATGGTAGTGGGAAGAGGACTGGGAACAACTTTTCCATCCTTCCCCTTGGACAATGCAAACGAAAAAGTCTTCAGATACGGTTTTCCAGGTCTGGTTGTGCCATGCAGAGGAGTGAGAGGGCGAGTACATATCTCGTCATCGTCTCCTGCGTTAGTTCCGTGTTCAGCCTGCCCCTGGCTTGGTAGGGGGAGAGGCGAATCCACACCATGGTGCATTTGGCTAACAGTGGGAGTACCTATCTCCTTGGAGTAGTTTGTCTGGGTACCAGTGTTATGTGTTTTGCTCAGTCCGAGCTCTGGTACTGAGTTATCATGGACACAAGGCTTTAACCGATCGAAGTGGATGACTGAGGTTAGGCCATTCGAGGCACGGATTTGGTAGGTCACGTCAGACTTCTTACCTACTACCATATAGGGACCTTTCCACTGGTAACTCAGCTTACTCGGCACGTTTTGTGAACGTCGTGTATCGTGAACCCATACCATTTTTCTTACCTCATATGGATTTTCATGTACATGATGGTCATGCCCGGTTTTCTAACGCTGGTGTATGGTGGAAAGTGTTTCTCTCACTAACTCATGGGCTTGTTCTATTCGTTCCAGCATGAATTCTGAGTGATGGTGAGTTTATTTCCCCAGGGATTCTAGGCATGGTTAGATCCAAGGGTAAGGCCAACTCACGGCCTAGCATTAGCTTAGCCGTGTTATACCCCATGCTAGAATGCACTGAAGTGTGGTATGCCATCAACAAATATGGAAGCTGTAGATCCCAATCTCGAAAATCAAGGTGTATTTCTTTAGTCAACATTACCGCTAGTGTTCTATTGAATCTTTCCACCATGCCATCTTGTGGATGGTATGGCATAGTGCAGCTTTCGACTATGTGGAACAATTTGCTGAGCTGAGATATTAACCGGCTCTCAAAATTACTACCGTGGTCAGAATGTAGTCATGAGGCATACCAAAATGGCAGGATACATTGCTTGCGAGCACCTCTGCTGTAGTGGATGCTTCTTGGTCTGCAAACACAAAACCTTCTATCCACTTCATAACATAATCCTGAAATACAAGGATGTATTTATTTCCTTCATCCGTTGTATTCAGGGCGCCAAGCACATCTATTGCTACTAATTTCCATGGTGCACCAACAGGCTTAGTTTGCAATGGTGCAAAGTGGTGCTGGCCAAAAGCATGGCGCTGGCAGGGCACACATTTCGCTACCCATGCCTTTACACTATCGCGTATGCCTATCCAGTGGAATCGGCGCTTAATCCGTTCTACCGTCATTTCTATGACTAGGTGACCAGCGTTGTCATGCAACTGCTTCAGTATCATGACTCTAAATCGCTCTCGTATCACTGCTCTACCATTATGCATTTGGCACTCTCCATATCTCTGATAGTAATATTTGGCCATAGTGGATAGCAGACTAACAGATTCCTTGGGATAGCCTACCCCCACATTTTGTGTCTGAGCGTCTGTAGTTTGCGCATTAGCCAAGTTCACCGCATGGCAGTCTGCACATCGCAGCTCAGGGAATGTGGGGAACGGCGATGTGTCTTGTGTTATTAAATTGGCCACTTCAGGTTCATCCTCGATTCCTATCCTGCTCAAGGCATCAGCATTACCATATAATTTACCGGGTCTATGAACCGCATTGAAGTTATAGGCCTGCATGTATTCCTGCCATCTCGTTACTTGGCCCTTGGGATCTTTCAAATTCCGGAGCCACCGTAGCGAGGCATGATCCATACGTAACGGAAAGGGACGCCCATACAGAAATTGTTTGTAATATTTGATGAAACAGACTGCTGCCAATAGCTCCCTCTTAGTGGTGGCGTACCATCTTTCAATTGTATTTAACATATGAGAACCATACCCCAACACTTGTTCAGTTCCATCCTCCTAGATCTGAGAAAGAACGGCACCTATGGCATAAGCAGATTCATCAGTATCTAGGATGCAATCAAGGTTAGGGTCTGGGTGAGCTAATATTGGGGTGGTCATCAAATGCTCCTTTAACACCATAAAGGAGACCTCACATTCCGTCGTCCATTCAAATGGTCTATCCTTTTCTGAGATTTGGAATAATAGTGCCGCTATCTCACTGAAATAGTGAATGTACTGTCTATAATACTGGTAGAGTCCAAGGAACCTCCGAGTGTTTGTCACTGAAGTAGGGGTCTTCCATTTCGCTACTGAGTGGCCACTCCATCAGCAGATATTACATGGTCCAGAAACTCAACACTCTAAAGAGATGACATTTCTTAAGCTTGAGTTTCAGATTGAAACCATACCAATACCTTGTCCATGTTGTCCAAAGTTTGCTCAAACGAGGGGCCAAAGACGATAACCTCGTCTATGTAACATGAACAGGCTTCCCACTGTAATGTGGTAAGTACTTGTTCAGTCAGCCGTTCATGGTGCATTGCATACGCCGTAGGGCATCTTGCGAAACTGAAAGAGGCCATCCCAGCAGACAAACGCAGTCTTTTCACGGCCCTGTTCATCCATGGCTACTAGCCAATAGCCGCTTACAAGATCAACAGTACAGAACTATTTAGCTCCGCTCAACGAGTCTAATGCCTACTCAATTTTTGGGAGAGGATAACGCTTACATCATTTAAGTTGCGGTAGTCAATACAACACTGCAGTGACCCGCCCTTTCTTGCCTGCTAGGACGATGGGACTGGCCCATGGAGATGCAGAAGTCTCTATAATTCCTGTTCTCAACATGTTATTGACTTGTTGGTGTGCTTCTGCTTCTTTATGAATAGGAAGATGGCACACCGGCTGTCTCACTGGTCTGCTATTACTGGTGTCAATGGAGTGATGGACCAGGTGAGTTTCTCCCAGGTCCATATCACTTGCCTAAAAACTGTCTCTGTATCTATACAATAGACTGCGCACATCAGTTTTTTGAGCGCAGGTTAATCCAACTATGGCATGTAAATACAGGTCATGTAGATGTCCATGTATCTCTGCCGATTTAGTGATGGTGGGTGCAGTGTGACGTATTTCCACTGAATCTATGTCCACCAAACGACCACATGATACCCCAGGGAATAGGGTAAATGGGGTATCGGTGCCGTTAAACACACGGTAATGTATCCCGCCTTACTGGCGGTGGTGACTAGCATTCATGGACTAACACTCAAAATGAGGCCAACACATATTCAGGGTCAGGTTCCAACAAAGTGGGGTGAATATTTTTCTCTTAATTGCGGTGTCGTGGCACACACAATTTCTTCATGGCCCGGCTTAACGTTAGCTGAGGAGGCCAATATTAACGCACAAGTATGGTATAAGGATGAGTGTGGCCCCAACAGTATACGGCGGCAATGTATTTCTAATTCCTGCTGTTTGCAGTCTATTACTGCTTCACTGGCACTGAGAAAGTCGGAGCCTAGTAGTGCATCATTTTGAATAGATGCGACTACTACGTGCTGGATATATTTTAATTCTTCAATTTGAATTACCACATTGATTATTCCTGCTACTGGGATATCAGTGCCGATGGCCGTTTGTAGCTGAATGTTGGCCGGTCTAAGAGGGGGTTTCCTATGAGTGGGGATGCTAGAGTATAACTGTTCATTAAACCCAGTGATAGAGGCACCTTTATCGACAGTGGCATTTGTAGCCATACCACCAAATAAACAGGCACATTTATATATTACTTTATCTGGTATTGGAGAAAGTTTCTCTATCCTAGGTTCTTGGCTATTTTCCGTATACGTTCAGCCAGAGGGGGTAATGCTATGTTAAGTTGAGAGGGTCTTTGTGAACCGTTATTATTAACTATTGGGTAAATGTTGTCTTTAACCTGGCACTGAATGGACTCTCCCTTCAGTGCCGCTGTTAGGTTGCCAGATTTCCTGTTGGTGGTTTATTTTGCTTTAGCTGAGGTGTAGTGGAGGGAGGACGGTTCGGACACCGTTCCCTCCAATGTCCCATTTGACCGCATCTGAAACATGCGTTCGGTGGGGGTAGTGGTCGGTGCAGGATGGTTTATAAATGGCCTATTTGTATTTTGTACCACCGTTGTGGATAAGGTAGTCAGAAGATTACTCAGTGAGGCAATCTGTTAAGTAATTTCTTCTAACCATTCGTTGGTATTAGACCTTTTGAAATTGTTATGCTGGTTACCCCTAGCTGAGAAATTATTGTGGCCTCTACAGTGGGACTGGCCATGGCCTCTGCCTCATAGTGCAACATTGTTTCAAGGCGGTGAATTTTGTAATGTGTCTGCTTCAGTTATGGGACCTGAAACAGGTGCGGTGTCGGCAGTACTATTGGTGCCGGTGTTGGTTAACTCATTAACAGGGTGTAATTGACATTTGGTATTCTTTTCCCATTCCAGGAAGTTTTCTATATGAACGGCGGTGGCCGTTAACATTTGTAGATGTCCATGTTCTAACAGAAAGGGTTTCTCTTTTAGAACGGTTCGACACTCAGCGTGTCAATAAAAGTATTCAATTGTAAATGAGTAACTCCCTTTGGGTTGGTACTGGGATAAGCCATGTGACTACTCGCCTAATACGGCCTGCCAGTTCAGGAAAAGCTTCATTCGCATACCGTCGTAAGTTCTTTAATTGTAAATGGCTAGTTTCTCCAAGAGACATATCTCCAAACCGTTCTGACAATGCCTTTTCCAACTCACTATATGTTGGTATTATCTCAGGCCCCATGACTGTCAATACCTGCAACGCTTTCCCAGATAGATTCGTGGCTAAATATTCTCTCATTTGATGGTCAGACCACCCATTCATCCTACTGATGATTTCAAATTGGAACTTATAGTTGGCCCAGTTACCTTCCCCATTGAATTCAGGCGGGTGTATGACTCGGCCGGTGCCGTGATAGGGAGTGCTAGGCGCAAACCCTGGTGGTGGTGCAGGCGTAATTGGAGTAAAAGCTAAAGAGGGGCGTGAATCATAGACTAGTGGTCGACACTGCTGTTTTCTAGATGGAAATTCTGAGCGGTACCATATTGGCAAAAGTACTGCGAGCTGTAATGTGGTAGCTCTCTGCATACGATGTCGTTCATCATAACGGGGTGGTATTTTATTTTCTGTACGGTGACCTGGTGGTCTAGGATTTCTCCCTGGTATTGGCTCCGTTTACCTAGTAGG
Source organism: Chaetoderma sp. LZ-2023a (assembly GCA_034401795.1). Classification (NCBI taxonomy): domain Eukaryota; kingdom Metazoa; phylum Mollusca; class Caudofoveata; order Chaetodermatida; family Chaetodermatidae; genus Chaetoderma; species Chaetoderma sp. LZ-2023a. The sequence continues at coordinate 4,800,556 of CM067367.1, forward strand.
CCCGTGGGATGTGCAGTCAGACGTTAACTGTATTGGGGGATAGTTGGGGAGAGACGTGGATAATAAGCGTGATGAGTGTAGGCAGGTAACTGGTTAATTACTGGTAATTCCGGCTCCGTATTCCATTGATGGTACCATCGTGGTGAGTTACGATGCGGTGCCGTTGGTGATAGTATTTGCTGGTTAGGCACTGGTCTGTTTGCCTGTGTGATTTGCCATTGATCACTTGCTGATGCCAAGTGTGGGCGCACAGGGTGTGAGGTATTTATTAGTCCACTTAGGGGAAGAGTACATATTGAAATAAAACATACGAGGGTTGATAGGTACTGCTGGTTCAATTTCGACTCGAGCCCAACATCGGGCACCACTTGTAGCCGCCGGGGCGCATGTGGCTCTGTTACTACTGCTGCCAGGCGGTGTTGCCAGCGCAGCCGCTGCTGCTGCTGGTCAGCCAGCCTCGGGGTTGGAGAGCGGTCGCCGCGCATCTCAGGTGTCGACAAAAAAACTACCTCCATGGCCTGGAATGTTCACGTTCCAGTGGGCTCGTACCGCCATTGCTGCTAAAATTGAACACGACCATATCGTTCCGGCTGTTCGTGTCCCTGGTGTGTCTAGCCGTCATCTCCATGATGGAAAGAACGGTGCTAGCACACAAACTTACTTTACTTACTTTAAAAGTAGCAAACTGGCATGTGTTGTTTGCTGACTACTTAAAACAGTGTGTGTAAGAACAACAAGTGGTCTGTTGGTATTATATCTCACCAGCGGTACCTAACCGATCTAGTCATATATAGATGGTATCGAGAAAGCTACCCCTGTGGAGTGGGTGGTGGGGTGGGGCTGGAGTGAGTCCGGATAGGTCACCGTCAGTTGGTTTAATAGAAACCATATCGGCCTCAGGCTGGCCAAAAATGATTGGTTTGCGAGAGGAAAGTGCCTCGCGCGGGCCTCCATCGCAGAAAAATGCCTACAACGCCATTGTGGAGGTAGAGAGAAGAGAGAGGAGAGAGAAATGTCCTGCATGAATCATGCAGGGGGTGGGGGTGGAGAACCCAAACCATTAAAGTGCCATGGATGGCTGTATCCTTACCGTTGCTTGAGAGGAAATACACGATGGTACCACACCATGGCGCCTTGTGAGAAGGCAACCAGTGGGAAGCTGACTATAGAAGAGAAGGGTGGATGTACTCTCACCATTCTTGTGCAAACGGCTAGGGAGTCATCCCAAGGTAACACAAATGAGGAGAAGTATGTTATCCTTAACATGTACAAAGGTGGGAATATAAAGTTGTGCCAGAGGAAAATGCCTCAAGCGGGCCTCCGTCAAAAATAAAAATGCCTTCAACGTCGAAGCAGAGGAGGAGAGCAGTAAACATTAAAAATGGCCGCCCTCCTACCCTACAAAGAGGGAAAAAATGTATCATGTGTATTTATGCTAATGTAGTTATTTTAATATTGCTGTGTGTTGTGCATTGCTGTGTATATGTGAATATGGGGTGGCTGATTCTTATGGAATTTAGCGCCGTCCTATTGTGTGAGTTATAGATCCATTTTAGTTGGTACCGTTCTTAGTTTTGCGTACCTTGTGTGAGCCTAAGCTTACTTTTAGATTTTGAGTCCAAACAGAGATTTTTAGGCCGCAATGGCGTAGCACCAATTGTCTTTAACGAATATGTCCCCTGGCGAGGATGCTCGGGGCCGTTGACGATACCCCACGGAGCATCTCTCCTTGAACCGACGGCATGAAACATGTCGTCTGGTCGTAGCTTCAGAGCTGCAGAGTGATCCCTTCACATACCGCATCACAAGCACAAATAACCACACATGGACGAATCACAGTGATGGACGCATTTTTAGAAAACGGTTTTTAGCTTACATATGGTGGGGAGAGAGTAACGTATTTTCATCGCTGGTGGCTTTCCCGTAGAGTGTGGTGAGCTCTAAGGCTTCACCCAGTCACCATCAGAAGTTAGATGGTGATCCGTGTCTCTATCCGTCACCCATTATTTCGGGGTACAGACCATGTGAGACCCATACCCTGGCGTTACCATTTGACTGCTTTAAGTTTGGATAAACTTGCCCAAAGAACACTGCTGGGATGGTAATAATATCGCAGTATTAATATTTTCGTAGTAGTTCCTACTTTAGCATAACAGACTTGCTTAATAGGTATCCGGAGATACACAGGCTATATGTGTGATCGACATATTGATTCTGGCCGGCAAGAAACTTGCTGTAGTTTCTTGAGACGGTCCTAACCATTCTGACGGTGGGAATTCAAACAATTATTTCGGCCAGACGGCCAGAGAAGCGTTGTCAAAGGCAGTTAGTTACCCATTACTTCAATTTAGGAGGACCTAACATGAACGGCCAACTATGAAAATCAGTAGTACCGTTTGTAAAACGGTCTTATTGACCGTGAAGACGAGTTTTTAATAACAATTCTCCGTTTGAAGTGTAGCCTTCCTTGGCTGGCTTAAAAACCTATCCTATCGAACTATCATAGTTCTAGGTTTAACGGTAGCATGCCATGTTCTCTGGTGAGAGCATGAGCAGCGACCTTAATGTAAAATTGGTGCCGTTGGAGGAACACATGGTGATGCATTTGTTGTTGATTAATATGTAACCTAGGTGTACTGCGGTCCAAAAATGTTTCTAATTTTTGCTGCTAACTAATATTATGGGCAGAATGTCTAATTACAATTATACATTCATTGAAGTATAAGGCCAACTTAGCCTACAGTGCCGTTTAATTGCTGGCACCGTTTACAATGCATAATACTATGTAGAACATCGCATTAAAGCAGAGGTCGCATCTGACCTTACGCTACCATTTAATACCGTACTGTATGTATTAATAACGGTATAACATAACTAAGATATCTCCCTATGTGGTGCACTTATTAGTTATCAATGCAATTTAAACGGCACATTCAGTCTTTGCACCGCGTCTCTGTTGTGTGAGTTGATGCACGGTGTAGCTGCCACCTGGTGAATTACTGCAGGATGCTGGCCGGTGTGTTTCATACTCAAGAACAGTGAAGAATAAAGCCATTACTGGTGGCCAACAGATTCTGATACATAGCACATAATGGATAGTTTACCGGAATACCATTATGATGTTTGTGCTTTAAGAGTGGCGGATGTCTCCATTGTGTAAAGACGGTAAGTACATATTATATTTGATTATTTTTTTCGGCACCAGATGATCCACACCGCTTAGCTCTTACGGCCCATAAAGCAATGTCCTTGGCTGGACTACGGTCAAAACATGAATTCAGTGACGCTGGATGCGTCCATTGATTACGACCACCGTTTCTGTCGTACTGCAAGTCTGGCGAGACATTTAAGAACGCCACCGTTATTACATGCCGATTCGGTTGGTAATAGTAGAACAGGCTTACACTGCAATGAAGGCGCCACTGATGACGGTGGTGAGAATAAAGAATTTTTTTTTAATTTGGAATTGGGCCCCTTTTGAGCTCCTAGGAGCGTCCAAATACTTAGTGTGGAGCGCTGTTGTCCTGAGAGAGAACCTGACTGTAATAAGTTGCGTTGGTGTATATTGGAGAACGCGAGCTCTACGCAGTAGGCAGATAATGAGAATGCTTCCACTCGGACCGAGTCCGCCTCACATCTAACTGAGTTTGGCTTTGAGAACGCCCTTTCAACTCGGTGAGAGGCTGTGCCAGCTGGCTCAGCCCGTCAGAATGCACGTTATGTATGAGGCAGGGTAGCTAGAGCAATCCTGCATGGTTCTCACCTGATAAAGTAACCACTCTGGTGATGTCTATACTACAGCTCTCAATAGTCCGCCTTAACTTTACCGTTTCTTTGTCAGTTCTGAAGATTATTGAATTCTCCGTTCGATTCTGGTAATAATACATACCAAACTTGTGGAGAACGGTCCAATATTACGGAATTGCCATGATATGTGTGACTATATACATAAGTTTCCAGTCTCCATAGGCTAATGCTTCAGCGTGTGTTTATGTATCATGGCCGCTCATGCGCTTAGGGCGATCTCACGGACTCATTCTATTCTCCCTCCAAATCTCTTATATATGCGCGGGCCTGAGGTAGCCAGTGGGGGTGGTGGGGGTGGGGTGAGCGTGGATATCCCCTACCGGGTAGTTTCTTACCCAGTCGAATAGGGCCGGTACATACCGACAGGGCGGTCCACGCTACAGGTGGGAGGTGGAGAGCGAGAGAGAGAGAGAGAGAGAGAGAGAGAGAGAGAGTGAGAGATTTAGAACTGGAGAAAGGGAGAGAGAGAGAGAGAGAGAGAGAGAGAGAGAGAGAGAGAGAGAGAGAGAGAGAGAGAAATAGAAATTGGAATCTGGAGATGTTTAGAAGAGCTCGCTCTGAGGTCACGCATGCCTGTACTCCTAAGATGTTGTGGGTTTAAGGGCGTCGATTGAGGGGAGTAAGTGGATGGTGTAGTGTATCTAGCATTAGTCGAAGCGGTTGTTAGTTTTGCTTTCAGTAACTCCATTTTTCAAATTAGTCACACATATCGTTTTCAACAAAATGCTGACGCACAATATAGATAATGCGGTAATGCATTTTAACAGACTGGCGACTTTTCATATGGCTCATGCAACTGTACGGAGACAGGGGCGGCTGTTCGAGGCATATGCGAGACAGAGTGTAACATGTTCATACCATACATAGCCACAGTCGTCTTTACTTGCATAGTATCCGCATTTGTCAGTCCATTCCTCACTGTGTTCACTATGAGGTGAGTATCTTGAGTAATAAAGGCCTCACATTTTATCCTCAACAAACTAGTATCGTCACCTGTAATACTTTAATGTCAAAATTTTGGCAAGAAAATCAAAATATTTGCGTGCTGAATGTCTATGTGCCGACCAAGAGAAGACTATCAATGAAGATTTTCAATGATCGTCTTCTCTTTGTCTGCAAATGGGCATCTCTCAAGACCACTGAAGAAGCCATGTTTGGCTGATGCGCGTGTTAATGGGTCTATTTTTAGTAAAGAACATTAAAATATGTGCTTATTGAATGCCCATTTGCAGGCCAAGAGAATACGGTTATTGAAATTGTACCACTGGAATGACTGGCTCAGTAACTAAAAATAGTCCTTTCTTTGCCAGGAAATGGGCGTTCATCAATATCAGTGCAGCGGTCGTTTTGAAAGGGCTAGTCACTGCATTTCTGTTGCTGGCATCGACGCAATTGTCATTGGTATCATCATAATGCCGTTATTTTACTGTTGCTGGCATCGACGCAATTGTTATTGCTATCATCATAATGCCGTTATTTTAATGGCGATGTAAACGATGACACAGGTTGTAATTATTGGGTATATGAAGTGGAAGTCACAAGAACCCTCACTATTGTTTAAAGGATAACTAAACTCATCTCTTGATGGCTATTCATGGGTTCTAATATGCCACTCATAACCTATGTTGGTAGTTTAAAACCGTTTATCATGCCACAATATAAATATATTCAGACTTTAGTAGTCTGATTGGCGTCTATCGAGTCACTGATTCCAGATCCCAGTCACGCCATTCTAGGATGGTTTTATTTCAGTGTAGTATTGGTAACCCACCCCCACCCCCAGCTTTTACACGTGCACCCAGTTATACTCTTGTGTGGAGAGAGGCAACGAAGAGTGACGGAGATTGCATATGTGTCCAAAGACCCTAGTAGAAAAATGTTGCTACTTTTCTACACTCTATGGTGGCTGTCATGGTTTCAATCATTTAGAAAAGGCCTATCGAGGCTATCACGGGATATGTCTCAGGCATAGAGGTGCCAGCTATAGTTTAGCAATGTGCTATAAAAGCAATTATACAGGTAAGCTGTTGAATATTAGGTCATTGGCAACAGCAGCCTATTAGTTTCAAAATTTTCAACGAGATGACTCCTACATAATAAAGAATCTAATGAGTTGACACTCTACATGCAATCATACACTATCGCTTGAGGAGACAAACTAGTGGTGATCGCTGTTCAAAGTGTACGGGATATTACAAAGCAGATAGTTGTGATAGAGAAACTGAAAGTGACAGGATGTAAACGAAATGGAATCTATAAACCATAATCTATCGGTGCAGTATAGCATTTGAGATGAGATTAAGCATCCCTTTAAGAACTACGAGGGAGTATCAACATTGGTTGTGTAGATCTCAGTAACCAATACGTAGGATTGACCATGGGAATTCACGTTTCAATGCACCGCTGCAGATAAAAGCCACCAGTGCACGAATGTGGGGGTGGCGGCGATGGCTTGGTGGGTGGCTAACACCAACGAATACTAAACCGGAGAACCTGGTTCACGTCTAAGCTGTGCGCTATTTCACCGTCGTTGGAAACATTGGCATTATCCTTCGCCCATTGCATCTCTCCACCAAGGAGAATAAATTGGCAACCGTATAAATACGGGGGACAATCTCAATAATAGGCTTAAATCAAACCAGTGTAGGAAATGGCGTTAATGGGGCATCGAAGCAGGAACTCGATAGACGCCAAGCAAACCAATAACGTCTTGTGGAAGTGAGAGAAGAGAGAGCCCGACATTAGCGTATGTGGTCAGCTTTTAACCGGTGCGAGGAGTCGAGCCATTCAGGGATCCATTTCTAGGTATTCCCCGCCCATTTATAAGATCTTGTCGTTTTATCAGTGTTATATTTTATGTTTGAATTAGCATATTCATCAGTTCTCAATAGCAGAGATTATGTTTATTGTGTATTTGAATCAGAATATTGCCTTTCATTTGGACAGATGCGTGGACCCAATTGACAAGACACTTGCATACGGGTTAATCATGTTCCTGACAGCACTTGCTGGTAGGTATCCGAGCACTAATGGCAATACTATTTATCAATAGTACGCGTTATGTCATGATAATATAGTATAGTAATGAATGAATTCAGTTGTAGCTATGCCCCGCCCATCTTTAGCTAAGCTCCACCCACACTTCGCCAGAGTGGGGGTCAAGAGAAACGTGAGCTCCCTGACTATCAATTTCCAGAAAACTATACTATGGCAGCAACAGCGACCGGTCAAATTGGTTTCAAAGTATTCAACAACGTATTTATCAAATAGTAAAAAACATACAATCCGTACAGCAACGTTTAGTCAGTCATCAATTAAGCATTCGTGAGGAAATTAGTCACATCATTCAAGACGTAATTGATTATTATGTTATCCTACACGGCGCGTAGTTGATTATGACGTCATATGATTGACTGGAAAATTGAAATCTTCCATTGCTATTATCATTCACTGATTTTTTATCTTTCGGGGATGGACACAATTTGTATTTCTTAATGTCCCACAATGATGGCGACACAACAATCTCTAAATACGTTATAGAATTTGTCGGGAAATGTCGGGCTAAACGGCATTTCATCAGCAGTACAAATAACGGTAGTACTTCGTAGTCCATCCACTGGGGCATGTCTGTAAAAATCTATCTGAACTGCCTCGTGTCTTTGGATGTATTTGTTTACAAATGTTATAATGTATATAATGCTATATTTTATGTTTTACTTTAAATGTTATCTTTTTGTGTACGGACACCATAGTGTACGGTACTTCTAACACAATACATTAATTGCATTGCAATTATCATTATGAGCGAATACAGTTGGCGGCGATGATGTAGAGGATGATTCCCTCAGTACTCAACAAAGCAGCCAGTGTCAATCAAGTAGTGCTATACATGATGCATTGTAGTCTTCTATAATATGCTTTTATTGATACGTGTTACTTGTAGAACAATAATATGACGGGAATTTGTGTTTGTTATGTATGCAGAGGTATAGAAAGATATCGCTAAAGATATGAGCAATAGTTGTCAGCAACGATACCCACTGCAGAAACAGCTGCACCCTATCGACTACCCCAGGCCCCCCTCAACCCCCACCCCCATTCCACGCCACAATCCACACCACAACCCCACCCCAGATCCATACCCGGTAGTGATCGTCACAGTATATTTCATTGTGTAGCGACCTAGTGGTTTAATGACAAAAACAATGCAATTGTCTTTACTGTTTTAGGTTTTCTGCCTGGACCCACGCTGTATGGTGCCGTGATTGACACGACATGCACGGTGTGGCAGCATCTTGGAGGCGGTATCCTTGGTGGCTGTTGGCAATATGATCTGGTATCGCTTCGGTATCGCCTACAGGGACTGAGGGCTGGATGTTTATTTTTGGAGGTAAACATATGAATAGAGACTATTTACAATGGTCGCGTAATGTATAGGCAATCTGTTTGTTTTTGTGACGTGGATGTAATGTGTATTTCGTAATATAGTTCAATCTGTGAATCATCAGTCATCCCAGACTCTTATTGGCCGCACTTGTACTGCGCATTTGATTGCGATGTGAACCCACATTCGCTCTGCGTGCGTGCATACGCGCGTGCGATCGTTCGCTAGTGCGTGCGTGCGCGTGCGCACATGCGTAGCTCTTTAAAAATATATTCACATTAAATACCATATTTGTCAACGTTAGAAAAATTAGGTTCTCTTTTGTAATCTGATAGTTTATTCGAATGACTAACCCAATTATTATGGAAAAGGAGATTTCGACAGCGTTCTAATATACTCTTATAAACGAGATCTGGCGATAACATGCTGAACTCTGAAATTCCTTTCTTGAAATGGCCATCACACAATATATAGCCAGACAACGCAGCTTATTGGGCTGATGCTGGATCGATACCGCGCCTATAGGTATCGGCCCGGCATCAGGCCAGCATCAGTCCAGTAAGCTGCGTTATCAGGACAGTATGCTTATGGTGCAGATCTGTGAATGTACCACCAAAATTACAGAGACATTGGTCCCTGACTCTGTGCCAGTTTAGAATAAAATTTCTATCTAACAAGTTACGGAACATGCTGAATACCGTGTTTTTGTTTTGTCTACCTCTACAGCTATCATGTTACCTGATTGTTTACTTCCTGGCAAGAAACAAGTTTGAAGATTGGGAAAAACGAAGCGCTGCCGAAGATGATGAAATTTTGAATACACCATCGCTGAAACCTACAACCGTTATAAATAGCATCACTTAGCCGACCAATCTGATATTTCAACCAATATTTTGTTTCGTGTTCTGTTAAAGCGACGCTAAGCTAATATCTAATGTTGTATTGTACTGATAGCTTATTAGGCCCTATACAGTTTATAGATTCCATATCATTCATATTCTGCCGCATTCCCGTATCTGTTTCACGCCTATCTGCTTTGTAATATCGCACATATGTTGAACAATAATCGCCGTCATTTTGTCTACTCAAAGCTGCTGTGTCACAGTATTTCATTATTGCAAATCAGTCCCTAGGTTATATACATCATTTCATTGAGTCCGGCCAAGTTCATATTTGCACAATACCGCCAATAAAACGGTGTAATTCCACCGTTAACACGATCGTCAAATTTTTACAACCGTTACAGATCGTATCCATCGAGTTTATTTTGTATTCAGTGGGCATCTCATAAATATTCATGTGGGGAAATCCCTCTTATCACGTGACATATTTGTTTGTTTCGCTTTCTGTTGCAACTGACCTCACTCCGCTATTGTTATTCGATGGACACATCATCAGTAAATACTATCAACGACTACATTAAATGATAGGCTAGACTAAAATAGTCAAATTAGCTGTAAACTGGCCAACAATACGGTTAACGCGCGCCGGGTATAAGTGAAAGTGGCTTACGTTACCAGTTTTCGTAACGCATTCACAATAGTTTGCAAACTATTGCTGTTATTATGAAAAAGGGCAGCGCAGCCCACGTTCATTCATAAGTGTGTCTTACCAGTATTGTGGTATTTTCGCCATGGGACTTTCATTATTTAAACGCAACCATACCCTGATTTTTCGTGAACTCATCTCAGACTACTTTGAAATTACAAATATATGCGATATGGATATGTGAGGGGAAAGAGAGAGTGACTTTTTGACAATTTCCGACCGACTGCATGAGTGACAGCTCGGATGTCCGAATGCATGAGTGATGGCCTGATGGGATACATGAGTGATAGATCGGATGACTGCATGCATGACTGACAGATAGGCTGACAGACCAAACGACTGGCTGTATCAGTGGCAGATCGGATGACCAACTACATGAGTGACAGCTCGGATAGCTGTATGAGTGACGGACTGACGGGCAGGCCGACCACCGACCAACCTACTCCGACCGAATGCAATGGGTGAAAGAGCAGATGACTGACTGACTGCATGGGTAAACAGATCGGAAGACCGACTGCGTGAGTGATGGACTGCATGAGTGACAGATCGGGTGAATGACGGACTGACAGACATGATGACCAGCCGATCGACCGAGCGACCAACAGCATGAGTGACAGATCGGATGACTGACCGACTGCATAAGTGACATATTGGATGGCCGACTCCATGAGTGGTGGGCTGATGGGATGCATGAGTGACCGAGCGGATGACTGCATACCTGACGGACTGACAGGCAGGCCGAACGGCCAAAGGACAGACTTCATGAGTGACAGACTGGATGACCGACTGCATGAGTGGTGGACTGGTGGAATGCATGCGTGACAGCTCGGATAGCTGTATGCGTGATGGACTGACGGACAGGCCGACCGACCAACAGACTGAATGTATGAGTGATAGATCGGATGAGCGACTGACTGCATGAGTGAAAGATCGGATGACCGACTGCATGAGTGACGGACTGACAGACTGCATGAGTAACAGATCGGATGACTGCACGAGTGATGGACTGATGGACAGGCTGACAGGCCGGCCAAGCAACCGAATGACCGACCAACAATTGACCGACCGACTGCATGAGTGACGGTGCAGATAACCGATTGACTGCATGAGTGACAGATCGGATGACCGACTGCATGAGTGATGGACTGCATGAGTGAGAGCTCGGTTAAATAACGGACATGACGAACAGTCGACTGACTGCATGAGTGACAGAGCGAATGCCCGACCAACTGCATGAGGGAAGTCCAGATGAGCGCCTGCATGAGTGACAGACTGACGGACTGCATGAGTGACAGATTGGGCGATTGCAAATGTGACCGACTGACGAACAGGCCGATTGACAGACAGCAGGAGTTACAGATCGGGCAGACCGACTGAATGCATGAGTGGCATATCGGCGGACTGGGGGGCATAACAGACTGACTGGCCACATGAGCGACCAAGCTACCGACTAGATGAGTGGCCAACAGCATGACTGACAAATTGTGGCGGACTGCATGAGTGACGGATAGGCTGCCAGACCAAACCACCCACCCACAAACTGACAAACCCACTGACCGACCAAATGAGCGACCAGACACGCAAAACGTGAACAGACGACCTATATCCTACATTTTCTTGCTCTGCGGCTCGAGAAGGGTTCTATGTATTTGAAGAGAATTCCTAGATAAAGATACTCGTTTACGACTTCAATGTCTTGATTGAAAATATAAAATATGTGATGTATATTTGTCTTAAGTTTAGAAAACATAATTACTTTTGTCTTACTGGAGTTTATATGCAGTTTCCACCCATCGCGGTAGTTTTGGAAAACATTTAGAACACTCTGTAATCCATCCGGGAATCTGCCATTAAAACCGTATCATCAGTATACAGTAGTACTTTAAGATATAGAAATAAGTGAACATTTTCTTCCGATAACTTATTTACTGAAGCAAAACCAGATATATTTTTCATTTGTAAATATTCGTCCATGTCATTAAAAGTATCGCAAATAAACATGGGGAAAGGCTTTCCCTTGCATAACGCCCATGTTACATAGAAAATACTCAGAATTGTCCTTGCTACAACTAACGAAGGATTTCATATTTTGATACATAGGAGTAGGAGTTTAAAACATTTTTCCAGATATATCACAATCTAAAAGTTTTCTACAAAGGCCTGTCTGCCACACTGTATGAAATGCCTGCTTAAATCGATAAAGCAACACTATTATGTTTTCCTTTGTACTTGAACCAATTCTTTAATTAAATAAAGTGAGAAACTGTCGACCTGTTATTGCTAAATTCGGTTTGTGATTCCGATTGTATCTCTTGTGCTTCTGCACATTTCTTTAGTCTTTCTTTTAAAATAGACGTACACGATTTTCCATGGCAGCTTAGTAAGGTGATCAGAGGATAATTTTAATTTGCAGGATCAGAAGATCCGCCTTTGTTTTTTATAAATTGGGATAATTTTTCCTATAATTAGCCAATCTTTTGATACTTTTCCGTGATCGAAAATCATGTTGAAAATGTTCATAAATTGGTAGCATAGCATTAGCGGTAGATTTAATATACTCATTAAAGACGTGACCACCCACCCCCACCACAGCTGCTGTGTTATTTGCTAACTAAGGCCCGATTTATAAGTCGAACTTCTCTTGTGCCGTGCCAGCTAAATCTGCTTGAAAATGTCCACTGTATAAATCAACCAAGTCGTCATTAGCGCGGCGCGACAGATAGTTCGTTCGACATATAAAACTGGCCTTAGCGATTCTTTCATGAATTTCGTTCTGAGTTATCTGGTTCTGAGCTATCAGACACGCTGGTCTGTCTATTTCTGAGCTTTCATTTAAATCAAATATTTGGCCCCCCCCCCCCCCCCTGGTTTACCGCTTTGCAATGACGTGCTAGTTCAGCAAGTTATATATCTTCATTTTTGCATTGCTTTTCTGACATGTGTTGTTTAGTGACTTCCAGAGGGCTTTAGTATCGCATTTTTTGTAAATCAGGTAATTTGTTATGCAGCTTCAGACAAGCACTTTGCGAATGTTTCTTTATTTGTATTTTATATGCTTTGCTTGTACTAAGTAAGAGTAGTCTATTTTCTTCTGTTCTATTTATGCTGTAAGCTAGTGTTTGTAATTGGTTCTATATTTGTGATCGATGGTTGGTTTTATATACTAAGCGACGATCGATTAATGATTGAGTATAACTGGTTCTCGTTTTTTACCCATCCAAGCAAGAAAATGTAGGATATAGGTCGTCTATTCACGTTTTACGTGTCTGGTCGCTCATTTGGTCGGTCAGTGGGTTTGTCAGTCGGTGGGTGAGTGGTTTGGTCTGGCAGCCTATCCGTCACTCATGCAGTAATATTATGCAGATAATTATACAATGTTCAAGGATAACTACCCCTTTCAAACAAAGTCGCAGGTATGACAGATTCTTAATAATTTAAAAAATAATCCGTTGAATATTTTGAAACTAATTTGACTGGAAGCTGTTGCTGCCTTAGGCAGCAACATCTTCCAGTCAAATATTTTTCAAAATGTTCAACATGTTATTGGTATGGTTGCTTTGAAATTAACATACTATATCAGTGCTGAAAGAATTAATGTCATAGACTAAGGAGTAATACTATATAGTTCTAACAATTAAATCATTTAAATTCTTTTCCAAAAAGTATTCGTTTTCTAGCTTGACCAGTTAAAATATATTAATAACGTCAATTTATAAACAACCAAAATCGATTTCTGAAATCATGGTCGATCTGTTGGTTGAACATACAAACCAATCAATCATCGATCAAATCGATTAATCAGAACAACACTACTGTAAACTTTCCTATCTTTGTGGTATGCTTTTCTTGCTTCTGCACGCTCTCTTCCAAAGCAAAGTGTGGTATATTTCCAGCCCTTTCCTTGATATATCTGTTTGTGTCCAAGAGTTTTATTCTGCATGCTTCAGAAATAAGTTTACAATTTCTTCATTTACTTTGTTTAAGTTAGGCTTGGACATCGCGATTCTCTATTTCCGTTATCCGCTGCCGAATTTGTTTAGTTTAGTTTAAGGCTGTGTTCTCACTCGAAACTTAATCAGGAATAACGCCATACTGAAGTATGGCGTTATTCCTGATTAAGCCTCTAGTGAGAACACCGCCTTAGTTTAGTTTAGTGTCTATTAACTTCTTTTGAAGTATGCGAAATAGAATATACAATGGAATATTTCATGAAATAAACAGAAATAATATGCTTCAGATCACATATGAGTTTTAGATATACAATATCCTAGACATATGTTGGAAAATCTAATAGAGGGATCCGTTTCTAGTCATACCCGCCTATTTCTAACCAAGCTCCGCACATCCTTTACTCGTGCCGGATCGAGTCAAAACCTTGAAACCTTGAATTCTCGTAACCTAACATGACTAGGCACCTTGTTGCAACAGCTCAAATTCGCAACCAAAACGCCAACAAACTGTGTTTTCCAATTCTATATGCTCAAGATCAAATACTGAATACACGTTACGGATTTATCAATGCTCAAGCCGGAAGTAATAGACGTCCAATTGATTGTGATATCAGCATACATGTGACGTAATGGATTTTGGCATCGGATCCGTGGGTACCAGATCGGATCTCTCCGTTACTATTGCCATTATGCTTACGCAAGTCGTTTCATTAGATAGTCATTACTCAACGCAGATAGCCACAGCCTGAGTTACTCATACATCAATACTGTGTTTTCATAGTGTTCTTCTTAATATCATCAATAAATATAGTATCAGTACTGTCGCAATGTTATACATTTAGAGGCTTAAACCGCGTGCACCGATGCACTGACACAAGATAAATACATTGAAAAAATACTAATTTGGATAATGATTTCAGCTTTCAGGTCTGCTACAAATTTGCCTCTTTTCTATTACCCACAGTATTTGCTTTGTAATATTATTATTATTATTATTATTATTATTATTATTATTATTATTATTATTATTATTCAGCACTAAATGTAGTGAGACGAAAAACAACCCAGATAAGGCGGCTTCCTGTGCCGATGCTGGGCCGATACCGTGTAGATACTTTTCGTATCGGCCGGGCATCTGCCGGCATAATAATAATAATACAGCATTTGTAAAGCGCCATGTGTCAATGTCAATTTTCAAAGGCGCTTGTGAAGAGATGTGTTTTTAATTTTTGTTTGAAATCATTAATTGATTGGATGGATTTGATGTGGACAGGTAGCTGGTTCCATAGTCTCGGAGCCACAACACTGAAGGCTCTGTCCCCACAGGAGCGTAAATTCGATCGCGGAATTTGGAGCAATAGCTTATCCACAGAACGAAGTCTGCGACATGGATCATATGTCAAGAGAAGTTCCTGCAAATAGTCGGGAGCGTTGTTGTTTAGACATTTCCAAGTCAAGAGCAGAATCTTGAACTCAATCCGTTTCCGGATGGGGAGCCAATGAAGATCTTTCAAAATTGGTGTTATGTGATGACGCTTTTCGACCTTGACTACCAGACGAGCCGCAGCATTTTGTACATATTGCAGTTTATCAAGGGATTTTTCGGTGATGCCATATAAGAGACTGTTTCCATTGTCCAATCGTGATGTGATAAACGCGTGAACAAGTGTCTCTGTGGTCTGATATGTCAGCACATTTCTGATGGAATTAATGTTACGCAAATGGTAAGTCGCAGATTTGCACACAGAGCTTACATGTGCATCCATATTCATAGCCTGGTCTAGATACACGCCCAAGTTCCTAGCGGATGTAGTTGCCGGGATCACGCTGTCAACTAACTGAACTTCCGTAGTGCCGATTTTGCTGCGTTGTTGATTTGTCGCTATGATAAGGAACTCAGTCTTGTCTGGATTGAGTTTTAGCTTGTTCTTGGTCATCCACCGGCTAATATCGGCGACGCATGTTCGGACCTGTTGTAGAGCTGATGTTTCCTGACAAGGTATGTTAGGCTTAAATGTTAGATAAAGCTGCGTGTTATCTGCGTACATATGCACCTGAAGGTTATGTCGCCGCACTATATCTGCTATAGGAGCAGAGTAAACAGTAAAGAATCTGGGACCGAGGACCGATCCTTGAGGGACACCATACTTTAGCCGAATGCTGGAACTTAATGATTTGTCAATGCACACTGATTGATGTCTGTCCGTAAGATATGATTTTATCCAGGCTAAGGCTGTACCGCTGATGCCGATGTTATTCCTCAGTCGTTCACATAGTATCTCGTGGTCGATTGTATCGAACGCGGCTGAGAGATCTAATAATACGAGAAAAACTGCGTTATGATTATCTAATGATCTCAGAATATCATTTTGGACCCGTAACAAGGCAGTTTCCGTACCGTGGTTCTCTCGATATGCGGACTGGAATTTTTCGGACAATTTATTCTGTTGCATATGCACAGTTATTCTGGTAGACACAAGCTTTTCAACGAGCTTAGACAGAAATGTTAAATTCGAAATCGGTCGGTAATTGTTCAATTGTTCAGGGTCTAGTGAAGATTTTTTCAGCAATGGCGTAACTAAGGCACTCTTCATGATAGATGGGAAAACACCGTCTGTTAAAGACATATTCACGATGTTAGTGATTATTGGTGTAAGAATGTGCACATGTTGCTTTACTATTGATGTTGGTATAGGATCTAGTGAACACGTTTTGCTTGGGGATGACACAATGAGATTAGTGATCTCGGACTCAGTAGCTAGTGCAAAGCTTTCGAGTATTGGCGGTTGATTAATTGCCTCATTGTCATCCATAACTACTGGCTTTTGATTGTCAAGATTATTGCGGATGTTAGCAATTTTCTCAGAGAAAAACGTATTGAACCGATTGGCTACTTCGACAGCATCCATATGAGTGGGCAATTTGGGTTTAGCTTTCCTATGGAGGAGTTCATCAATGACCTTAAACAGTGATTTCTGGTCTGGTGATGTTTCGATGAGATTCGAATAGTAGTCTGATTTGGCTGTATGAAACATATTAACTACACGTGTTCTCTGAGCCTGAAAAGACAATCTATCAGATGTTGAGCGAGTAGTTCTCCATCTTCTCTCGAGTTGCCTAGACACCTTTTTTGCAGCTGAAATATCGGAGCTGTACCATGGTGCAGAGGAACGTAAGACAATCGTACGTGTTTTTTCAGGAGCATGTTTGTTTAGTAGTTGACCAAGCACGGAATCGTACTGCTCAATCAGCTGATGAAGAGAGAACTGTGGATTGGAGAATAGTTCACTGCCTTTGAGGTCTGTTGCAAAATCTCATGGCATCGGCCCAGTAAATTGCGTTATCAGGGAACACATTATTAAATTTTGTGTTATAAGGAATTTATATTGAATACTTTGAAAATAATTTCACTGGAAGCTGTTGCTGCCTATGGCAGCGACAGGTTCCAGTTAAATTAGTATCAAAATATTCAACAGCTTTCCTGTTAAGTTTAGTTCAAAGTGAGACAATGCCATTCAAGGTTTAACCTGTTCTTTTGGGCTCTAGTCGTACTGACAACGGGTTAATGTTCCATGGCGTGTCGGCTAAAGGCAAGTTTAGTGATACGTCGATGCGTGAGCCTGTTATTGCGGAGGGATCCGATCGGTCGCTCAAGTAACTGGCATCATAATCAAATTATGCCGCGTGTTAGCCGAGTCGCCATAAAAATTGCAAGGTTCGTGGTTAATTTACGATTTAATAGACTTTATGTTCAATAATTTGAAATTAATTTGAGTGGAAGCATAGGTAGCAAATGCCCATGTAATTATTTTTGCAATATTTACAATAACATATAGTTACATTGAAATTTCTATTCTGGGAATTCAGGGCACAAAGTGTTAAAATTCATTAACCCTTTAATGACAAAGTTGTGTCAAAAAATCAAATTATTTTCCTATAGAATGCCCATTTGAGAATACTATGTTTGAAACGTACAACTGGAGTGGCCCTGGCTCGTGTACCGGGACAGTTATTCCAAAAAGTAAATTTTCAAAACTACTCTCCACTTAGCCTGTAAATGGGCATTCCTCAGAACCACTGCAGAGGCCGGTTCCTCCCGGCCTAGTCAGAAATGGATTCGGCTAAGGCGAATTGAGGAAAGCACCTCCAGACAGCCACCACATTCCACGGCTTATGAATAAAAATAAATTTTAAAAAAAAAGATGGCTGCTTTCATCATTTAATCTCTCCGGCCATAACCCCCCAACCCCATTGTATCCCACCATAATAGCCTACCTCATCTTAAATTCGGTATTTTGTTATTCCTAATAGGTTATGCTCTCAAGGCATTCCGTTTCTAAACGATACTATTATATTCCTTTAACTACATCTCGCCACCTAGACACAGATATATCAACTTATGTATGGTGTAACACCGAGCTTGTTCACCATTTTGAAAACTAAGTTGACTGGAATGTATGGCCATTATTAACCTTATTATGTTGTACTCCCTCCCCCCCCCCCACCTCGCTGCCTACCTCCCATGATCCGCCCCTCCTTCCGTCTCTCTCCCACTCTCTCCCCCACTCTCTCCGTTTATCTCCCACTCTCTCCGTCTATTCCCTCTCTCTCTCTCTTCCTCTCTCTCTCTCTCTCTCTCTCTCTCTCTCTCTCTCTCTCTCTCTCTCTCTCTCTCTCTCTCTCTCTCTCTCTCTCTCTCTCTCTCTCTCTCTCTCTCTCTCTCTCTCTCTCTCTCTCTCTCTCTCTCTCTCTCTCTCGCTCTCTGATTTCTGTTATTTGTGGGGTGGGTAGGGCAAATTAAGACGATGCTTCAATATGTTTTCCTCAAACATCTGCACAATGTCGAGTTATTTGCGAGTATCCCAAGCTCCATTAAGTTTGCATCTTAGATGCGTTTTAGAGGCCCATGTGCCCGTTGTGTTATGACTTCCTGTGCATGCCTATTATTTGGTGACACACAGTTGTTCAGTCAATCATATGACGTCATAATCAACTACGCGACATCTATGATGGCATCATAATCAATTCCGTGATGAATGACGTAGCAAAGTTCATCACGCACGCTTAACCGGCAGCAACAGCACCCAGTCAAACTAGTTTCGAAATATTCAACAGATTACCTGTATAGTTTTCTTGAAATTGAGATTCACTTCGTTCAGGGATCAATTGATCCAAACACTGGTGGACATTAGTTAGAGATAGGCGGTGCATAGCTAAAACTAGATTCCTCAAGCACAACCCAGCATTTAAAATACATATACTTTCAGAGCGGATGTATTCATTTACATTCGTCCAAGTATTGGCCATTGTCGTGGCGCTACCTTCATAAACATAAACCGGGTATTGCAGTTTGCAAAGTTCTGTGTTTGAGATATAATAAGGCCGCATGACCAGTGGTGATTCATGATAAATCACTAGTGTTCGCGATACCAAGTTTCGATCTGTTCAAGAGGCCTTTTCGCTATTACAGTCACATACCATTATTTAGACACATGTAGCCACGCATATGTGCATCTTATCTTTCATGGAAATTGCCATAAAGTCTCAAACCAGCATCCTAAAAAAATTCTGGAAAGCATTGCTTCCTTGTAGACAATAATTTACAATGGTGGTTGACTTACAGATAATTGATCCCAAGATCGTTCAAGCGAATTAACTTTTCCAGTGTAGTCATCAACAATATGACGTCATGAATAACCACGTGGCGTGTAGGATGATGGTTTAATCAACGACGTCATGGATGACATAAATAAGTTCATCACGGACGCTTAACTGATTACGGACTAAGCGTTGTACGAAGTGTATGACTTTACAATGTAATAAACACCACCCAGTCAAATAAGTTTACAAATATTTAACAGCTTACATGTATGGTTTTCTGGAAAGTGATAGTCAGGGAGTTCAGAGATCGAGCGATTACAACACGGGTGAAGCGCCGGTGAAGCTTACCTAGAACTGGGCGGGCCATATCCAAAACTGGATTTCTCCATTGCCATCAGGGGTGGCTGGAATGTATCTCCAGTCAGCAAATCGTCAGCGCATTGGCATGTATACAGGAATGTGTCAGATGCGCCCTCTTCATTGGATGGATTTTGAAGTATACAAGGTTCCTGATATACCAGGGTATACGGCAATCCGTCTGGTTGTGAAACGGGTAGTTGGACGATAGTCTTGTGAATTAGAATCTCTGTCTTTCCGGATACTGGCTTAGTGGTAGGCTATTCGCCTTCCAGACGCTAGGCGCAAAGAGTCACATAGTTATTTGGGTTCGAACCCCATTTAGGTAGAAAACTGAAAATGTTAACGATTATACTCCGGTGTTGACTGAGCTATATCC
Organism: Chaetoderma sp. LZ-2023a; assembly: GCA_034401795.1. Taxonomy (NCBI): domain Eukaryota; kingdom Metazoa; phylum Mollusca; class Caudofoveata; order Chaetodermatida; family Chaetodermatidae; genus Chaetoderma; species Chaetoderma sp. LZ-2023a. The sequence continues at coordinate 4,820,582 of CM067367.1, forward strand.
TACTGCCAGTGCCTCGTCACTAGCAGGGTTCAAAGAACTAATGCTTGCCAGCAATAAAAAGGAGACATGTGTCCAATACCCGTGTTGTTGCTAGATTTTTCAGGCAGGCTGTCATACGGTCAAAATTGTCTATTTTGGAAACAATGTTGCTGAAGGCTGTTACTGTTGTGTTTTTAGTTTTTGACCGTATAATTGGCACACATTTTCAGAACCCAGAGACACACATCAACCCATTTTCGGAAACGATCACTCCATTAGCATTATTTAAAAACTACGAGAACGACGACGAAGAAGACGACGACGATACGCGTAAGAGCTACATACATGCCCGTGCTTGGAGATATAGTAGGACGGGGTCGCAGAAAACGTAAAAGTAAAATATCTTAAATCTATACCATCAGTTCCAGTCAATCCGTGCAGTTGTGAGACGGGTAGTTGAACGCTAGTCAGGCGAAAGATTATGGGAACAAGCGTATTGCTCTCTGCAGGTAACAAATGGTGCATACAACGAAAGAATAGGCAGTGATAAATGGGTGGCAGGAATCGCTGTGCAGTTGACTGTACAATATCGTCAGAAAAATGTTAGTGCACAGTGCCGCATACCGTGGCTGCCTGGCTTTGCAAAAAGCCAAGGACATCCTGAAGGTAAAAACGCTGGACCAGATTTCATATCGGGAGGCAAAGAAGATAGTCTCCCAGCAAATAAGCAGGGGGGGGGGGGTGGGGGCGGGGCTGAACGGCCGGCTGGGATACCAGAACCTGGACCAGCCACACCTCCTGAAAGGACGGCATGGCAGAAAAGGGCTGAATCCGTAATGAGGAAGCTGGCCACCCCCGGGAGGGACTGCTCATAGACGAGACTGCAGGAAAAAGGGGGAGGAGACACCCACTGAGGTCCCAACAAAAGAGACGGTCACGCCCAACCTCTCTCAGGTGAGTATGGCCAGTAAAACCAGTAAACAGGCCACAAGGCAAACAAAGACGCCTAAAAACCCGCCTGCTCATGGCCTAAAGTCGCAGGCGGTAGCAGGGGCCTGAACCAAAGGGCTGTGCCAATGGAGGCACCACGAGTGGACAAACAGGTTAACAAACTGACAACTCCACTAGCAGTGCTAGCGGCCGCAGAGCCCCTCCGGCTGAGGTTACCAGAGGGACACCAGCGAACAATGTAAATCCCACCGCAGTTGGTGGAGATCATAAAATTGTATTAAATATTCAGATTTTCAGATTGAGCATAGAGACGATCGTATCAACAGTTTGCATGGGCAACGAGGCAGCCAGGAGCAATTTTGATGTCGACAGTCTCGTTGCGAGATTCGTAGAACTCTGCTCCTCTGCAAACTAATCATGGGGGTCAAAATCCTTCAATGGAACGTTCGAGACACCCGGTCTAATACCAAACTTGACAAAGTGTGGAACACGTTCCACAACGAAAATGACCACCCAGACATTATATGTTTACAGGAAACCCGTCTGAAACCCAATCAGGATTTCAAAAGGTACAACTACAATGTTGAAAGACAAGACCGTACCGCAAAATCTGCAACCACCTCTGGAGGAGTGGGGGGGGGGCAAGGCGGAGGCGGCATAGCGACTCTCATAAAAAGTAATCTTTCCTACAAAAGATTGCCACAACGTGAGAGTAGTGTAGAGCACCTTACAATAGAAATAAAAATCAATATGGAAACTTAATATTGTAAACGTCTGTAGTCGCAATGTGACTCATCTTCGGACTATGACAAGCTCCTTGAAGGCCTTGTTGAAGGTGAAACGATAGTTCTAGCCGACTTCAACTCCCACCCTGCCCTATGGGGGAGCAAAACCACGGACTCCAAAGGTCGCATAATAGAACAGGTTATTGATAATCACAACCTGTGCCTACCAAACGACCATAGACCCAACATATATAACTCTAGTGATGGTGAATGGTCGGTCCTGGGCCTTTGCCTCATAACACCCGGCTTTCGACCAACCCCAGGTTGGGACGTTCTAGACCAACTCCTCGGCAACGACAACCTCCCTATCAAACTACAGGTAGAAAGCCAACAGAGCAAGAGCGATGCCCCACTGCATAAGAACAATTGGAATCTGAAAAAGGCCAACTGGACTGAATGCAAGCACATAATAGCCACAGAGCTGGAGACACCGATCACTGAGGAATATTATGAGCAATGTATGGGGATTCTCTACAAGGCTGCAACTCAGCCATCCCCAAATCAAAGCCAGACAATAGCCCCAAACACAAACGCGTACCCTGGTGGAACGACATGTACCACGAAGCTGTAAAGCTCAAGACAATTGCCTGGAGTAGACTAAAGCGAAACTTCAGCATTGAATTCCTAGTTGAACACAAGAGACTCCAGGCAAGGTAACAAGAAACGTCAAAAAGGCAAAACGCGATCACTGGAGGCATTACTGCTCCGAAATCACTCGGTTCACACCCTCGAACCAAATATGGCACACAGTGAAAGCTATTGCCAGTGAAAAAAACAAGTCCAAAAAACCCCTACCCACCCTCATAGCAAATGGGGTAAAGCATGCCAATGACATGGAAAAAGCTGAAGCGCTTGCCTCAGTCTTCATTTCAACCAGTAGCAATGATAACCATGACTCTGACTTCCTAGCAACCAAAGCAAAGGCCGATGAGGATATTCATCTCCTGTTCAGCTCAGGGAAATGCGAAGACATTAACAGCCGAGACATCAACAAAACTGTCAACAGAATGGAACTTGAGCAAACCCTTGGCCGAGGCAAAGGCTCCTCACGAGGTGAGGGTGGCCTGAAATATGGCATGCTTAGTAATATACAAGAGAGGGTAAACGATTGTTACTTAATCTATGCAACCTCGTATGGAGCTCTAGCAAAATGCTCTCAGTCTGGAAATCTGGGATCCTATTCCAAAACAAGGGAAGGACAAAACTGACCCAAAATCATAACGGCCAATCTCCCTAACGAACTGTCTATGCAAGGGCATGGGGAGGATGATCAAAAACCGTCTAGAACATGAGTTCGAACATAACGGTCAGAGTGACGTCAGAAAGGGCAGACACACTACTGAGTAGGCGAACGCGGAGCAGGCGTAGTCATAGGCAACCAGGAAGGAATCCTCAAGTACAAGCTTCCAAATCACCTGCCGATATATACAGTCTAACTGGTGGCAATTAAAAAGGCTCTAGAATGGATTAACATAGCAAATCCAGGCAAATACGTTATTCTCACAGACTCACTAGGCTCGGTGAAGAGCTTCAAATCTAGCAGCAGCAAGAGCATGGACAACCTAATCAAGATAATCCGGCAGCTGTATGCAACTGTGGTGACTGACAACAAAACTGTGGACATAGACTGGGTCCCAAGCCATGTCGCCATCACAGGCAATGAGCAGGCCGACGACGCAGCCAAACAAACACTCAAAGATGGAACTAGGACCAGCATAGGACTCCCAAAGTCCGAAACGCACGCCCTAATCAAAAAGGCACATCAACAACAAATGGCAAAAACAATGGGATAAAACTGGGAGATTCCTGTTCAGAATCGTCCCTGGAGTCAAAGGCAAATACCAAAACCACATCCCCGGTCGGATCAGCGTTAAACAGATGCGGGAAAAAACTCAACCAGTCAGACACAGACCAATGTGAGGCATGAGAGGAGACCATTTCTCCCTACGATGCACTTAATATACAGGCATTAGAAAGGAACTCATCAATACGCTGAGAAAGGGAAATTTCAACCTTGACCCTATAGACAACATTATAGCGATACATGACCGACAGATCAGCCACGAATTAATCGAATTCGTGCTTGCATCGGACAAACACATCATATAATCAGAACACATCATATAACACAGAATCTTCCCGTGATACGAAGCAATAAAGTATTGTTTATAAACAATCGCATTGAATGTTTAGCGTCCATTAGGCCACACCAGTCTTATTCAAGCGTGTTGATAAGCTCTGGTCGCATAGAATAATCTTGCAAATTTGGCCAGTAAACGTTAGCGTGTCTATAAGCTGTGGTCGTAAACCCTCAAACGGACTTGCAAACACTTATAAACAAAATATAATTAATATACGCGTGCGTGCCTGCGTCATGAATTGATGACCCAGAGTACGTGAGTACATGCCCGAAACATCTGTTTGTTTATTTGACTGTTTTCTTTTGTTCTCTTTCTCTTTCTTTCAGAGCCAGAGCCGGTGCCCCGATGCGGCAACGAACCCAACAATGACAGGCTTGCAGAGAGACAGATATTGAGGACTAGGACGGACAACTGACCAAGAGAACAACATATGGCCTGCCTGCCGACGGACCACGAGGGATATGGTCGTGTGTCCGCGTCTTTCGTGTTCCGTCGGTAGGTATGTTTGTCTGTTGAACGGACTGACAAACCGATCAACAAATGGACAGGCGGACGGACAATTCTGGGCACAGCAACCTGCTGGAGTACGCTTAAGCAATGCACTTGGTCCCACTTGCGCAATCTTCTCGGATGGGACTTTAAACTGAGGTCCCGTCATATAGTGCTCATTACTGTGTGAACGTGAGTTAGGGCAAGGAATTTCGGCATAGTCGTAGGTAGTCGCAAGTAACCCGGATGCTGAATGAATTCGTCCTCGGACGGAATCAGGCACCATACGGATTACATAATCAAAACAAAAATTGCTAGAATTAGAAACTTTCGGACATTTTCAATGGGTCTAGGGAGGGATGCAACCCGGATGGCTGATTGAGTTCGTCCTCGGACGGACGCAATCACCATACGGGCTGCCCAAACAATCACAATCAAACAAGTGCACGCTGGTGCCTGCTTCGGATGACGGCCAGAAGGGCAAATGGGTCGCAGGATCCTAAAGACCCGACACCCCAACCTCCCCGCACCCCCAAGGGGGTCGAGAGGTCTCTGACCTCCCCCATAGGGTACATCGGGTTTTATGAACGCACGCATACCCCCCCCCCTCCCAACGCCTACCTCATCCCCTTCTCCACACCCGTTAGGCCCAGGTTGGGACCTCGCCATACCCCACGCCCGAGCATGAGGAGCAACAGAACAGCCACGGACAAGAACAGTACGCTTCATCTTCAACATGAGACAAAATCGAGAGACAACGATCAACATACTCGCACACACAGAGACACAAGCTAATGCACAGACTTACGTCACAAGAATTCACAAGAATTCAACAGAAACCATAAAGGCCAGGCGTGAGTCTAGACCCTAGCATTGGGAACTAGCAAATAAACGCCTTAAAGATTACAAAACACACACACACGCACGCACGCACGCACGCACGCACTCACGCACGCACGCACGCACGCACGCACGCACGCACGCACGCACGCACGCACGCACGCAATAGTTAAACAGGATTAGGCAATGAGAAAGAGGCATAAGACCAACATGTGATCCGATAAACGGTAACTGAGTTATCAAACCGGAAAGCAGTTTTCAAGATGGCCGTCGGGGCTGGCGGCCATCTTGGATTTAGGATCATCATCGATTTCAATAGGTTTCTTCCCCAGACGTAGTCCAACAACTCTATGAAGGTTCAAAGCGATATGATAAGCGGTAACGAAGTTATCATCCGGAAACCAACTTTCAAGATGGCCGCCGGTGGCTGGCGGCCATCTTGGATTTCGGATAATCGTTGATTTCTATAGGTTTCTTCCCCACACCTAGTCCAACCACCCTATGGGGTTTCAATGCCATCCGACAAACGGTAATGGAGTTATCATCCGGAAACCACTCTGACACCCGCCCGCCCGCCAGCCCGCTCCATTTTTGGCAGGGTATCAAAATAATGCAGGCAATGTAATTGTCTAATAGTCGTAAGTGGCTGTAAATAAACTTGAACTTGAAATCATTGAAATCATTGTATTAGACGCGAGTGTCGTCTATTATAAAAACACGTGTAGAGTAATCTGAGCACACGTGGTCGGCAATTCAAGCGATGACGTGAATATTATGGCATGTTAAAATGCACGAATTTAACCCAAATTTGAACTGTGATAGAGTTTGTGAAAATCTGTCAATTTATTGTTAACTAATACAATATAACGAAAATAATTTTTGGCGTTTTTTAAATTAAAATCTAATATTCGTTTCTGATCTCCTTAACAGTATGCGAATTTGATCTGTCGAGCCGCTATCGACACCTTTCTCGGGGGCACGGTGTGTATCGTCAACCCACACACACCCATCACCCCACAACCCATTATTCACTACCATCATTGTCTCGTACGGTCTTATCTTTAGAATGCGATTTTCTTTCAATAGTAGTAGTAGTAGTAGTAGTAGTAGTAGTAGTAGTAGTAGTAGTAGTAGTAGTAGTAGTAGTAGTTGTAGTAGTAGTAGTAGTAGTAGTAGTAGTAGTAGTAGTAGTAGTAGTAGTAGTAGTAGTAGTAGTAGTAGTAGTAGAGGTAGTAGTAGTAGTAGTAGTAGTAGTAGTAGTAGTAGTAGTAGTAGTAGTAGTAGTAGTAGTAGTAGTAGTAGTAGTGGTGGTGGTGGTGGTGGTGGTGGTGGTGGTGGTAGTAGTAGTCAAAGGAACACACGTGTCTTTTGGCTCTGCTAATATCGTTGATTTTGAACGATTTCTACTGCTCATTTATGCTTCAGTTTTGTCCTGGTTCGGTATAAGTGTATATAGTTTTGTTTTGTAATATTCTTTTTTGAAAGTTTTGTTGTTTGAAGTCGCTATTTACAGCGGTGGTTTTTTGGCATTGTCTTTTCGCAGTGACTGCGAGAGCCATTGCTCGCTGCGGCGTCTTCTTCGTTTTTGTCCAAGTTATTATCCACGTGTAGGCGTTGTTATGGTGGTGTGTGTTATTGGTTAGCAGCCAGATCATTTTCGGCTGCTCGATTTCTTTCACCCACTCCCCAGGCTATACATTTAGTGCTTGGCCGCTCGAGCGGCCACGCATATATGTGCTTGTATCTAGTCTTGCCCAAAGGCGCGGCCATTTTGCGCAATGGATTTTGGTCTCTAACTGCTAACTAGAGAGAGAGAGAGAGAGAGAGAGAGAGAGAGAGAGAGAGAGAGAGAGAGAGAGAGAGAGAGAGAGGCTAGATCGCTCATTCGCATACGCTCACTATGGGGGCTGGCGGACTGACTGACTGCCATCTGACGCAGACGATGAGCTGTGTATATAGCCTTCAAAAGTAAGTAAATGTTGTATTGGTAATTGGAATAGAAATTCTGCTTAAATAGCATGCAGGATACGGAACTGCAAAACTACGTTAGAAAAAGAAATTGGGGAAATACGGTAATACGGAGAGGCGTTAGGAATTACAGAAATGTGTTAAAACCTAACTCATACATTGCTGAAATTCCACATATTTCTGTACATATAAATATATGATAACTTCTATTCATTTTGGAAACTGCTGCCGTAAGCCGTTACTGCACACGTGTAGACAACTTTCAGCATTATTGCTAACATAATGTACACACATCTTTCTTGTACTGGTCGTGAAACAACTAGGCCTTTGAAACCAGCAAGATAATGGTTAAAGCGAGTTTTTCAATATCTCAGTTTCCTCGAAACCTGACACCGTTTGGTATAGAAGACCTCAAAAATAAATTAATACGTTTTCAAAACAAGGTAGAATTTATCTTTTTCTTTGTTAATATAGTAAATTGTATACATGTATGATCTGTACTGTAAAACCGCCGAATCGATGGTATGGAACATCTAAAAAATAAAGTAACATGTTTGCAAAACAAGACAGAATTTCTGTTTATGTTTTGTGGATATATTAACTTATTTACGAAAGGTCCATTGAAGATGGACTATGCGTTGTTGTAAGAATTGCATGTCTACTAATTAATACATATTCTGTTGAATATTTTGAAAATAATTTGACTGAGCACCCAGTTAAATTAGTTTCAAAATATTCAACGGGCTACCTGTATAGATTTCAGGAAGTGATAATTATGGCATCCAGGGATCGTTCGATCCCAACACTGCGAAGTGTGCGTGGAGCTTAGCTAGAAGTGGGCGGGGCATAGCTAAAACTGGAAAGGTCCATTGCCTATAGGCGCTGCCATTTTGCACAAGGGATTGTGAGCAATGTCAAGTTGCATGCCAGGAGGGGATAGTTTTTGATAATTTACCACTGGAATGACTCTCGAGACAGTCTTTCCAGATTCCAGTGGCAAATCTGCAAAAACAGCCTTCTCTTGGCCTGCAAATGAACATTCAATATTTAAATATTTTAACAGTCTTTACCAAATTTAAACAGTAAATGTTTTTAAATATTATGACGACAATATCAGGTACTGTGTCCGTTTTACTTTTCGCTTATGTATTATAGCATAAAACACTAGGCTGAACATTCGAGATAGTCCATACATTTCCATTGTTATGTCTTGTAGGGCGTCGGGGCAATGATTTTAATATCGTGGACACATTTTACTAGTGACGATATGTGTGGTAAATTTTCAAAGTAAAACATTTATAATAATATTGTAGAGCATGAAGAAGTAGACAAAATTCGCTAAAAATAATGTATGTATGACTTTCATTAGTAATTTATTGTCCTTAAGCCTTCACTGGGAAAAGAGCTACGCATGCAATTATTTAGCACTATGGATAGATAACTGATGTTCTGAATTTCCAGTCAAAACGGCTGTCAATAACATTGTAGCAGGTGGTTTAGATGCATAAATCAACAGAAATGGTATGTATGTGCCAAGTTAGTAATGCCTGCAATGTATTCGGTCCAAAAATTCCACCCATATGGTTAGATATGTATTTGAATATGCTAATGAAGAATTGAGTTAAAAATGTTTTCCATGAAGTGATCTAATTCGTTGTACACAATTTCATACTGAAAATTAGCTGACATTTTAGCCAATTCACATTCTTCACTGACCTATTGTCTGTAGGTTATGCTCGGCCCCAGATTTTCATCCACATAGACTTGAGTTTGATTATGCTAGCTATATAAAAAGATTTCTAGATGAAGTAATTTCATGCAAATCCATACTGAAAACTTGTGAAAATTGTATCTGATTCATGCTTTTCAGTGCCCTACTGTCTGTAACATATCTGTCTGCGATAGATTCTGTCCCAGAATTCCACTGATGTGTTTAGATAGGTATATGAATGCACTTTTAAAACGTCGAGTTTAAAAATAGTCTACCATAAAGTAATCTCACAATATGTAATTTAGTTGCGTCCAACAGTTATCAGATGTCAATAATTTACTATTTTAAGTACCAATATCTGCATAATCTGTTTTCACTCTGCTTTCAAACATATTTGCATATAGAACTCTTTATAGTATTGTACGGAATATTGCACGTTTCTACCACCAAGTAATTCCATAGTATGTAGTTATATTATCGACATATGCCACGATTGTAAGATAGTTGGTTCACATTCATCACATTCACCACATTCCGATAGCTGTTGATATGTCCTGGCATATTGCATGTAATAGCTTTGACCTCAAAATGACAGCCATATGTGTACACATGTGTATGAATATGTTAATGAAGTATTGAGTTTAAAAGATTTATACCATGAAGTAATTTCGTAGTTCACAATTTAATCTTAAAGCTCCGAAGGCAGCTCTAGACAAATTCGATGCCTGCCATCGCAAACACCTATGCACCATCACTGGACACCGATGGCCAGACAGCATACTTTCCACAGATACACTATGCAATATGTGGAATACGTCACCGCTGTCTGTAAAAGTCGCCCAGCAATGATGGTGCATGTTTGGCCATGTGCTAAGGATGCCAAAAGAGACACGTGCACAGATAGCCTTCGAATTCGCCCTACTCGGAGCCAGGCGATGACGCCACTGCATAAATCTGCTAATCGTGCTACGAGGTGACCTCAAGAAAGCAGGACTTGGTACACCCAAGTCAAAAATGGACTTGAGGAAGCTAAGGACTTCGGCTGAGGACAAGACATATTGGGCAAAAGCGAAGAAGAACTGATTGCAGCTGTAGGATGTTTCTGCTACTACAGCCACATAATACAGTAATCATACATAATAGATTGTGTGTGAAATCGCATCGATCTGTGCTGTATCCAAAATATTAATATATGTATATATTACATTACGAATAGATGTGCGGAAAGCCACCATAGTCTATATTGTACCAATAGTATTCTATTACAAGTCAATTATGTGTGGAATCACATCAGTCTATATTATACCACATACACTGCTACAGGTATATATTATCACTATTAGGCAGTGGGCCGAACAAGACCAGTCTCTTCGTTTGGCCAGGCTAAAACTTACCCTAACTTGCACTACATACACTATGGAACATTATGACTGTATATAATACGACCCATATCTTTACTTTTCGGAATCGCTATGACCCATCTGTTTAAAAAGCAATCTAACTAAAAAGTATAATTCAGCCAAAATTTCCTCTCAGCTGTAAACAGTATGATATCATATTGCTAGCTATATTCATAATGAAATCAAATTCTACAATGAAATAGTGCCATAGTCCGTAATTCCATACCAAAAATTGGCTTAAATTTTGACAGAGTAGTGATTTTCAGTACCATACTGTCTGCAGTAGGTTAGGCCCCTATTCGGTTCTAGATTCATTCATATGGTCAGATCGGTATATGAATACGCTAATGAAGTATCAAGCTTAAAAACGTCTACCATGAAGTAATTTCGTAGCACACAATTCCATGGCAAAGATTTGCACAAGTTTTGGCAGATCCACGGTTTTCAGTAGCCTACTGTCTGTAATAGGTTCGTCCCCAAAATGTCAGATAGCTATAAGAAAAAGCTAATAAAATATTGATTTTTAAAAATTCCACCATAAAATAATTTTATAATACACAACTTGGTAACGACCAAAAGTTGTCAGATGCTAATAATTTATGTACCGATATCTATGTACTCTGTTTGCAAACACTTTTCGAACATCTAGCCATACAGAACTCAATATCTATTATTATGTACTAGTGCTGTACGAAATATTGCACGATTCTAATATCAAATAATATCATAAGTTCCAAGTATGTCAATGTGGTTAATTATTCGCAATATGTCCCCATTGAAAGATAGTTGGTTCACATTAGCCACAATCAGATAGATATCAGTATGTTCTGGCATATCGCCTGTAATATGTTCGGCTCCAGAATTTCACCCATATGTTTAGCTAGACATATAAGAATGCGCTAATAAAGTATAGAATTGTAACAATTTCTACAATGGAGTAATGTCGAAACATGCAATTTAGTCACAACAGTTTTCAAATGGTAACAATTTACTATATATTCTGTATCAGAATCTCTGTACTCGGTTTATAACCAGGCTTTCAAATATAATACCATCTAGACTCACTAGATATTGCACGATTCTATTCTCAAATATTTCTTGTAATAATGTGAAAATCTTTCTATATATCCTGTAATTTAGCTCTGGATAGAATCTGAATTATCAAACAAAACCCACAGAATTTACACATATTGTCAACAAGATGGATGGAAAGATGACCGGACGGCCCCAAATTATAATCTGCTTCTTCCAATAGCCCATAGCTAATCCTATCCAAGGCTAATGTCATTACAGCCATCTTAAACATATGACACTACCAAGAAACTATCATTCTCACGATCGCAATCACCATCAGCACTACATGGCACAGGTAGGAAACTGTAAATGATAGTAAGAACCAATGTAACATTGAATCTTAATATAACAAGATAAACACACTTCTCTCTGTCCTGCAAATATGTTGTCAATTTATCCCATTGTCTAATGGCTATGTCTTTATGGTACATTGACTTTACCTCGAATCCCATGTCTTCTTATTGTGCATAGTGACTGTACCAGTTCTACATGTATAATTTTGTTTGTGTTCTATGTAGGGGCACAAGGTCTGGATATAGTCACTGTCTTTGTTGGCGAACCTGTTGTGCTACTGTAAATTGCATATTATATATAAAATGAATTTGAAGCTCAACTTGAATTATAATAATCTCCGGCCACGCTATTTACCATTGATGCCTTGCATCAATATGTGTACTTGTTATAGCTATTGCATTGAGTTCGTGCTGTGCACTCATGCATAATGTCCAGTGTTTACAAACAGCGGCTAAGCCTGCGGGTTACGACAGCGGGGTGGAGTGTGGGGGCTATTGACGTCTATCACAATTTGAAAGATATCGTCGGCTCTGGTCCCGCAGTACTGAAAGGCCTCATTAATATAAAGAGGAACGTTTGGAATGTTACCGTTTGTTCTGATGAGATTAAGAACAGGCTATTGTAGACGAGCTGGTGGTTAATGGGGAGGCATGTAAGATTCAGGAGATTGATTCTGATAAATTGCTCGTGGAGATCAAAGCACCTCTAGAGATATCCAACGAGCGTATTAAATTGGAAATGGCAAAATATGGGAACGTGTTGTCTATAGAAAGCGAGACAGCGAGACATATGATTTTGACCGTTCACTAGAAAATGGCGTGAGGCGAGTCTGGATGCGGGATAGTGAATCGGCATTGCCCAGTGTATTGCCGAGTGCACTGTCTGTTGACAATGCACTATTTTTACCAATATGGTATCGAGGGCAGATCAAGACATGCCGTATCTGTAGTAGTGTGACCCATCCGGCGATCGCCTGTCCTCATAAGGACAAATTTCTTTTGTGTGGTGGCACTGACCACTACAAATGGAAGTGCAAGGTGACCACAAATAGTTCAGCGATGGGCAACCAAAATGTAGATGAGAATAAACAGGAAACAAATCAAGTTAGTGAATCTGTTACTGTAGTTGATGTACATAATCTGCCCAACCCAGTGTCAGTTCACGCTGAAGATTTGATAGATGTATTGGAAGAAGGGTTACCTCAAACACCAGTGTCAGTGGCCAATCATAATGTTGCAATGCCATCAAATGTTAGTGCAAATCCATCACAGAATGCCATTGATATGGAAGATGATCAAGATGGCGAACTCGCTGATGCCTTTCGGAGTTTATGCCCATGTCGGACTAAATTCAGGTCGCAACCAACAGAAAGTGAAACAGATTTTACACTAACGCCATTAACTGATAGATGAGACTGATAGTATTCTGCCAAATACCAAAGCACAACCAATGGTTCTTAAGCGACAGTCTCGGCGCTCTGATGAGATGGTGGTTTACGGATCTGAATTTTAGTACCATATATTACTCAGAAAGGTGTACGATATGGGTATATGCGGAATGACTCTGATATTGCCAAATATCAACATTTAACAATTGTTGACCTCTCAACCTCCGATTTCACTGCTAAAATGGGCAAATGGGCCAAACAGGACAAAAGTAAGAAACCAAAATCTAATTAGGTATAATGGCCAATATATACAGATTCTTGTTTTTTATGATTATTTGTACTTTAAATTTTAGCGGCCTCAACGACATTCTAAAACAACGGTTATTGTTGGAAAAATTGCTGCAGCTTAGGGTTGCTATTCTTCTGCTTCAAGAAACAAGACTCCGAAGCCATGAAACCATCAAAAGTTTTAAACAACTTGCCCAAGGTGAAGTGTTTACATCTGATGCCACTGAGCTAAATGCAGGAGTTGCTATTTTATTTTTACCCAAATGTCTCAGGTCCATAAACATCGTTTCATCAGATACCGACACTGCTGGTCGGTGGGTTAAAGTCACATGTGACGTCTCTGATTCAAGAGTAAATATTATGTCGATTTATGCCCCAGCATCTCATGGGCCACGGGCTGCATTCTTCTCCAACATTGCATCCGTGATCCATGATTGTTCAGAAAATCTTATTTTGGGAGGTGATTTTAATTGTACCTTAGCCAAGGATAACGATAGACGTTCATTATGTAATTATAATGACACTACTCATTATCGCTTAAACAGATTTGTGATGCTAAGCATTTACTGGATAACTATCGGCTTTTAGAGCCTGATGGTTGTGAGTTTACTAGGGTGACAGCTAATGGCCAAACAGCATCTCGCTTGGAGTGAATAAATGTGCAAAGCTCACTTAAAGGCAATCTTTCACAAACAAACATACGTCCAATAAGTTTCTCAGATCACAGTGTAGTTTCTATAATCATTGCCAGTGCTGACTGGATAAAACGTGGTCCTGGGTTTTGGAAATGTAATTGTTCTTTATTAAATGATACAGAATACCATCGTCACGCACCAAGTATTTTGGACTTTAAAATGCGCAACAAAGGTGATACTGAAGATTTGATTTCATGGTGGGAAGAAGTAAAATTAGGCTTTGTTCACGTATCCAAACAATTTTCTATTAAAAAAGCAAGGAAAATGGGGAAAGATGTGAAAGCACTTGAGCGCCTATTATTCCTACTTTCCCGTAAGGTTGTCATTTAGTTGATTATCTGAATGAAATAAAATGTAAACTACGCGCAATTGAGGAGGAAAAGGCTGAAGGCGCCAAAATAGGATCTAGAGCTCAAATGTACGTAGAAGGAGAAAAAAACACAAAATATTTCTGCAACCTCGAACGATTTAGTGGTGTAGAAAAATTGATTAGAAGTTTACAAGTAGATCACTTAGTACTTAGCTCCAATACAGATATATTGAGTGCTGCACACAAATTCTATCAATCTCTGTACATATCAGAACCTATTGATGAGAAAATAGCGCAAGATCTGCTTAATACTATTCAAGATAAGTTACCTCCTTCATCAGTTGATATATGTGAACAGAACTTAAGTTTCGATGAAATAACAAAATACCTTAATACAATGAAAACTGCCAAATCACCAGGAGAGGATGGGCTTTGTGCAGAATTTTATCAAACATTCTGGCATCTTATTGGTAAAACATTCCATGAAGTTGTCAGAGAAATCGTTCATCGAGACAATCTTTCCGAGACACAGGCATATGTACGGTTAATATTTAAAAAGGGTCATCGCAGTGATCTGAAGAACTATAGACCCATTTCACTACTTGGAGTCGATTATAAAACTATATCCAGAGCTCTGTCATTAAAGCTTGGTGGTGTGCTAGCAGATGTAATAAATCCTGACCAGACTTGTTCAATTCCAGGAAGATCTCTTTTAACCAATGCAATGATGATTCGCGACATAATTCAACTAGTGGAAACGGATACTATTCACGGAGCAATTGTCGAATTAGACAATGAAAAGGCATTTGATCGACTGGAATTGGATTTTTTATTTATGTCGTTGAACCACTTAGGATTTGGACCAAATTTTATAAATTGGGGCCGAATATTATATAGAAATATTTCCAGCAGATATATTGTAAACAATTACGTTGGTCAACCTGTAACATTAGAGCGTAGTGTTCGTCAGGGTAGTTCTCTGTCACCACTCTTATTTGTGATAGAATTGTGTTTGACTTTTTGTCGGAAGGAAATACACATATTGTCTCACAAAGAATATGTACAAACGTTAAACTTCAAGGAGGTCTAGCCATTCCAGACATCAGGAATAAAGGTATATCATTGCAATGGCATTTTTAATGATTTGATCCATAGTGACAATCAATGGGCACAGATATCTCGATGCCTCATTTAAAGATATGTGGAACCCTTTTCAGCAAAGTCGGTTTTTTGGTCTTCTAAACCACCACCAAATTACACACGCATTCCTAGTCCATATCGGGAGGTTAAAAAGCATTAGATGGTATTGTGAAAATGGAAGGCTCGACATTATACTGGGAACATGCACTAAATCAACAACTTTGGGGAAATGATAGAATACTACATATTGATGGGGTTCTATACTATTTCTCATTAGCTAGACATGGATTAAAATATTTCTCTGATCTTGTTAGTGCAACCACGATTGAATGGAAATCCCTACTTGAGATAGTACAGACAACCAAGCTTTGATCAATCGATGCACAACGCCTTTTAAAGCGGATGCAGGTAGCAATTCCTAGAGAGTGGTTTCGCCTAACCATAGCATCTATGACTGATGAAACACCAAATCTTATGCTAAAATATGGGGATAGAATTTTCACATGTTCTGTAAGATGCAAGTATTGGTACCACATGTTAAAGCTACAAAATCCGGCTATTCCAAAGGCAATTGCTGCTTGGGATAATTCCAGTTATTTCCCGGTAAATTGGAATGATGTGTGGTGCAATATTCATTCCTCACATATCCCTAATAGAGCCAGAGATGTTGTTTGGTGATTAATCCATAGAAGGCTATGGGTAGGCTCTCTCCTCAAGAAAGCAGGAATTTCTGAGAGTGACAGGTGTTTATTGTGTTTAACAGAAGAGGAAACACTCGTCCATTTATTTGTGGATTGCACTGTTATTGCTCAGTTTTGGACATACATCAAACGTGTATTAATTAAGTTTGTTGTATCGCAGTTCCAAATTGCACCAACCGAAATACTGTTTCACGACCTTTCTGAATATAATGTAAATAATGATGTTAAAGAAATCGCATTATTTTGCCTTAGTTTTGGCAACTGGAGCATTTGGAAATACCGTTGCTCTAGAGCCTACGATGTACATGCCGATCCTAGCACCATCCATTTCACGAAATTAAACATTATTTTTGATTTCTCGCTTGCATATTGTCTACAATGTGAATACCATGCATCACTGAAGGGAAATAGCATCCATCGATTTAAAGTCAAGTGGTGTAGAGGCGAGATGGTTTCCATTGATTCTGGGCTATTAGTTATTTTGAAGATCGTGTAAAGTTGAAATATGTAAGGGAAAAATGGAAAAAGACAAATTTACAGATTCAATGCAGCTTAGCAGTTCCTTAAAATCGTATCAGGACAAAATGTGTTGGGCGTGAGTGGACTAGATTGGAAAACAAGACAGCAATGTCTTCCAGTCCAGTTACGTTCACAATATTCAACGGATTTCTTGCTAGGAAACATGTTTTTCACTAGTGTTTGGGTTGTTTATTTTAGTATTTGAGTGTGTGGACGCTGTTGCTGCATGATAGCAACAGCTTCCCATCAACTTGGCTTTACATTTTCAACAACCACAAAATCAACCTTGAAAATATCAGGATTAGTAATTCAAATAATGTTTATAGTCAACCACACGGTCTACAGGAATGTTCATTTGTTCTGGGGGTAATTTTCAAAACGTCCATTCAAAGTAAATTGACTTGACTTTTTCATTTTATGTTTTGTAATTTAATCTAATCATGTATTCACAGTAGCCAAAATATTCATACTATGGTAATTGTTTAAACAGTTGTGGAGATTCATGTGTGTACGGCAATTGCATCAGGGTATTTTGTAATAAACTTAAATTAAGTGGTCCATATTAATGTCATTGTATGAGCACCGTTTCGTTGCTCTTATAGCTATGCAATGATATGATCTATATAATGTTTATAAACATATTTTTAAATTTATAGAATGTATTTCTACATAATACTGACGTATACTGTGTGTTAATTCATTTCCCTACATTTTAGTGTTCTTTGTCAGTAATTATTTTTGGGTAGAAAGGCTTTCCACACGATCCTTTGATCGCGTTACCAAAAAGTAGTAGTAGTAGTAGTAGTAGTAGTAGTAGTAGTAGTAGTAGTAGTAGTAGTAGTAGTAGTAGTAGTAGTAGTAGTAGTAGTAGAGGTAGCAATAACGGTATTAATAGAGGTAGTTGTGGTTGTGGTGGTGGTAGTAGTAGTAGCAGCATCAATTGAAATACTGCTAACATAAATTAGTCTACACATCTGCACATGTAGCTTTGCGAAACACCGTAAAGTTTAATCTCTCTGACAGTCCGAAAAAAGCAGATGACAGAAATCCTTCCGAAATAAATAGCTACCCCTACTACGTAGATTACTAATAATAGTAGGTCTAATAACGTTGTTTTGTGTGTGGGGGGGGGGGGTTATGATCGTCCATGCAAGTCTCGTGAGATGAGTAATAGCTACTACCTAGCTAATGCTATATACAACAAATCACTTGAATTTATATATGCAATTGCATGTGGCTGGTGTTATCATCAATACAGATAGATTTTCATAATATAAAAAGGTGTCAATTATTCCCTGGTGCCACTGTGTGCTCAATTGCTCACAACGTTAGAGAATAAGGACTAATTCCTTCTACTCTAGTCGAATTGAATTGAAATCTAGTCCGATAGTGGAGCGTGTCCTTAACTAATATTGTAGTGGTCATCGAAAACGGGTCAATTATAACAGATGGCCGCGTAATACAATGCTTTGCTCATAGTGCATGGACGGAGGAATTAAGTTTCAGCTATGTTCCGCCCATCGTTAGCTAAGTTCCGCCCACACTTCGTCCGTGCTGGGATCGATTGAGCCCTGAACTCCACGAATATAAATGTCCAGAAAACTATATGTTTAAGTTGTTGAATATTTTGAAACTAATTTGACTGTGTGCTGTTACTACATATGGCAGCAACAGCGCCCAGTCAAATTAGTTACAAAATATTCAACAGCATGTTTATTAAATAGGAAAAACCAATTCGTACAGCAGCGCTTGGTCCGTCATCAATTAAGTATTATTCAGTCATCACGAAATTAATTATGACGTCACCTTACACGCCACATTTTTTATTATGAGGTCATATGATTGATAGGTAAACTGGAATCGGCCATTGTGGGCTAGTTGTTGGCGGTTCTTCAATGACAACCCGTCTAAGAGAACCGCCATCATTTGGCACGAAAAGCATACGCACATTATATTCAGACTTCGACATATTTGGATTGGAAATTGCACCAATTTAGGATTCCAGTTTCTCAGTCCATCATATGATGTCACGTCATAATCAAATACGTGGCGTGGAGGATGGCGTCATGATTAATTGCGTCATGAATGACGTAGCTTAATTGATGACGGACTAAGCATTGTTTTACGAATTGTATGTCTTTACTACTTCATAAGCATGCTGTCGAATATTTCGAAACTAATTTGGCTGGACGCTGTTGCTGCCAACGGCAGCAACAGCGCCCCAGTTAAATTGATTTCAAAATAGTCAACAGCTTACATCTGTAGTATTCTGGAATTTGACAATCAGGCACTTCATGGATTGATCGATCCCAAAATGGCAAAGCGTTGGTGGAGCTTAGCTTGAAATGGGCGGGCCATAGCTAAAACTGGATACCTCCATTGATTTCCTAAAACTGTGGGTATCTGTTTATTTAATTGTCTTTCATTTACGTTGTATTTGTAAAATGTATTAGCATAACCTGCTGATGTTAGGATTGTTTTATGTTCTCTATCAGTTGAAACCGCGTGTTCTATTTCTCATCATAGTGTAGAATAATGCAGTATAGTATAAATTACAGTTTTCCATATCATGCGCTTACTATCATATTAATATACTAGTCATATTCCACCGTGTCTTTATGTATAGGGGTATTTTCCTAATTCGGTATATATAATAATATCTCGTGTACTCTTCTTCATGTGTAAAGACTTTTGTACAATTTTAGTTGGCAGCGTCACTGGTATGAGTCTACCGATTCTCACTTATGGGTGTGAAGTCTGGGGAATAGAAAACATAACACTAATAGAAAAAGTACAGATAGATGTTTATAGATATCTACTCCATGTCAATAGCAGCAGCCCAGAATATATACCGTATGGAAAATTAGCCAGATACCCACTAGAAATAAACATAATGTATAAAATAAGAAACTACTGGGACAAAATTATCTTCGGTATTGTACAAATACATGTATAATGACCACGTCCAAGATATTATGAAATATACATGGATTAGCAGTGTAAAGGATAAACTTAATAGCGTTGGGATGGGATTTGTGTGGGAAATGCAAACTATAAATAACGCTACTGTAAAGCGTATTAAAACAAGTGCTAAGTGGCCAGCTCTTACAAACATGGATAGGTCAAATCAGCATATCATCCAAAGGTGAACCATATAGTATATATAAGACCATATTTGAACCCGAGACCTATCTTATGAACCTAATAAATTCAGCCGAATAACACCAGCCAGATTCAGAATGGCAAATCATAAGTTACCTACAGAAACCGGCGAATGGGAGGGGATAGAAAAAAGGAATAGATTGTGTAAATTATGCAGTAGACACGATATTGGGAGTGAATTCCACGACTTATTCTTATGTGACATGTTCATGGATGAAAGGAAATTTTTACTTAAAAAGTAGTATTACAACCAGCCAAATTACCATAAATTCTCCTGAGTTATTGTCGAATAGAAATGTAATAGTTTTATCGCAATTATGTGGCGTTATTAGGAATATACTTAGTCAGTTTAAGTAGAGCACGAGCAGTAATCTCTAATTAACCAATTAACGTTATTTCATACATGCCGGACTAATGCTCACACGTTTGATGAAATCTACACCCCCCCCCCAACACCAGCAGCGCATACTAGAACTACTACTACTACTACTACTACTACTACTACTACTACTACTACTACTACTACTACTACTACTACTACTACTACTACTACTACTACTACTACTACTATTACTACTACTACTACTACTACTACTACTACTACTACTACTACTACTACTACTACTACTACTACGACCACGAACACGACGACGACGACGACATGGACAACTACAATAATGTTAATGATAATAATGATAATAATAATGATAATGCTAATGATGATGATGATGATGATGATGATGATAATAATAATAATAATAATAATAATAATAATAATAATAATAATAATAATAATAATAAAAATAATAATAATAATAATAATAATAAAAATAATAATAATAATAATAATAATAATAATTTAACTTATACTCCTATTCACGCCACCAACGTATGTATAGTATGTATCTTTTCCCCATATGCCACATTGTGGCCTGGGAGTAATAATGAAACTTGAAACTTGGTAATACCATACAGTAAAAACTGTATATTGTAAGCCATGGATATAATATTGTCCTTGATGTTTTGGATTAGATCATGTATTGTCTTTATCCGTTGCTTCAAATTATGTTTTCTACATGAGAAAGATTTCCCACGCACACAACCAATGATATTACTTCGTTGCATTACGAACATGGATCATATTGCCAATAGGGAACGAATAAAAAGAATTTGTTTACACGATACATATGATTACTGACCTCCGCTTGCGAATGGATCTAACTTTTGAGGGTCAAATGTTTCACGCACCAGATACGTTTTATAGTAGTTAGCGCGATAATACTATACAATATTTCTTTTTTTTCGTTGAGTCATTTCTTTAAAACGATAATCGTTCTTAGGGAACCACCATCTCACAGTCTTTTCATTCAAATTTGACGTTTAGTTTTTGTCATCCACGTGACCGCTGTTTATCCCTCACCCTATCGACACATTTTGCATACGCAAGCCACCAATTGACGCCATTTAACAGCCCAGGAAAATAATTGAAAATGAAAACCACTTGGAGCCGATGTCCTGACCATTAGTAAACCAATTTTTTATTTACTTGGCTGTAAACTCTGACATACTCATATGCACACACGTGGTGGTTGGTTGGAACGTGATAGTTGAATGTGTGTGTGTGTCCAAGTTGTGTTATCTTGTAGTGAACGGCGCGACCTCTCGCATAAAACAGTGATGGCGACCTTGTCTTTAAGCAAGAAATATATATAACTGATTCTGCCGTGTACAATTTCAGATAACAATTTATGAACATAAAATTATGATTAAATGTATGGTGGTAGAAATACGGTACAATATATGCCAAGTAATGGACCTTTCTCGTTTTAGTTATGCCCCGCCCATCTCTAGCTAACCTCCAGCCACGCCTCGCTCGTGTTAGGATCGATCAATCTCTGACAATCAATTTCCAGAAACATATACAGGTAATCTGTTTGATATTTTGAAACTAATTTGACCGGGTCCTGTTCCTACAAAATGGCAGCAACAGCGCCTAGTCAAATTGGTTTCTAACTATTCAATAGCATATGTATTAAATAGAAAAGACATACAATTGGTACAACCTGACAGACCCTAAGTGTTTAAGACGGACTAAGAGAAGTCATGCCCCTGTTTAAGACTATATGCTTGGCATCAACGTAGCGCAGGGGTGTAACCCATTGGGTGTCAATCCAGACTAATGGAGATCGAATCAACCGAAATGGTGCTCGCCCTATGAGGATCCGCCAGGCAGGTGCAGCGTCGGGCACCACGCCTCGAAGGAGCCCACCCTCAGCTACTGGAGGTCCCATCAACTCGTCTTGTGGAGCCAGGGGGTCGAGGATGGAGAGCTACTGGCCAACCGAAAGAGAAGACCAAACCCAAAGAGAACCCCAGTATCAACATCATGCATGGAACGCAGAAGGGGAACAACAAGAAATCAGAGCTCGAACAGTTCCTGTACGAAAACAACATTGATATCTACTGTATTCAAGAGACACACCTGCAAGAAGGAAAACCATTTAAGATCAGAGGTTAGCAGATTTTCCGGTGTGATCGGAGAGGAAGAAAGAAAGGCGGGGTGATCACCTGGGTCCGAAACAGCGTGAACGCCAGCCAGATCAAAACCTTTATGGGAGAGGCAGAATATATCAAGATCAAGGTAACAACCAGTAAATCTGTGATTGACATTACCAATTATTACTGCCCTAATGACAGGAATCTCTCACTTGACACGATCCAGGTCCCGGACTGCCACGTCCTCATTGCGGGAGACTTTAATAGCCAGTCCCAGAGCTGTGGATACAGCACACTTGACAAACGAGGAGAAGACATTGAAGCATGGCAGGATGAAAAGCACCTTTTACTTGTCAACGATCCCACAGATCAGCCTACCTTCTACTCGCGCCGGTGGCACTCGGCAACAACACCGGACATGGCATTTTGTACAGTAGACATTCACAGAAACCTCAGTAGAGTGGTCGGATCGCAGTTAGGAGGAAGCGACCACCGCCCAGTCCTCCTCTCTCTTTCTGGAAGTATTTCGACAAGTTCACCTCAACATCCAAGGTGGAACTCCAAAAAGGCAAATTGGCGTCTGTTCGGCACTCGTTCCAATGAGCTTACACAAAATATAGCAGTAGAAGGGAGAAACATCCACAATGTGGTCAAGGAATTTAACTCAAGTATCCTCAAGGCTGCCAACGAAGCGATTCCTTGATGGTTCAGGAAAAACTAACGCCCCTACTGGACAATAGAACTGCAAGCATCACATGATAAACTAGACAAGGCCAGACAAGATGCAACGAGTATCCCTGTCATGAAAACCACTTCATGCTACAACAAACTAAAGCCATGTATCTAAAGACCAAGCTGGAGGCCATAGGAAGAAGCTGGAAGGAAAAGACGGCAGGGTTTAATTTAGAGAGAGACACCACAAAGCTATGGAGACTGACTAAGGCACTGAATGATAAGGGTGTCGGGGAGAGAAGATTTCGCTTGAAGAAGATGGACAAACACTGACAGGAAAGATGGCTGCAGATGCATATGCAAAAGAAAGCAGCGTTTCAATACCACGAATGCGTCACAAAGAGGTTAGAAAAGAGTGAAAGGAAAGAACAGACACCAACACTCACGATGCAATGAATGTTGACATTAGTTTAGCAGAACTGAAGAAAGCTATTCGCCAATTGAAGAAGAAGAAATCTCCCGGGCCAGATGCCATTACGAATGAAATGATCCAACACTTTGGTATTGCATCTCTCCGCAAGTTGCTAGACATTTTTAATCTCAGTTGGATCAATGGAGAGGTTCCTCAGTGCTGGAACGAAGCCAGAATGACTCCTATTCTGAAAAAAGGGAAGAACAAGGTGAAAGTGCTGAGCTACTGTCCTATCAGTCTTACAAGCTGCATATGCAAGACCATGGAGTGCATCGTCAACCAGCGGTTGCAGTGGTACCTGGAGTCGGAGAACATTATAGTTTCGGAGCAGGCTGGCTTTAGAAGATACAGGAGCACAGAAGATCAAACAACACATCCTGCACAGGCCATAGAGGACAATTTTCAAGCCATGAATGTGATACTAGATGCCTTTATTGATCTGCAGAAGGCATTTGACAAGGCGTGGAAGGATGACCTCCTCTGAAGCTCCGCGCACAGGCATCGGTGGCAACATGTTCCGATGGACCAAGTCATACCTACACAATCGCAGAGCTAGGGTGCTGGTGGATGGACAATCAGGACAGAATGTATTGCTGAGACAAGGAGTGCCACAAGGTGGAGTATTATTGCCAACTCCGTTCATAGTCTTCATTAATGACAATGTAACAGAGCTTCCCAGTGTGATCCAAGCAGCCCTTTTTACAGATGACCTCGTACTCTGGTGCACCGAGGAGTACACAACGACTGCCACGTACAGAATGCAGCTCGCCTTGGACAGAATTACAGCTTGGGCCAATCGCTGGCGTATGACCATCAACAAAGAAAAATCATCAGCCATGCTAGTCTCACTGTCCACCAAAACCACGGTTGGCAATCTCACACTGGGCGGCACGCCACTGGAGTACGGGGACCAGCAGACATACATGGGAGTCACCTACGACAGAAGATTAACATGGAAGGAGCACATCCAGAATGCAGAGGCAAAGGCCAGAAGAAAGCTAAACATCATAAGGAAGCTGTCAGGAACAAAGGGGGGTGCCAATGAAAGGATGCTCAAGACCATCTACCTCGGTGCCGTACGACCACACCTTGAGTATGGATCCAGCTCATGGATGACAGCAGCTAAATCTCATCAACAGAACCTCGACAGAGTACAAAACTTGGCATTGCGCATCATCACTGGTGGAATGAGATCAACATCAATAGAAAAATGGAGCAGACAGCAGGCATCCCCCACTTAGCAAAGGAATGGAATGCAAAGCACTGATCCAAGCTGCAAAGTTCAAATCGTTGAACAACCACCCGATGAAGATCAGGCAAGCACAGCTGTCATCAGGAAGACTTAAAAGATCAAGTTTTGTGAAAGAGACAAAAGCACTTCAAAGAAAACACCAAGAAATTTTGCCAGCACAAATAGAAGACCCAAACCACACCCTTTATCCTCCACCCTGGGAAAACAACCTAGAGAGCATAGCTATTCGCACCACAGTACCTCATCTCATAACCAAAGATGAACATAGTGATGTGAGTAAGAAGGCCCTGACCTTAGCCATGCTGGAAGAAATGTACCCTCAGGAGACATGGATAAGGATCTACACAGATGAATCCGCACATACAGCATCCAAATGGACAACATGAGTCAGCTGCAATACCGACGGGCAAACACTGCACAAACTACAGAGCTGAAGTCGAAGCACTGGTTCATGCAGCTAATACCATCAGCAGAACAGCAGAACAGCAGACCCTATTGCACAGATTGTCTTTTTATCTGATGCCCGCTCCGTTCTTGAGGCTATCACCAAAGGTAAGCTGCCACAACTTGAAGAAGCACTGCAAACCACCAAATGTTTTCGGATAGCATTGCAGTGGATCCCCTCACACCGTGGAGTCCAAGGAAATGAGGAAGCAGACAAGATGGCAAAGGTGGGTGCAGAAGAGAATCATGGTTACCCATACAGAGATGAAGACTATCATCAAGTCACTCTATAGAATACCTCAATCAGACGATGCCTACCACCATCTCTCGAGGCCAGAGCAAGTTACCATTTTTCGTCTCAGAACTGAACATAACAGACTACGCCAACACATGTACAGGCAGTTCCACCTTACGACATCTCCCGCTTGTCCTTGTGGAGAAGCGGAACAGATCACAGAGCACATACTTCAATGTTGCAGTACGTGTCAGCTGCTGAGAGAAGAGATCTGGCCTTTGTCAACCTCTGTTCTTGAACAGCTGTCTGGGCCTGTGAAAAACTACAGAAAACCACAGATTTCATCTTGAGAACGGCTCTCCAAGAGTGATACCAGCGATCGAAAAGAAGAAGAAAATAAGTCATTCCTACTATAATTGATTATGCCGTCATCCTACACGTCTCGTAGTAAATTATGACGTCATTTGACGAATGGATACACTGGAACGGTAAATTCACCTTTCCAGAGTATCCATCCATTATCTGACCTAGTATGACGTCATAATCAGCGCAGCCCGTGTGTAATGACGTCATAATCATTACGTCAGAAAGGGTTCCATATAGACTGTCACCAAATCTCAAACGGTCCGCCACGTTGTATGAATTGCATAATTCTCTGCTATTTAATAAACATGCAGTGTTGGGATTGGTCGATCCCCAAATTCCCTGGCTATCAAAGCTATTGAATATTGTGTAACTAATTTGACTGGGTGCTGTTGCTGCCTATTAGTTTCAAAATATTCAACATAATATTTATTAAATAGTAAAAGCAAACAATGTGTACAACAACGCATAGACCGTCTTCAAATATGCGTTCGGGACGTACCTATCGACGTCATTCATGACGTCATTCATTATGATGTCATTGTACACATCACGCAGCTCATTATGACGTCATATGATGGGTGGGTACTCTGGAAAGGTGACTTATCCTTGCACTTGTCTCCCCCAAGTTATGAATATCACGCCTTCCCAGATCTCTATCGATCGTACACTCATTGTTCAGTAACTGATGACTTCTGCCATATAGCGTTTTCACTGAACGAAAGTTCGATCTTCTCGTCTTGCTGTCCATATATTCCGCATTTTATGCTTTCCCTTAATCTATCAAATTCCTAAACATATGTGGAATCAATGCTACGATCTCACGCATTAAATATGCTTTATATGTGATTATTCTTTCCTCTCACACAAACTGAGCACCGATTCCTATGTCATTCTAGAATAGACCAAAAGATACCTGAATTATAACTTTCTAAAATTTACCAGCACCACTAATACAAGTTGATAAGCTGCTTGTTTGGCCAAGAAATGCAAGAACAGCTTGTTCATTGATTCAATCAACCCGAACTATATTTAGATACACTCATTTTGCGAACATAACCAGGCTGTTCTTTATAATTACTGAAGAGTAGCGTTCTCATCTGCAGAATAATTTTCCTATTGACGGGTGGTTGACCAAATCTCGTGTATTGCACACAGATAATTGCAGACCAGTTCACGTTTGATATCAGCATCAATAAAGTCATTTGGGAAAAAGCCATTTAACCATTTTATGCCGGAAGCCGCTGAACCTTGAGATCTTAGGAGTGTCAATCTGCAGGCAACGAGGAGACTATAAAAAATGTCCATTGTAATGACTGGCTTTCAAGAATAGTGTTAGACATATAATAGGCAATGTTTTTGATTTTTGAACCAATCTTAGCCATTAACGGGTTAAACCCACTTATCTGTGTCTAAATGCGCACTTAATTCACATCTTTAAAGGTGTTGGTTAACGACGAAACTTATTTAATATTGCATGTGGGTAACATTTCTGACCTTATGATCAGATATACAAATACAACAATCTAATTCATGTCAAGATCAGAGTAGAGTAGTCTTCCCAGATTATTGTCAAATAGCATGCTGCGTTTCGCGTAACATGCGGTCTACTTCGGGACATGTGCATTACTCACGTCGTTTAAAAATGAGGCATACAAATGCTGATTATTCACATTGAGTAGAGTTCAAATCTTGAGCAAACTCCTTCACAAATTATTTAAATATCTATCCATATGACTAGACGTACTAGATTCTAAAACAAGTAACAGAAGTTGAGTTCGTTGTTAATTAGATGAAAAGGACGGCTTGAAAAAAGCATTTGTGTACAACTAAACCACTGTTTCTCTAGAATAAACCGCACCGCTTTTAATTAAAATACGTGGCAGTTGCTGGACTAATATGGGTGAAAGCAAGCTTGATTTAGTGAAGGCAGATCTGTACGTGGAGAGTAAAGGAGAACAAACTAAATGTTTGCGATGGAGAGTTGCATTCCAAAGCATTAAGGTGTGTGACTGTGACCATATAATAATAATAATAATAATAATAATAATAATAATAATAATAATAATAATAATAATAATAATTAAAATAATAATAATAATAATAATAATAATAATAATAATAATAATAATAATAATAATAATAGATAACAGCATAACGCCACATCGTCCAAATAAAGAGTTCGTGGTAAAATTGCTGATGTTGTTGGAGTCTGTTCAGTGGGGTGAATATATGCAATACTGGCAAGACTTGGCAAAGCACCACGTTTGCGGCGAATCTGTCGAAGAGTAATACAATCATAAAACGCACTTATTGAGGACCATAGCACTGTACCAAGTGACATAACTATTTGCATAAGATTTATGGAATAGTGTAAAAATGAATGTTGTGCATGCATGCGTATGCGTGCGTGTGTGCGTGCGTGCGTGCGTGCGTGCGTGCGTGCGTGCGTGCGTGCGTGCGTGCGTGCGTGCGTGCGTGCGTACGTACGTACGTGAGTGCGTGCGTGCGTGCGTGCGTGCGTGCGTGCGTGCGTGCGTGCGTGCGTGCGTGCGCGCGCATGTGTGTGTCCGATGTTTTATAAAACAACTACTAATCCGATTTTGTTCAAATTTTAGCGCAACGAACGAATCTGCCGTGCATGTGGATTTCCAGATATTGCCCATAATCAGGATAAAAGAATCCAGATCTCGATGGGACACAATTTTGGATCTATATATCTTGGAAACATTTTGGTCCGATTTCCCTCCAATTTTAACACAAGAATGGGCGTTATTATACACTACGTTTACACAACTGTGGGCGTGACTACATTTTATGCATACCGATTTTTTTCAAAACCTCAAACAATAGTTTAAATACTCTCAGTTAATTTTAAAACAGTGCACAGTTACGTCGCCTTTAGGTATCAGGTACCAATTCACCTTTCCAGAATATAAATCCATCATCAGACCTCGTACGACGTCATAAAAATCCCTCAGCGCGTGTATGATGACGTCACAATCATTACGTCACAAAGGGGTCCATATAGACCGTCACCAAATCTCAAATGGTCCGACATGTTGTATGAAGTGTGTGTCTTTGTAATTCTTAGCTATTTAATAAACATGCTGCTGAATATTTTGAAACTAATTTGACTGGGCGCTATTGCTGCCTTAGGCAGCAACAGCACCCAGTCAAATTAATTTCTAAATATTCAACAGCTTACCAGTGTAGTTTTGTGGAAATTGATTGTCAGGGTGTTCAGAGACCGATCGACCCCAACACGAGCGAGGTGTGGGTGGAGCTTAGCTAGAGATGGGCGGGGCATAGCGAAAACCGGAAAGATCCATTATAGTATATCTGTTTCATTTTTCTAGGTGTACGTGATTCTAACAGCTGTATTTAATAACAACCTGTTAATGTTTTGGTCATCTCTCACTGGCATTCTCACCTCCATTGAACGTCGGTACAGCTTCAATAGCTCCACAATGGGAAGTCTTCTCATGGCATCAGAGTTTGGACCTCTGATTGTTATCTTATTTATTTCACATTTTTCAAATCGCTACAACATGCCTCGAATCACAGCCGGCTTGTATATGATTTTTGCAGTTGCCGTGGCAATGATGACGCTTCCGCACTATGTATTCTCGTAAGTAATTATCATAGAATGAATGAAAGAAATGAATGAAGGAAGAAAGAAAGAAAGAAAAAAGAAAGAAACACGGACAATCCTGAGTAATACAATGATCCGCGTTGACACGGAGATAATAAAATCCTGAGTAATATCAATATGCTTGAGAGACACGACCTTTAATAGACTCATCTAACGTTAGCAATTCCCCGCCCAGATATAGCTACGGTCTGCCTACGCCATGGGTGTGCGCGATCGATTGACCTCCAAGAATCCCATTTCAAGTAAGCTATATCGCGGTTAAAGCTCTTGAATATTTTAACTCTATTGTTAATGGATCAGTGTTGTTGGTGCCAGTGTCAGCAATGGCGCCAAGTCAAATTAGTTTCAAAATATTCAAAATAATCTTTATTAACTAGCAAATCCATCCAATTCATTCAATTCGTACACTTGACGATCTATTTTTGCTCCATGACGGATTATTGTCTGTCGATTATGATTCTGCCGTGAACCTATATGTGATGTATATGACCATGACGTCACTAATTTAGCCGGTAGAATGAATTCCTTCATTCTTATGGGCCATGCTGCATTATATGTGGATGGTATTCTGTAAGTTGGATTCCTTAACATTTCAAGAAAGTATCTGCTTCAAGCATTCAAAAAATGTGTATAGCATTAGATGCTTACCACAGATCTGTGTATTTATGTTACATGTCTTGCACGTGCATATAGACCAGACTCGAGCTCAAGTGAAGCAGCATCACAGGTGATATGCATGGCCACGAATTCAACCAGCTCTGAGCGGGAGAAAGGAACGCAAACAAATGATGACAGCACAGGGATTATTAAAGAAAATAGAGCAGCGTTTGGAATCATGTATGCAGCATTATTTATTATAGGAACAGTAACGGCCCCGGCTTCCACACTCCAGTTCTCCTACATGGAAAGTAACACCGTACCGACCTCTACTGTGCGCTATATTGGTAAGTGCCTCCTTGTAAACATGCTGTACATCCACTGATGTAATAAGTAGCGGTAACCTAACCAACCATATTATATGTAGTGGATGAATTCCCGAATTCGGATGGTCACGTTCGCCACCTTTCGGCGAAAATCGCAACCCGTCACGCGTGACTTCCGGTTTATTTGGCAGACTATTTATCATGTACGCTTAAATACGTAAACAACGTCCACTACAACCGCTAAATAGCTGTTTAGCGCAAAATATTATTGTTTTCGCGCTAATTCCATCTACATATATGCAAATGAGTAGCTGTTAACAGGATTGAGTCTAGATTTGTGCTCTAATTTCCGATCTAGCGGCGTTTTTTGTACCACGAAAATAGGTAACTATATATACAAACTATAGTAAACACGGTTATAGTCACACACAGTGTGGGTATGAATGGCTTTGGATTGGATGATGATGTTATTGACTTGAAATATTTACTTAGGCGCCATATGTAGATACGTAATGTACCTAATTAATCTTAGGGGTGGGTGTTAGCAAAGGGGGTGGGTGGTTGTAAACCCGACCTCGCTACCCACCTGAAAGCATTAGCCAGTAAATTAGCCTTAGGTTAATGGGACCTGATACTTATATTTGTCCCCACCCAAATCTTCGTGAACAGGCATGCACCACGATTGAAAAGCAAGATGGATGGATGGACAGATGCATGCCTTCCCCACCTCCACTTGCCCCCTCAAATAATTTTCCTATCCCCATGCCCATTGCCCAACATGCCCATGACGTCTTATCATATTACTTGTTGAGAGAGAGAGAGAGAGAGAGAGAGAGAGAGAGAGAGAGATAGAGAGAGGGGGGAGGGGGAGAGAGAGAGAGAGAGAGAGAGCGAGAGAGAGAGCGAGAGAGGGGGGGGGAGAGAGAGAGAGAGAGAGAGAGGGTGGGGGAGAGGGAGAGAGAGAGAGAGAGAGAGAGAGAGAGAGAGAGAGAGAGAGAGAGAGCGAGAGAGAGAGAGAGAGTGAGAGAGAGGGAGAGGGGGGGGAGAGAGAGAGAGAGAGAGCGAGAGAGGGGGGTGAGGGAGAGAGAGAGAGAGGGGGGGGGGGAGAGAGAGGGAGAGAGAGAGAGAGAGAGAGAGACGGGGAATCTATACATTGACGCATTCCAAAATGTGGAAGTAGAATATTGCATTATCTATCGATCCCACTTCAGGATTCACATGTCTGCTTGGCTCCACCCTATTCAAAGTATGGTTTCCAGGAAATACTTCTACATGAGCATTGAGCTGGCACATTCTTGCATGTGGTCCAGTTCTTGAGAGAACACCTACCCACCAAGTCTTGGTAACCATTTCAACTAATCACCCAATACCAGTAATACAAGATTACTTTTAATATTTTGAAACTAATCTGTCTGGAAGCTGTTGCTTCCTAAGGCAGCAATAGCTTCCAGTCAAATTAGTCTCAAAATGTTCAACAGCGGACTTATAGGCATACTTTTAATTTGAAATATTAGGATTTAAGGGTTTATTTGGTCACAGATTTAGCCATAATATAAGTACTAGTTACATAAATATTTACCTTAAGATACTCTTCAAAAATTAATTTCAATGTTTCTCTACTTAGAAATTATGTATAATAATATGATTTTAATCATTAATATCAACATATTTAGCAAATCCAGGACCGTAGCCTGCAGGGGGCACGGGGGCAGTTGGCCCCACTGCCGTTTGCAAGCGTACTTTTGAAAATACGCATTGCACTGGATAAGCTGGGAGTACACTATTTCCAACTGATTAACCTTGTTTGGCCTCTATGTGACAAGCAGCTTTTTGGCATTTATGACAGTGTGGATGCGTGATTAAATAATATGATTAAATTAAACTGAAAAAATACACTTTAGGATTGTTTTGGTTTTTTCCCTTCTCAACTCCTTTCATTTGCACTATACATTTTCTAAAAAAAATGTTTGCTTGTTAAAAGTTATTGCTGCTATTGTTTCAGATATTTATAGTCATGGTTATGTGATATTATGCTAATATAAGAACTAAGAAGCTGTGTCTCTATGAGTACAGTTAGTGGAATCTCGTAGTTATTTGACAAGTAAACACAGCACTGACCAATAATATTTATAACAGTTCTGTGGATATTATTTTTAACTGACTTGACTTTGACTGCTGCCAGCCATTAGACAATAATTTCAATAGATAATAAAACTAGACCAGCTGAATATTTTCGAACTAATTTTAACGACAGTTATTACCCACTACAGGCAGTTAAATTGTTTTCAAAATATGTTATACCATATCCAGAGTTATACAGCCTGGCAAATTGTATCCAACCCTGCTCGTTGTTTCCCCCACAACCCCCACCGGCGCCCCCACCCCGCTCCCTGGTAATAGGCCCACGCTATGGCCCTAAATTCGTGCTGTTTATTTAGCCAGATCTCGATTGTACTAGCATTTGGCTAATTGCAGAATGAGCAGATCGGTCCCTGCAATCAGTGCAGTACAACATTTGAGATAAGATCGGTATCCATTTAACATAATGTGGCTTTTAAAATAGGCTAATTTACCGGATAATGATTTCAGATGGGTAGGTCAGCCCCTTCCCCCTCCCCTTCATGGCATGGATACATCCCCATAACTCCAAGACGCCGGAAGCTACTGAATGCTGTGTTTATATGTATATATGTATACTCCAAGTACTCATAGGAGGTGTTAATACAAGGAAATCCTTATCCATTTATCGTTAATGCTCATTTACATTGTATTAATTGTTACATAGAATATGTATGCATTATCCCATTTCCTTCTAAATTTCCCCAATTTCGAATGAGCAGAATATAAATGAGGCTGAATATTTGAGGAAGACAATTGGTGTCAAAATTGATACTGTCTTCAAATATTTGTCAAAAGTTGTAATCAGCATGTATACTAGATTGATCAGTCGAAGACGCGTGATCGCAAATCCCACATTCACCGCTTTGAAGTTTTGATACACCCCACAACCCACCTCCGGGGTGGAGGCAAATGTAAATGACCCCTCCCCCACCCCTGGGTCAAAATATTGTCAAATTGCTTCTCCTTACTACTGTGAGCATTTTCAACCAAATTTGTCAATTTGTCCAGGGCCCATCTTGTTTAACTCTTTAACACTCAGACCAGCCAAAAATGGCTTCTGTAGTGGTCCTGGGGAAATGTCCATTTGCAGACCAAGAGAAGACTATTTTTGAAAATGTATCACTGGAATGATGGCTCGATAACCAATCCAGTCATTCTAGTGATACATTAAAAATAATAATCACTTGGTCTGCAAATGGGCATTTTCTATGATACATTTTTCCTGAACACATTCGGGGTTAAAGGGTTAATGTAACGTGTTATGTATATTTAAAAGCAAATGTGGCAATTGCCAATGGTCCCGGTGGGCGTCACAGGCCCCTGGGTCTTTTGTTATGTACACAGTTGACAGTCATCAGTTGACTGGGCAGATGGGCGGTATACGCTATTCCCTGCATAACACCTTCATTATCTGTGTGCAATCCCAATCTGATCTGCTACCTAGGAGTAATTGTTCACGTGTGATAGCAATTACTATTAATCAGTCCCTTTTTATTGTAAATTCTCAAAAGCAATGCTTCAGTTCAGAAGATAAATAAGAAAAACAGAATATTTTTAAAACATGATGATTCAGCTGAAACAATAGTCATCAAAATCATTTCATCAATAAATAATATGCTGTTTAATGTTGATTACACCGAGTGGTACCATTTATTCAAGATTTTCTCAAAATTAGACTGAAAAACTAATTTAAAGGATTTTTCTCACAACTGCACTGAAGAACAGTCCATGTAGGCAACTAGTATCTGAAGGCAATGTTCTTACTTTTTATTCAAGATTTAATGAAAAAATGGTTGAAATACTTGAGTAAATGGTCTCTGGGTCATTTATTTAACTGTTTTTGAAGATTTCCTGTAACATTGTTGAAAACCTTAGGTAAATGGTAAGTTACAATAGTTTTTCTTCAGAATTTTCTCAAAAGTGGACTGAAAAAGTTGGGTTAGATAGTTAAGCAAACAGCCATCAGGTGCAATTTACTTAAGTTTGCATTCCATATAAGTAAAATGGCAGTCAGACACAATCTACTTAGGTTTGCTCATCTAATTTTGAGGAATTCTTGAATGAAAAGTTAAGTAAATGGCTATCAGGTCTCATCAGATAATTGAGATTTTTTTTTCTTCAATAAATACTTAAGTAAATGGACCTCAGGTAACATTTACTTAGGCTTGTCAGGCCAATGTTGAGAAAATCTTGAATAAATAGCTGCATGTAAGCCAATGGCCCTCAGATACCATTTACTTAAGACATTTTGATCTGTTGCATTCCATTCTATTAGTGAGCCAGTTATCCCAGTGGTAAACATGTTTTTTCTTGACCTGCGAATAGTCATTGTCCATTATTTGATCCTAACTCTGTCCAGATGAACATCAAATAAAATCCACCTAGCTCTCGGACTAATGACTTTATGGATGAGGCAGGCGTCAGTAATCTCAGAACGCTCTAGTTAGTATACGTCACAATGGCAATGACAATCAATCCTTTGATCATAAGACCTGTAATCAAAACATAACTCAAAAGATGATGTATATCAAGATAACATCTTCCTTATTGTTGGTGAAAGATGCCTCCCTAATAGGATTGGATAAGTAAGGATGTCCGTGACTGCTGTCTGCATTATGTAATGTTAATTGTGTCAAACACCTGGTTAATTACTGTTTTTCTATCATACCAACATAAGCTAGTACAACTGTTTCGTTGGGGCATGGACTAAGACCCATACCTGTAGTGGGCCATGATTGATGAATTGGGGGTGCGGGTGCATGTAGGCGTAGGAAGGTGCCGTCCCACGCCTGTCAAAAGATGTTCATCTCCCCCACCCCACACCCCACCCCCGCCAAACATTTCAAATTTAGAGGCAGTTTGCATCTGGAGTGGATATCAGTTGAAATCCTACTTACATATATAATCCAAGGACCCACCATCTTTAATATTTTTGCTGGCGAAATTGAAAATTAATATGTTATCCCCCGCCCCCTGTGGCCCATTGGCTACGTCCATGTATTTACTTTGGGGGTGGGGTTTGGTGGTGGTGACACTGTGCACCATTGGTTTAGGAACATATTTTGACCGGGGGTGGGTGCACCCATACTTTAGCTCCCCTTGCTCCCCCACCCCGGTAAAAATATGTTTCTAGGCCCATGGTGCACAATGTCATCTGCCAACACCCCACCCCCGCAGTGAAATTTACTCTTGCATTTCTGGAGCGGATATTAGTTGAAATCATACTTAACCCTTAAAGGTGCATATTCACAGTTAAATTTCTGAAAATAAAATTGATTAAATTAAACACTTTTAGAGGCTTAAACTGTGACCCTATATGTAATGAAACGAAACAAATCTTAGCATATGATGATTCCATTCCATATAAATTAATATAATGTTTTAAGTTGCGAAATTGAAATAGAGGCACGGGCCTCTATTTCACTTTCGCAACTTAAAAAATTATATTAATTTATATGGAATGGAATCATCATATGTTACGATCGTTTCATTACACTTAGGCACATAATTTAAGCTGATACACGTATGCAATTTTAACAATTTTATTTTCAATCATTCTGGTGTGAATGTGCACCTTTAACACACTGATGTCAAAATTCTATCATTTACTGTGTACAAAGCCAAGAAACCGGTGTACATTTGTCACCAATTTTGGTGGACGATGTTGCTGTTTATAACAGCACCATCTTCCAGCAAATGTGTTGAAAAAGGAACACCAGTTCATCTATTAATTTAATTTGAAAATTAAATATTTTGACATCAGAGTGGTAAAGGTTAAATAAATATGTATGTACTCACTATGCGGATGGGCATAGACGTAAGCGTGCATGATGCACGTATTAACTTACTGCTGTTTATATCAAATCCTCAATTAAGAACACGTTTAGGACAATGGATGGCACGAATGCCACCAATCATTTGCCGTACGAATACTGGTTCCGACATGCTCTGAGAGTGATGAATACTGTACTGCGTCAGTATTCTAGCAGAAATTAACTTGACATGATGTATTTTCAACAATGCGTTGACTACTTCACAATTTAACGCAATGTTAAATCCAGTTAACCGTTAAGAAGAGCTCGGTTTACCATATTAGTAATAATTACGCAATAGTTTCCATTAGGCCGGAAGTCATGCATGCCAGGTTCCAATTTTGGCCGAGAGGCGGCGCACGAGACTATCCGAATCGGCGAATCCAGTCTTAACTATGTCCCGCGTATCTCTAGCTAAGCTCCACCCCCGCTTTGCCCGTGTCGTGATCAATCAATGTCCAGAAAACTATAAGGTAATTTGTTGATGTTTTGAAACCAATTAGACTTGATGCTGTCTAGCAAAAACAGGGTCCAGTCAATTTAGTTTCAATATATTCAACAAAGTGTGATTTGCGCGCGTTGGGATAGATTTATGTACTTTGAAACCACGATTGGCAGAATCCTAATTTCATGGTGTCAATGCAGCTGTCAAGTTACATAATTTCAGGGTAATTTGACTTGAGGCTGTGGCAGCAACAACGCCATATGGCAGCACCAGCGCCAGGTCAAAACCATTTCAAACTATTAAACATAGTGTGTATTAAATGGTAAATACATACGATGCGTACAACTGACAGACTATTCCAAATTCTCCAAGGATTTCTGTCAATTATGAGTGTGGTGTCAGCCTACACGTGGCGGAATTGACTATGACGTCATATATTTGATCGTCAGATTGGATTCATCCATTATTATGCTTTCTTGCAGCAGTAATATCTGATAAGATGTTCCCGTGTCAGCTGGAAGGAAATAGAACACACCTCTTTTAGCACTTGTTGAGTATAATCAACTCTATTTGCACTGTGCTTCAACATGTAGGCTTAGTTAAATTTTACTTCTTCAAACCACATATAGAATGATTGTATTATTCAATCTGTATGATGTTGTTCTCATATCAAGACTAAGGATTGCAGGCGGCCGGATTGTATTAAAACCTCGATCCGCAAATCAACATAATCTCAATTTCAAGGTATATATTCAGAAGACGAGCCATAGCAATAATTTCACCCAGGAAAAATAGTTTCAAAATATTCAACATCTTACCTGTATAGTCTTCTAGAAATTTAGAATTAGAGAGTGCATGAATCCATTGATCCCAACATAAACAAAGTGTGGGTGGAGCTAAAGGTGGGCGGCGCATAGCTAAAATGGATTCATTAGCACCGAACTCGTCAAGCATACATGCGCTATCATCACGACAACCTCACACACATCAACAATTCGGCCGTTGAACAACACCGTCCCATATGTGCTATGCGACAAGGCACAGTCATTGCACAGCCTAAATCCAAGAACGCGCCAGGACAACTTACCATCCTGCGACCAATCACGCTATTGAATAACTTGTAAAATACCCTTGTGAAATCTGGCATTATGTCGCCTAAGAGATTTAATTAAGAAATGGGCATTGACATGTCACGAGGCTTCGACACAATTAAACGCTCAAAGATCCTACCTGTACTACGCTAGGCCAGTTGCAACGAAGATGATCTACGACTAGCGAGACTACTGCTTGCAGACACCAAGCTTAGAGAACGAGTCAAGTCAGTGAAGGCTGTACAATTTGCGACATCAATCGGCTCCCAGCACGAAGATCTCTCTCCGGTGCTTTTCACCTGGTACCTGCATTGAGAGCTGTGCGAGAAAGTTCCACAAGCCTAAACGACCCAATGGCAATGCTGGGTATGTCGATAGAGATGGAACATGCCGACGATGTGGACTTCATAGACGGGAAAAGAAACCCCTTGACGAACTTCTCCCAATAGCTGCTAGTAAACTAAAAATTGAGAACCTCTTTGTGATAGAATCCAAAACAGAGTTCACCCACATATACCTATCTACAAAGCATGAAACTAAAGATAATGACGATCCACTTCGTGGCGGTGAACCATTGAGGACAAATAAAATCCTGGGCTCACTGCGCTGCATGCTTCGAAACATAGCTTTCCAGTCCTTCT
This sequence comes from Chaetoderma sp. LZ-2023a, assembly GCA_034401795.1. Taxonomy (NCBI): domain Eukaryota; kingdom Metazoa; phylum Mollusca; class Caudofoveata; order Chaetodermatida; family Chaetodermatidae; genus Chaetoderma; species Chaetoderma sp. LZ-2023a. The sequence continues at coordinate 4,859,038 of CM067367.1, forward strand.
GGAAGCTATGGATTCACAGATAAAAATGCCCTTGATAAAAAGGCTACGTTTATATAAGGCAACCTGCGTATCCTTGATGATATATAGCTGTAGCAGCTGGGAAGCTCCAAAGGCAGCTCTAGACAAACTCGAATCCTGCCACCGCAAAAACATACGCACCATCACTGGACACCGATGGCCTGACAACATATTTTCCAATAATGCACTATACAGGATGTGTAATCCGTCGCCGCTGTCTGTACAGGTCGCCCAGCAAAGATGGTCTATGTTTGGCCATGTGCTAACGATGCCAGAAGAGACACGAGCACAGAGAGCCTTGGAATTCGCCTTATTCGGAGCCAGCAAATACACAGCCAGGAGAGGACGTCATTGCATGAATCTGATAAGCGTGCTACAAGGTGACTTCAAGAAAGCAGGCCTCAGTACAATCAAGTCAAGAATGGACCAGAGGAAGCTAAGGATGGTGGCTGAGGACAAGACACAGTGGACAAAGCGAAGAATGACTGATTGCAGCTGCAGGATGTTTCTACTACTACAGCCGCTGAATACAGTAAGCATTCATATGATTTTAATTTAGTTTATTTCTGAAAAGCATATGGAGGGCAAAACCTGGTAATATTGAGCTCCATTATGGCGAGCCTATGGGAATGAGTCAGAAGTTGGTATGCTGCTTGCATGAGGACTGTTATTGAACGTTCTGACGAATAGGTGTTAAGTTTTACTAATATTACTTCTAAACCAGCACACGCTTTAGCAAAAGGAATGATGATGGTATTATGGTGAAAACACCAATGATGTTTCTGATCGTAGGTATTCTATGGCATTCGAATGTCATGTCCAAACACTGCTCCTCGCTGTTGGGCCACCTGGCAGTTATTTGAACCGTGTTGCACAGTTTGTACAGTACTAAATTTGAGATTAGGCTATGTGCCATTAATGATTTGTAATGGAGTGTGTGATGAACCACATTGAATCGGCTCGTGATGGATTTTTTAGCTGCCCAGATATCACCTGCGCATAGCATTATTGAAACAGATATCGCCTCGTCATGACGATGATGGAAATAGATCTTTCCAGTGTATTCATTCATCAGCCGCAAGTAGGGTGAATTCCAAGGCTCTCTGTGCTGGTGTATCCTCTGGCATCCTTAGCACATGGCCAAACCTGGAATTATACTTGGATGTGCTTATATACATGAAGGTGGTTCTAAGAGTATTATCATATACTAGACAAAATGTATATCAATCAGGCATGTTTACTGACAAGGGCATACATTTGAATATATGTTTAACAAGTACAAAAACCACTGCTTAGTTACGTATTTTACTTAAGAGCAACACTAAATTGATGTGCATATGTACAATGCCTAAATGTTCAATTGGTCAGTCAATGTCCTTATGCATAATGAATCCATCAATATTCGGCTTGTCAATGTGCATTGCTTTATTCATTAGCACCCCCCCCCCACCTGTGTTAACTTAACTCAAGACCGTAAAAAACAGACTATTTAGTGGAATTGAGGAATGTGCATTTTCTCATCCAAAAGAATATGATTTTAGAAAATTTACCACTGGAATGACTGGCTCGGTAAGCGATCCAGTCACTCCACGGGTAAATTTTCTAAAATAGCCTTCTCTCAGCCGGCAAATAGATAATAGCTAAGAGAAAAATCTGGATTTTCTTGACCATTTTCATGGTCAGATCCGCCAAAAAACCAAAATCTGTAGTGGTCGTGTGTAATGTATATTTGCAGGACAACAGAAAGTTATTGTTTGTAAATTTTATTGTACAAATTGTTATTTTCTTTAAAAAAAGGGTTAATTGATATAAGTATAATCTTGAGCGCTTTGAGTCGCTGTTGACACAATTGTGATTAACTGGACATTTATCAATATTCTGCAATGGTCGCAACCACATCATTAATATGAATTGCATTCCCTTATGCAGGTGTATACAATTCATTGACATACATGTATTATATTGCCATTATATATACACCTGTGCAAAAGTTAAGCACCAGCAAAAACAATAGAACGTAGCAACATGATGGTACAACTAGGCTGCCATACTTTTTGTCCCCGCGTTAGCTGACATAATTCCAAGTACGAAATGCACCTGCATGCATGACTTCACGCCGCTTGATGTCCGTGCGTTGCGGGAAACAGCACACGTGTTCAGTTATGTAAAAGTCCAGTTTGAGGTGTAGAACATTACATACAGATTTAGGCGACAAGATTAGGAATTTTGTGTTCATGACCGTGGTTTATTTGTACAGAGAGAATTAGCTCTTGATTGTGAACCGCTATGGCAAGACGAAGGTTAAGTGATCGTATGAAATGGCAAATCATAGGCATGCATACCACTGGTATGTCATGCAGAGAGATTGGCAGACAGCTGAACATTAACCATACTGTAATCAGTCGTTTGATTGTAAAACATGGGCAAACTAACGAGGTGAAGGACAGGCCTAGATCTGGAAGACCGAAGAAGACTACTGCCCGTGATGATCGAGCCCTAGTACGCCTTGTTAGGAGATCTCCATTCACCAACAGCAGAGTGCTCAGCCAGCAATGGGAAACGCGCAATAGAGTGTCAATGTCTACCGTCAAAAGGAGACTGTATGCTGCTGGCATGAAAGCTAGGAGACCTGTCAGACGTCCTCTCCTCACTGCACACCACAAAGAGGAGCATCTGAGGTGGTGCAACGAAAGAAGACACTGGAACATGAGATCCTGGAGACGGGTACACTGGTCCGATGAAAGTCGGTTCCTGCTTCATGCCACAGATGGTCGAACTCGTGTGTGGAGGTCCAGACGCACGGCGTACGACCAACGTAACATCATGGAAGAAGTTCCATTTGGTGGAGGTTCCGTTATGATATGGGGGTGCATCTCATTTGATTGTAAGCTGGATCTGTTGACTGTACCTGGAACACTAAATGGACAAAGATATCAAGATTCCATACTGGATAGAGTTGTGGTCCCTCATTTTGTAAATCATGCACCTGGAACCCACCCTATATTCATGGATGACAACGCCCGACCACATCGTGCTAGAGCTGTGCATGAATACCTCCGCCAGAATGCCATCGAAACCTTACCATGGCCAGCAAGGAGCCCTGACATGAACCCTATTGAGCATATCTGGGACATTCTGGGAAACATGGTGAGAAGGAGGGATCGTCCTGTGCAGAACCTACAGGAATTAACAGACGCACTCCATCTTGAATGGCAACGAATACCACAATGGCTTATCAGTCGGTTGGTGACCAGCATGAGACGTCGTGTCCAGGCCGTCATCCAGGCACAAGGTGGATATACCCGGTATTAATAATGACAGTCTCAAGCTCGTGCACAGATGTTAAACTTCGTTTTCAGACACCATTAATGACAATCTAGCCACGTGTGTCAACTGTAGGGCAATACTTGTCAGTTGTGTCAACGTAACCATATTCAGGCCTCGTTTTCAAGTTCAAACAAAAACATACAGTGTTTCCCCACCATCATAATCAGCATTCCTCTAGTTGCATTATTACCTCTTGCACTAAGATGGATGGGTACATAAATGTTTATGCTATTGCTTTCTTCATAGCACATGAATATACCCTCGCATGTGCGTAAAAATAGGGTGGTGCTTAACTTTTGCACAGGTGTATATGTTGACCCACATGACTCATCATTGTACTTTCTCAGCTCTATCTGGGATCGGATCATCCGCCGCACCAATGTTAGGACTATTCCTGTCAGCATGGGCAACGTCCATCTACGTTGATCTATCAGGTATTTACTTTGGACGTAATACCATATATATATATATATATATATATATATATATATATATATATATATATATATATATATAAATGAATAAAAACATTGCCTGTATGTATATATATATATATATTAGCATATGTAAATGTATGAGTCGCTATTTGACAGTTTAGTCTCCTGCATCATGTTTAAGAGCAATGAGGGGCCCTCTATTAACCCTTTCACCCTCGAAATTGTTCACAATATTTCAATTTTCTTCATATAAAATGGCCATTTGCAGACCAAGAGGATACTATTTTTGAAAATGTCCCACTGAAATTACTAGCTCGGTTACCGCGCCGGTCATTTCAGTGGTAAATTTTCAAAAATAGTATTCTCTTGGTCCGTAAATGGACATTTCTCAACGTCACAGCAGAAACCGTTTTTGGCTGATATGAGTGTTAAATGGTTAATATGGGTTCAAAAAGATCAGATGTACATGTTTGGTAGAATACTAGCACGCGAGTTAATCGAAATGGTCTTATTTGGCCACCCCCAGAGATTCAGTATATTGACATTGAAATTCCAGGGTCAAGTGGAAAATAGATGAATCCGATCTATCGGTCAATCACATGACGTCTTAATCAAATACGTCGCGTGTATGCTGACATCATAACAAACTGCGTCACTAATGATTCAATTTAGTCTGTCATAAACGCTTAATAGTCCGTGAAGTTGTACGAATTGTATGTCTTTACTATTTAATAAACATGCTGTTGGATATTTTGAAACTAATTTGACTGTGCGCTGTTGCTTTCAAAATATTCAACAGGGTACATGTAGAGTATTCTGGAAATTGGGAATCAGAGAGTGCAGGGATCGATTGATCCCAACAGGCGCAAAACGTGAGCTGAGTTCAGCTAGAGATTGGCGGGGCATAGCTAAAACTGTATTCGTCCATTATCTCAGGGAATACGAAATTAGTCTCTATATAATTATGTTGCTAAAAAGATTTGACATATCCTATGGCAGCAACGTCACCCTGCCAAGTTAGTTTCACAATATTCAACAAAATGTGTATTACATATTAAAGCCATACGCGTCTTACAACTTGGCGGACTATAGAGCGGTTATGACGGATTAAATCGCGTAATTCGTGACATAATTGAGTATTACCTCAGCCTACATATGACGTAATATGATTGACAGAGAAATCAATAGCATGAATGGATGGTTATTACTAAGACTAAGACTATATATGTTCATCTCTCACTGTGCTGTGTACCAGTCCTTTGAAGGCGTGATTGGAGTTTTCTAAGAGTTTTCTAAGAGTTAATTCTCTAGTTGGCATGTTATCTACATCCTTCAATACTGCCACGGAAAGGCCGTATCATGGCCCTACTAACACAGAAGGGGTGGGTGGGATGGCAGCGACAGAGAGTCAGCCTGTGGGTTCGAAAATGTGGATGGCTAGATGCTTTGAGGGAACCTCGCATGCATCTCTGGAGGTCAATATGCACCTTTAGGTGGCTATGTGGCTATTTGATTTTTATGTAGACATCTTCTCCTGGAGTATACGTGTTGTAAAACGTCCTATTCACAAATCCCAGTGAAGAGTGACACCACCCCACCCCTCGCCCCTACATGATACGGTCCTGCAAAGGCAAACATATGTCTGTTATCGGGCACTACATACTAGGCCAAGTGTGTAATGGTATGGCAGAGTTTCTAAATGTATGGGACACTCTTACTCTATTTCTAGATACACACCTCGTCGACACTGACCCAGCATGGGCCGGGGCATGGTGGCTGGCACTTGTCATCATAGCAGCGTGTATACTTCTTCCGTCACCATTGCTCTGTTTCTTTCCACGGAGACTGAAAGACAACTCTGTAACGGACAGCACAGCTGCTACAGGTAGGAATTGTTGCGCAAATGGACAGATCTGGGCTGTCACACATGTATCTGACGTCATAATCAAATATGTCACTAGTTAGGTGATGTCATAAACAATGACGTCACGAAAATGGAAATAATCCACCGCGAAGTGTCTTAATTGTATATTTTTTAATTAATTTACATTTGAATAAATATTCTTTTGAACACTTTAAACTAAATTGAAGGGGGAGGGGTGGTGTGCTGCGGTCACACGCATCAACAACTACAAATCAAACTAGTGTCAAAATCTCCAACTGCTTACCTGCATAATTACCTTGAAATTTATATTCTTGGTCTTCAGGTTTCCAACACGCGCACAAGGTGGGTGTGGTCTCGCTTAAAATGGATCCCATTTTCAATTGCGTACGCTTCATACGCGCGGTGTTTAAAATCAGAGACGGATTAGGGCCAGCGATAAATAGTTATGGGAGCCTCTTATCGTGTGGGTCAAGGAGGGAGAAAACTACCACTACTACAACACAACAACAACAACAACAGCAACAACAACTGCTACTACTACTACTACTACTACTACTACTACTACTACTACTACTACTACTACTACTACTACTACTACTACTACTAATACTAATACTACAACTACTACTACTACTACTACTACTACTACTACTACTACTTCTACTGCTGCTACTACTAAATATAATACACATTTGTATGTATGTTTCCAAATACTGTTGAATATTTTGAAACTAATTTACCTGAAAGTTCCGGTCAAATTGGTTTCAAAATATTCAACAGCGTATGCATATTATGACTTTAAAATTGAGATAAGCCTACTTGGATCAATAGGTTCACATTTTGGTTGACATTACAATCATAAATGTCGGGCAATACACCAGTATGAACCTAGAACAGTCTGCCAGTTCCACGAATTGTGTGTCTTTAGTATTTAATAAATAGCCTGTTAAATATTTTGAAACTAATTTGACTAGGCGCTGTTTTTGTCAATGGTTTCAAAATTGTCAACAGGTTACACGTGTTGTTACAATGAAATTGGGAGTCTTTAAATTCAGGATTCAAAGTATAGAAATCGATTCCAACACGTACAATGTGTGGGCTGAGCTGAGTTTGATATGGGCGGGGAATAGTTATAAGTGGATTCCTCCAGTAAAGGCCGTGTCTCTAATCATACAACCAAATAAGAATATAATAATGACACAAGTTAACCCCTCTTGTGTCAACAGCGCATGTAGTGCTCAAAATAGCTTTATTACAAACAACCATTCAATTGCCAATACTTTTCAAGGAAATATGGATTTTTGCAGCGAACATTTGCAAAGAAATAGATTAATGTTATTCTTCAAATGGGCATTTATCAAACGTGTAATGGTCAATAAAATTCAAATTTCTGCTTAGCCAGTGTCCAATTGCAGACCAAGAAGCCGAACCAGCCATTCCAGTTGTACATTTTCAAAAATATTCTTCTCTTAGCCTGCAAATGGACATTTCTCAAGAATTCTGCAGAGGCCGCTTTTTTACCAATTTGACCATTAAAGGGCGAAGTTGACACAAGAGGGCTAAAGAATATGTTTAGCATATTTAACAGTACGCCTGCGTTGGCGTGTGAACTCCATACAAGCACGTGACATAATCACTCGTATGTTTCAGAGGATAAATGGATATAATTAATGTAATTCCGTAGTCAACAGGACACCCAGATTCACCTGCACTCGTGTAGGGATGCTATCTGAACGTATATAGTTTTCGGAAATTGCAAGCAGGAACCAGCATCCCCAACTCCCTTCTGAGGAGTATCAATCATAGCTTGCATCTAGGGTCCAATCCTGCAAAATATCCCACTGTTTATGACCTAATCATTGCGATGAGCTACATACCTACCCCACTCGCCCCACCAATCACACATGAACAACCATGAACGTGAATCTCTAGGGTTAACCCTTTGACAAACTCATACTAGCAATCAACACATTATCTATGATCTAAAGGCTATTATGCTGAATTACTTGGAACTAATTTGATGTGGGAACTGTTGCTGCTGGTAGCAATAGATACCAGTCAGATTACTGTCAAAATATTAAAACACTTCCCTGCGCAGTTGTCTTGAAATCGAGACACTGAAATGTTAAGGCTTAGATGGTTACACACCATTCCATATTTATCAAACATTGTTCCCGCCCCACCCTCCCTCACCACCACACCACCCCCACGTCTTATGGTATACACATCGTAGAATGTTTAACTGTTATATAATAATGATACAAACAGTCATATCTAGTATTGAATGGAAGACTGTATTAACTAATTGTAAAGAAATAGTACCTTTTCGAAACGGTGATTTTTGCTTTCTCGATTTATAATGACTTGGTCAAATAGTATTATTAATCTGCGATACAAACGCATATTATTATAATTACTCAGGTTCTTTCTTCGTTCTTTCTTTCTTTCGTTCTTTCTTTCTTACTTTCTTTCTTTCTTTCTTTCTTTCTTATTCTTCCTCAAAAGATTTGGACCACATCTCCAACTACAGTTTTCATTCGATCACCTCCAAACTTGTCAAACTTCTGCTACTCAGCCTAGAATCGTGTACTATTGTTTTTATTTTGGATCCGTCTAACAGTTTTCGAGCTCCCCCATTTAAGTGGTCAAAAAGTATCATAGGAAATATATGCCGATTCACAACATTGATATATGAACTGCTGTAGTACTACACCCATAGTTCTCATCGGATCACTACCGTACTTGATCAGGATGTTACCATTCGTGTCATGGAGGTACTGACTGATCCGCAGGGTAGGTGTCCAAGTGGAAGGGTACTCTGTGGGCGTCAAAATGACAAGGTTTCGTGTATGGCACAAATTAACTCTCCTTCATCAGAGAAGGGAAATAGGCATATTAAACGATACTTTGTGACATCCGCTCGCGGTTCGACCACCATGGATCCCAGGCTCAGGTGGAAGGGTACCCCTAGGGTAACAATATTGCAATTCAATATTGACATTTGAACTACGACAACACCTAGAGTTCTGATCGGATCATTACCATACCTGGCGAGGATGTTACGCTAGGAGTCCCGAAGGTGTTGAATCGTCTGCAATCTTGGGCATCAACATTACTAGTTTTCGTTGTTGGAATAGATTACCTCACTTTACCAATACATGATGATTGAGAGTCTTAGATTGTGTGAAATGTTAAATTTCGAATCCAAGGCGCCCAACACAAACGTTGCAGATGTCTCGGGTATTTGGATTTTCAGGGCCTTTTCCTTGATTTTCATGAAAACTTTACTATACGTATATACCGGATGCCGGATCCAATGGCGATGGGTTCGGAGTGGTCAGACCTCAAGGTCAAGGTCACCCAGTTGAGTCACAAGATACACGTTTTTGTTTTTTGACATAACTTACCTCCTTGTACCCATATAAGATGATTGAGAGCTATATCACGCATACCGGATCTAATGGTGATGATTTCGGAGTGATTCTACCTCAAGATCAAGCTTACTTAGTTATCAAAGTTACTAGAAATGTTCATTGGTCATGTAAGAAGAAACCGTATATTATTCTGTAATGTTCAGACATCGTAGCTATATACTTACTTCCGTAAGTGTCTTCTAGTGTATTATTATTATTATTATTATTATTATTATTATTATTATTATTATTATTATTATTATTATTATTATTATTATTATTGCTTTAGAATCCGATGGGAAAAATATTGATAAGATACAGATGGTTTATGCACACGACAGCAAAGAACAAGAATATATGAGAAAGAAAGAGGTATATTCTTTGAAAGGTAAGCTTTTCGAAATACAATCAATGATATTGAATTTAATTTCACATACAAGTTTTGATCCTGGGTTCCAGCGCATTAACGTAGCCACATATGTAACCCTAATTAATATCAAAGTGTTAATATGACATTTAAATGGTTCTGTCAGTTGTCCAGTCAAACATATCCTATGCTAATGTCTACTATCTCACCCGCATCCTACACTGGAGGGTTCCAGTTTATGCATCAATCATATGACGTCAAAATCACTTACCTGACGTATAGGATGACGCCATAATAAAATACGCCATGAATAACTTAGTCAAATTCGTCACGAACGTTTAATTATTGACGGGCTAATCGTTATTGTATGAATTGTATAGCTTTTCTATTTAACAACGATGTTGTTGAACTATTTTGAAAGTAATTTTACTAAGCGCTGTTGCTGCCATAGGCTGCAACATCACCCAGTGAAATAAATTTCAAACCATTCAACAGCTTACCTGTATTGTTTTCTGGAAATTGATAGTCATGGAGTTCATAGATCGATCGAACCCAACACGGGCGAAGTGTGGGTGTAGCTCAGCCAGTGATGGGTGGGGCATAGCTAAAACTGGATTCCTCCATTGTATAGAGTCTTTGGTGACCTTATAACGTACTAAACAATATGCTGAATAATGTTGAAAGTAATTTGACTGGGATATGTTACCCTCATCAGCAGCAACAGCCACCAGCCAACTTACTTTCAAAATATTCAATATCTCAAATGTATCTTGAAATTGTGATTTTCTGAGAATTCAGGTTTCAATGTTGCAAATCAATAGAGAAATCTAGTTTATCGATCAATCATATGAAATCATAATCAACAATGTCCCATGTAGGCTGCAGTTATAGTGAATTTTGGCAGGAATGACACGATTTAGTCCGTCATAAACGCTTATTAGTACGTCAAGTTGTACGAATAACACCTGCACACCGTGGGCGGAGCTTAGGTAGATATTGGGCGGGGAATAACTAAACTGGCTTTCTCCATTCCAACACGCATACGTTCATAGAGGACGAGAGGACGAAAACAGCTGACAGAGTCATACATGAATTATGCACATATGCATCAGGCACACGATTAATTCACCTTTCCAGCGTATCCATCTATCAACTTAAGTCATATGACCCCATAGTCAGCTAAGCGGTGTGTAGGATGACGTCATAATAATATATCTCGCGGGGTTGCATCGGGCTGTTCCGGTGTCTGTTGACGACTCGCCGCGCCGCATGTGCACGACGAGTGATGACGCTGGTTAGCTCCCGGTCTCGGGATTACGGATCCCGTGCGACACTGCCCTACGGGTAACAAAGACCGGCTCCTAAAGCCAGTGGTACTCAATCGTTCCGGTGGGGCCCTGCGACCATTGTCGTGAACATTAAACACAACAGTCTCATCCCATGAATTGGTGTCACCGGTATGCCTGTCCATAGCAATTTTGAGATCTATGGACTTACAAGATGTGATGGTGTCCTAACCTAAATAAGCCTACACAATTAATTTACCTAAAACAGACCGTCAAGTTTGCTAGATACAATGAGCATAAGAAAATACAAGACATAGCGACAGCCTGATGAACTTGTAAACGTGAGACGACCGGAGGTACCACACAGACTCGCAGGTCCGCAGAGGTACCCCTGTAAAGGAGGTTCCTGCATACGAGATCACTAATTAACTTAATATAAGTTATTATACCTCTAAGCTGAAAAGAAAAAAGGAAAATATCCTTTACTTGTGGCGAGAGGCTATGTGCCTCGCGCGGGCATTAGTTTTGATGCTGTATTTCTGGGTGATAAGTAGTAGCCTCGCGCGGGCAGCCGTCACTGGATCCTTGCATAACCAAAATGTTGCGTGCTGTTTTACGTGAAGGCGGGACGAGCGATTCCCGAGGGATTCCCACGCCACCGTCTTATGTAGGTCCAAGATACTGAATTAGTTGGTGCCGCTTGTATTTCTGCTATGCCTAACCTCTCAATTAAGTTTTAAAGATAAGAACTATTTTAGGCCGCAACTGTCTGGGTTTCCTACCTCTCTTTGAACATGGCTGTCCGAGGGTACAGATGCCCCGCCTCCCTTGAGAAGCCGTGGAAAGTATCCATCTCCGAGGACAGCGCGTGTACATGTTACTAGGTAAGACATCCGAGCTTGGTGAGAATCCGGATGCCCGACTTCGTAACCACATACAACGTCACAGGACAATGGCTACTTTTCACATAAGCAATTTTAAGCAACTGAGTCATTGTTACGGTAGGGGTTGGAGAGACGAATATCCACCGTGAATGTCCTTCCCGAGAGGGCGTGGCAGATTCCAACATCTTGCTCAGACAGTCTTACAGAATTCGGTGGAGATGCGCATCTCGTCCGTCACCAAGTCTTGCAGAGCTAACTTTTGACCTGATGTTAGGTTTCTACACAAGCCGCCCCTTATGCACTGCGGTGCGGGAAAGATCTTCTAAGGGATGTAAAAGATCAATAATTAAAGGATGTTTTCGCAGTGCTTCCTACATTGGCAAGAATAATTAACTACTAGGTATCAGAAGATACACCGGAGGTGTGTGTGATACCACACCTTGGCCATCGCCGCTTTGAAACCTCCAATAGTTACCCAGGCTCGGATCAGTCCATTGTGCGGATAGGGATATCCAAAGAATTAAGAAGACATAAGGCTTAGGGGAACATGAAGAGAGACACTAACTTTATAAATATGAGGACCTACAGTTATATTGGCCAATCTTACTCAAGCTTGCCAGATTGCGGGGCTAGATTACCGCAACAACCGGAAAAGAGGTGTACACTATATGTCTCCTATTAAACCTATCCTATCGAGCTGAATAGTCAGGTTTAGTCGGTAGCATGCCGGGCTAACAGAGTTATAGCACGGACAGCGACCTTAGTGAAACGTGTTTGTGGCGGGAGAAAATGATGAATATATAATGTTGCTGTATGGTATTTCCTAAATGCACTGCGGTCCTAAGTGGTCTACAAATAAACAAAACATATCAATGGATGGCTACTAGCCATATACTAAACTAACCAAATACAAGTAATAACAATGTGAAATGATCAGAATAATAATAGTAATACAGGTTGACAGACCTATTACGGTGCGGTTAGTGAAAACACCTTACAGTAAAATAAAAATAACTATGAACAGATAAAGAAATTATAACTAGTGGTCCTAAGACCGTTACGATGCCTTTTAGTCATCGGGACCGTTTACAAAGATAAAATACAATCAATAAAGTTGTAATTAACGGATAAATTGAGAATGTTATATAAAGTTACTTGAATACTAAGTAGCCATTCTTAAGGACGGGCTATCATGTTACTGAAATTGATAGGTCACCGTTGGAGTGACGTCAGTTGACACATTCTCTGGAAGCTGGAAAGTTTCCGCATGTAGATTCCCGCAGACAGGATTTCCGCATGCTGATCCAGGACGGGAGCGGTGCGAACTCAGGACGGTAATCACAATATAAGAATGTCTAACGAACGGTTAGTAAGTTCTATGATAATATTACTGTGATTAGAAAGGTTCCGTTAACGGTACGATGAAAGTTAAGAACAACCCTTTATCAGGGTGGGGGGGGGGGGGTTGTTGAATACTGTTGCAGATACATAACTAAGCTTAATGGTGCGGGGTACGTCAGGTAGCTCTTAAGACGTACAGGGCCAAGTTTACTTGCTGCGGTCAAAAGGTTAAAAGGAGCACACACGACATGCAGTGTGGTGCTTGAATATCGATAGAAGCAGTAGAAGGCCCCACCGCAATTTTGTTCCTTGTTGGTTCTTAATTAGATGTGAACAATATTATTTTAAAGTTCCAATACTGCCCCCGAACGAATATCCGGGAGCTTACAAAATTTAGGTTGCGGTGGGTGGGAAACTGCTGCTGTACCACTGGAGAGAAACCGACCGAAACAGAGGTCAATGCTTAATAACTGAATCGTCGGTGGGTGCTGCGGTCAGATCCCGACTGTTCTGCCTCTGGCCGAGTATGCTCTTGATTTACTGAAATCGTCCCTATTTATACTAGCTGAAACGTCAGAGCTGGCTGCCTCAGCCAATCAAAATTAGCTGAACCAACCAATCAGCGGGCTAGAAACTCGTGACGTGTACACGATTATCTAATTATTGCAATATATATATTATTATGACATCAGGGGTCACGTGCACACAAATCACGTGATATCTAGATACGTATATATACGTATTTACGACGTTATTTATATATTTCGAGTATATGTTGACGGGAGAAAACGGCGATAACTCAGCCATTTCTGGTCCGATTTTAAAACGGTTTACATATTTCAAAAGCTCGTCGAATTTTGGTCTTGATTAATGCCAGATTTAACGAGAACGGTTAATTATTAAGAATTACAAAGCACCAGCTCGGTACATTAAAAGCGCCACTCACTCTTGGTCGCGTTATAAGCGCTCTGCTTACACAGCGACACGCGCGCATGCGCGCTACGCGTTTTAACGAACGTATGGCAACGAAATCTCTCTTAGAGGCTTATACACGCTTATTGCTCTGGTGGGGTGGGGGGGGGGGGTTGGGGGTGGTAGGGGGCGTGCTTATAGGAACGAATCCAGGACGGGCGGCCCGTACCCAGCATGGCTGGAACGGCCAGTACCCGACTGGTTGCTCCGCGCTACAATAATTACGGCATACATGATTCTATTTGGCCCGTTTTTAGCTCTTAATAGTCCGGCACGTTGTACGAATTGTATGTCTCTGCTATTTAATAAACATGCAGTCTACTATTTAATAAATATGCTGTTGAATATCTTGACCCTAATTTGACTGGAGGCTCAGCAACAGCGTCCAGTCAAATTGGTTCCAAATATATTCAATAGGTTACCTCTATAGTTTTCTGGAAATTGATAATAGTCAGAGAGGTCAGAGATCTATTGATCCCAACGCGAGCGAGGTGTGGTTAGAGCTTAGCTAAAGATGGTCGGGGTATAGCTAACATGGAAAGGTCCGTTGACGGGGATTTTTACCGCGTGTGTATATGGTTAGTTAATGTGAAATTCAACGTTTATTTTATCCGGTTATCACAGGCGACTCATTCAATATGATTTGACTATTATCCACATGCAAAATACATAATATTTTCAAAACCTGTAAGGCAAATGCTTTCACATGTTTATTTGCATTTTATATGAATATAACCTAACTATTTATAATACAGGATTTTTCATATCCATGCGACGCCTCCTCACAAATCCATCCTATATGATGCTGATTATTGCCTATGTATTCTGGGCATTCGCTGGATGGGGATTCGGTAGCTTCTCACCAAAGTATTACCAACTGGAATTTAACCTCAATCCGTGGAAAGCGGCCATTGCAGCAGGTAGGTAAACACGAACACCAACGCGTGCACACACGTACGGACGCGTGCACGTATGCACGCGCGTACTCACATGCGCACGCACGGGAACAAGTACGCAGGCACAACGCACGCAAACACGCAGCAGACATACTTTCCAAGTGTTGCCTAGTTTTGGAAATGTATGTTTTGAGCTGGAAATCGATGCAGTTTTGATGTTCAAAGTTATACACATATATAAATTATCAGTACATTTACATTTTTACATTAAGTAAACTGTACATTTACAGTATGTAAACCGGAGTAACTAACTATCTATATTTTTCCGAAATCAATTCCTGTTTTTGGAAAACCCTTCCAGCTTTCTTCCAAATGAACCTAAATGCAACTATTATTAACAGCTTCATGGGTGTGTGCTGGTTTCAGTAGGCGGGACATGATTATTTTAATGACATTCTATTAACAAGTTTTTCCCTGTTGGCAACAACTGTATTCTGCCACAAAGCCGGCCTATAATAGATGCTATAGGTGCCCATAAAAGGTGTTCACTAAGGACACTTAGTAGGTTAACCCTTATTGTGGTCTCAAAGCGCACAAAACTCTACGTATATCAATTAACCCTTTAATGGTCAAAACTTTTCAAGAAAATTATAATTTTTACAATGAAATTTACAAAAATAACTTTCTGTTGTCGTATCCAGTTTTTACCGGAGAAGACTATTTTTTTAAACTTACCAATGTAGTAACTGGAACGGTTATCGAGCCAGTCATTCTAGTCGTAAATTTTCAAAAATCATATTATCTTGGATAAAAAAATGGCCCTTCTTTAAGGCCACTATATAGTCCGTTTTTGGCGGTCTTTGCCGCCATTAAACAGTTAAGTTCGCATAGGTTAATACAACAGATGCTATATTTTATATATTTAGTGTGTGTAAATCTTTTCTGAAATAGAAGCAATTACAGGAAGTAGACTATCATGATACGACATCGAATTTGATAAGACATGCAAAAGAGATACCCTCCTCCCAAATAAGCAAAATTTGTGAGAAAATTAGGTATATTGTGGGCATGATGCTCTCGAAAACAAAATTATACAATAATGGCTTTTCAGAGGTCTTCTGCATACCTAATATGGGGATCCATTGCAATCCTCCGACAATTTCTAGCTAAACTTACTCTTTTAGTACTTGTGTTGGAATCAATGTATATACGTCGTTGAATCCTGACTTCCAATAACTAGGTAAATACACACGTAAGTTGTTGAATGTTTGAAAATAATTTGACTGACTGTTGTTGCAGCGAGTGGCAACAACAACGCGCAATCAAATTAGTTTCAACATATTTAACACAATGTTTATTAAGTAGTAAATCTATAAAAGATATATAATTCGTGAACTTTTCAATGTTCATTGTGGAGGTATATACGTCACTATATATTGTAATGTCAGCCTACATGTGACGTGATTGATTATTAGCCCATTTACTTGAGTGATAGATTGTATACTCTCACGGTTAGTACATGAGCATGTGATCACTATCTGGTAGGTCATTCAACCTGGTTGACTAACGCTCTGAAAGACCCACCCTGAAAGACCCACCCTGAAAGACCCACCCTGAAAGACCCACCCTGAAAGACCCACCCTGATAGACCCAACCTGAAAGACCCACCCTGAAAGACCCACCCTGAAAGACCCACCCTGAAAGGCCCACCGTCATGTGGTAGCAAATTAATTTAACGTACATTTACCATTTGAACCCAAAGATCAAATTTAAAATCTCAAATAAGATTTCATAAATTTGAATTTGTTTAACCCTTTCGTGACAAAACCGGCCAAAACCGGCCTTTATAGTGGTTTTGAGTGATGCCCATTTACAGGGTAAGAGAAGACTATTTTTGAAATTATACCACTGAAATGACTGCCTCGGTAACCGAGCCAGTCATTATAGTGCTACATTTTCAAAAATAGTCTTCTCTTGACGTGTAAATGGACATTCAACAAGTAAATAATTTAATTTCTCGAAGAAATTTAGTCATTAAAGGGCTAAACTGAGTTTAAGTCACTGGACATCCAGGCTTCAAAATGAAGCATTTTCTGATAACATTTTAATGGTTCTTATGCTATTAATTCTATTCTATAGTGATACTCTGTTTCATGTCCGAACATTGGTTCAATATTAGGAAAATAATTTGATTTGGCGCTTTTGAAACATCCAACACGCAACTGAATCCCGATACACTCAACATACTATTTCTTATCTCATTATTTTTCTAGTGAATCTGGGTTTACGAAGCCCGCAGAAGAGTGGTATCTGCAGAGGTATTTATGGATGTCCATGTCTAGGCCAACAGAAGACTATTTTTGAAAATGCATTCCAGTGAGACATTTTCAGAAAATTATCTTCTCTTGTCATGCAGATTAACATATTAATAGGCACGTATGTTTTGATTTTCTTGACCGCATTTAATCAGTAAAGAGTTTAACGTATACTAGACTTTTTCTAGGTGTGACTGCTGGTGTTGGAGGTGCTGTTGGTCGGATCGCGTCGGCTGTTGTGACATTCTATTTCAAGGTATCTCTCAAGAAGGGTTTCATCATAAGCATATTCGGTACACTACTGATCACACTGCTAACGGGGTCCAGAATATTTCTAGGGTGTGGCAACCTTAATCTGCGCGGGCAACCAGTGGATTACGGGTAAGATAATTTATAATGATTACGCATAGACACATGCGTATATAGTCGTGTATACTTGCGCGTTCACAAACGCTTGCACACATATATACATACATCCCAAGTAACGTTACTACATAAGCCCAGCGTTGGCAAAGTCGCCCTTATGTATGTATGGTTACTGTATTCTGCGGCTGTAGTAGTAGAAACATCCTACAGCTGCAATCAGTCCTTCTTCGCTTTTGCCCATTGTATCTTGTCCTCCGGCGAAATCCTTAGCTTCCTCAGGTCCATGCTTGACTTGAGTGTACCTAATCCCGCTTTCTCGAGGTCACCTCATAGCACGCTTAGCAGATTTATGCAATTACGTCCTCTCCTGGCTCTGTGTTTGCTGGCCCCGAGTAGGGCGAATTGCAAGACCCTCTGTGCTGGTGTGTCTGCTGGCATCCTTAGCACATGGCCAAAAATGGCCCATCTTTGCCGAACGACTTTTATAGACAGCGGCGACGTTTTTACACATCGTATATAGTACATCGTTGGAAATTATGCTATCTGACCATCGGTCTCCAGTAATGGTGCGTATGTGTTTGCGGTATCAGGCATCGAGTTTGTCTAGAGCTGCCTTTGGAGCTGCCCAGTTGTTACAGTTATACATCATCAGGGATACGCAAGTTGCATTGTATAAACGTAGTCTTTTTGCCAAGTGCATCCTTGATCTACGAATCCATAGCTGCCAGAAGGACTGGAAAGCGATGTTCCCCATGATGCAGCCTGCGGCAATGCCAGCAGTACTGCAAAGCAGTGAACTCAGGATTTTACTTTTCCTCCATGGTTCGCCGCCACGAAGTGGGTCGTCATCTTCCTTAGTGTCATGCTTTGGAGATAGGTATATGTGGGTGAACTCTGTTTTGGATTCATTCATAAAGAGATTCTTAATTGTTAGTGTTCTTGCAGCTGTTGGGAGAAGTTCGCCAGGCGTTTCTTTTCATCATCTATAAAGACCACATCGTCGGCATATTCCATCTCTAGCGGCATGCCAAGTATTAACGGTGGGTACGGGGGGTGGGGGTGTGTGTGGTCTTGTGGATTTTTTCCGCACGCATTTCAATGCAGCAACCAGGTAACAGGTGAAAACATAGGGATAGACCATCTCCCTGTGGGGAGCCGATTGATATTTCAAACTCTACAGACTTCACTGACTTGACCTGGCGTAGTGCATCTAGGATCTTTGAGCGCTTAATTGTGTCGAAGTCTCGTGGCATGCCAATGCCCATTTTGTGGAAATCTCGCTGTTTGGACACCACTAACGACACACGCATGCGTCGAACGCATGCAATGTCTGCGCAGCTGCGTCCACGTTTGAAGCCGTTTTGACATCGATCTGGTCTCGGATGTAGCATAGACTAACATTGGATAGGATTTTCCATATGCTGTTAAGGAGCACAATGGTCCGCAGATTGGCTGGGGGCCATGTGGATTCTTGGGCGTGGGTGGCGCGATAAGAGCGCCTTGGCCTACAGCGTCGATGGGAAGGTGGTGCATAAAAGCTGAATTGATTAGGTGCGTGATCGGTTTTGAGATAATGTCGCTTGCATATTTGAATAGTTCATTGCTCATGCCATCAGCTCCAAATGCACGTCAATTTTTCTGGGCTTTAAGCGCCTTCCCAACTTCTGCTATATTAATTGGTGTTAGTAATGCCATGGTGTCTCCTGAGAATGGGTGCAAAGGCTCATCATCGTGGTCAGTGAGCTGTTCCTTGAACCATTCTCGAATTGCCAAGGCTTTGCCCTTGCCAGTCCCAATAAAGTGTCCTTCAGTGTTGTATACAATGAGTGGTGGTGCGTAGTCAGTAACTCGCAGGACTCGGGCTGTCTAAAACAGTTTGTGGCAGTCAGCCGTCGCCCTTGACTATTGAGAATTGGGTCAGCGTTGCCAATTGGTTGGCACCGCCACTATTGGCAAAACAGGGTCGGGTCGAAGTTGGCATAGCAGTGACAACATTACAGCTGGTTAGAGTTGTTGGGCAAACACCTACTAGCTACTATATAGTCTACTTTCTGCATACATGCGCTGGGACAACGTTGGCATAACAGTGGCAAAATTACGGTTGTATTAGAGTTGATGGGCCAACGTAGGACCAACAACACAGAGCCAATGTATATAATAAATGACAGGCCCATGTTATGACAATGCCTATCCTACTGTTTGCTATCAGTAAGCCAATGTATTTGATGCTTAGATTGTACAATCTCGGTTTCTAAATAATAAAGGTGTACTTCTCAAGGGAGGTAGGTCGGCAAGTCAATGTCACATTATTTAATAGCTTCACATAAGTTCCCTTTAGGAATACCGTTTTGGAGCTTATTGTTTAGTAAGCAGTTCTATATCTCACCGCAACTGTGTGGCCTAAATAGTATCCTTCCTCTAAATACGTCCATGCTGTAAGATAATTCGAATATGTCCTGTACACATATCTTAAGAAATTGGCAACCTCGTATGAATAATGTAAATGAAAATGTCTTTAAATTGTTTTACTATCAAATACCTTGCAAACGGCATGGTACCTGGCAAACAGGCTTGACACATCTCATTGAAAGTGTCCTTTACTTTCACAGTGTGCTAAATATGTTGCATATATAAAACTAACACGTTTTCAAATAGTTCACTAATATGTGTGAAATATGTTGTTCCTGTTTTACAAAACAGCCGAATGATGCGTGCCAATATTAGACTGTCTATGTTTGGCCAGTGCCATGTGATGTGTGTTGGGTCAATGGTGAGTGGATGTGTTGGGGCAACATGTTGGGCAAATGTTTGACCAATGAGCAGACACATGCTGAACCAAACTAGACAGGCAACCTTGGGCCAATATTACAAGGTACGTTGGGCCAGCATTGACAACGTCGTCTTGTTATCTGAGCAGCACATATCGACGTCGTGCAATTTGCGGGTTTAAGTATTTCTTTTGAAACAACATAAATTGCCGTTGAATGTTCCTTTCCAGTTTTAGCTATGCTCCGCCCATCTTTAGCTAGGCTCCACCCATACCTCGCTCGTGCTGGGATCGAGCAATGGCAGCAAGATCACCAAGTCAAATTAGTGTCAAAATAATAAACATAATGCTTATTAAATGTTAAATACATAAAATTCGTATAACGTGTCGAACTAATACGCGTTAAAGACGGACTAAATCGAGTCATTCGTGCCATGCTTAATTATGACGTCATCATACACGTGATTATGACGTCATATGATGCCAGATGACGGATGGCTAAACTGAAAAGGTACATTTGCTCTGCATTTTTACAAAGAAAAAGTTATGTTTTAAACGATACAGAGTGGCAATCCGCCTGACGTGCCAACGCAGTACAATAACTTCATAATGTTCTAAATAATTTTTAAAAACATTTGCTTTCGAAAGCATGACTACATCTGCAGGCCGAATATCAAGAGATCAGAGGCTGCATGTGTAGTTGTCATGCAATAGCGGCATCCCATGCTCTATGCCAACGTAGTCGTTTTATTTATCACATAAACGCAAAAATTCATCTGATACGTTTCATTTTAAAGAAGGGGAAAGTGTTGCCGATTTATGGTATAAGAAATATGAATTAACATCTCTTGAGTCGCATACGGAAGTTGATATTCCATTGTATGATATTCATTGCACACGCTGTAGCAATCATATGGTAGATGTAAGCCTGTATTATTTCTGCCAGCATGTTATACGTTGATCTATGCTGAGTGACTGTATACAGGATCTGAAACGAGGTCCCATTTCATATCACAATTATTAACCGAGTCGAACATTATCACATTGCATGAGCTTTAGCGAGTGCAATGTGATAATTTTCGACGAGGTTGATGATAGTGATATGAAATGGGACCAAGTTTGAGGTTCTATTTATCATATAAACTGATATTTAGACAAATTTCAAACAAAGTCGATCCCTAAAACCCGTATGAACTCGTAAGTGCGTGTTGCTCGTTTCCCACACTGTCGAGCTTCACTTGCTAAAATCTCTGACAAATGTACGCACACAGATAATGACAAACAAAACATGATTATTTCGGAATTGAAATTATGTTTACTCTGACTTTTGAAATGTCTGCGTCTATCATGCAAATTTGCAAACGTATTTTTTTACATAGGTAGTATATTGATATTACAAAATTTAAAAAAACCCAGCAACATAACATATGCCGTCGTTTTTTTCATTTTCGTCGTCCTCGTCGTGGTTGCTAGGAAACGTTCGCGGTGACACGGGACGTGTGGGATTATTATACGCTATCTCACCACTGAAAATATTTAGTTGAATATTAGACGTGCGTTCATATCTAGAAATAGTAAACGGGCTGAAAGTCGTGTTTATAACATGATAAAATAAATTAGTGAATTTGATGAATAGTTTGGAAATTGTAAAACAGGCCATTATAAATAATTTCATATCTGAAATAATAAAAATGTCACGTTTGTCACCACAGAAATGCCTGACTCGATAAACAAAGATACATATTACAAGCCCTCGAGCTCCCGGGTCAAACGCGTTGTATGCCGATGCGTTTGCTTTTAGGCATATGCACTATGCTAATAAATGCTTTCGGCCTATTCAAACGGAAATCATTTATTTTTATTTCTAGGAAGTTTATAATGGACCTCTCATGCGCTAGTGGGTGTGACTGTTCTGATACGCCATACAACCCTGTGTGTGACTCAGGTGTCACTTATTTTTCACCGTGTCACGCTGGTTGTACCGATTCAAATACTACAGCAGAAGTAAGTAGTCTTACAATTCTCATTTCCAGTGTATCAGTGTATCAATCTGACGTCATCAGACGTCATATGACGTCATAATCAGCTAAGCGGCTTGTAGGATGACGCCATAATCATTACGTCATACACGATTATATTAGGCTCGTCTTTAACTCTTAATAGTCCGACACGTTGTACGAATTATATGTCTCTACTAAGTAATAAACATGCTGTTGACTATTTTGAAACTAATTTGCCTGTGCGATGTTGCTGCCATAGGCAGCAGCCGCATCCAGTCAAATTAGTTTCAAAATATCAAACAGCATATACTTGTATAGTTTTCGGGAAATTGATAGTCAGCAAGTTCAGAGATCAATCGATCCCAACACGAGCGAATGTGGGTGGAGCTTACCTAGAGATGGGCGGGGCATAGCTGAAATCGAAAGGTCCATTAATCCTTTCATGACGAAACCGGCCCAAACCGGCCTCTGCAGTGGTCTTGAGGATTGTCCATTTGCAGGTCAAGAGAGGACTATTTTTAAAATTTTACAAACTGAATTGGCTGGCTCGGTAACCGAGCCAGCCATTCCAGTCCTAAATTTTCAAAAATACTCGTCTCTTGACCTGCTAATGAACATTCAATAAGGAGATGTTTTGATTTTCTTGAACAAATTTAGACATTAAAGGGTTAATGTAGTATCCCATAGAGAAGGCTAACATTGTAAATAGGACTGGACTGGATTGTGCTCGTGTAGTATACTGTTGGACACACGCACGCACGCACGCACGCACGCACGCACGCACGCACGCACGCACGCACGCACGTACCCACTCACCCACCCACCCACGCACGCACGCACGCACGCACGCACGCACGCACGCACGCACGCACGCACGCACGCACGCACGCACTCACTCACGCACGCACGCACGCACGCATGCACCCTCGCACGCACGCACGCACGCACGCACGCACGCACGCACGCACCCTCGCACGCACGCACGCACGCATGCACGCACGTACGCACGCACGCACCCACCCACCCACACACACACATGCATGTCCACATGTGTAGATTGCGTTTGCTGAGAGGGTCTCATATCAGGTTCTAGCTTGCTTTTGGATTTTGTTTATTAGCAAATACATGCAGTCTGAAGCATGAATCCGAACTGTCAGTCAAGTATATGACAGCATAATGAATTACGTCACATATAGCCTGCCGCCACGATCATAATTGACAGAAATACTCCGCCACAACCCTAGAATAGTTGCGTCAGTTGTACTAATTGTACGCCCTTAATTTAAGGATTTAATAATATTCTGTTGAATATCTTGAAACTTATTTGACTGGGCACTGTTACTGTCATAACAACACCCGACCCTCCCCGTGTCAAATTAGTTTCAAAATATTCACCAGGTTAGCCGTATCAAGATTTAATTTAAATACATCGGTCCCAATACGCACAAAGCATGGGCGGGGCTTAGCTAAAGGTAGGCGGGGTGTAGCGTGAAGTGGATTCATCCATTATTAAACGTTTTAATACAATAGTGGTGCTGTTCAATCGCATAATAATCATATGGATAAATCGACTAATCGATCTGTCTGAAACGCATTTCTTACATGTGATCGTTTTCCTATACCGCTCTGGTGTCAAAGCACCAACCTTGCTACTTATATCAGTTAGATCATCATGGTTCGAGATTTCTTAAGGAAATTTACATTTTTGATTATTGAATGACAGTTTTCAAGGCATGAGAAGTCAAGTTTCGTAAGTTCACCCATCGAATTTACAAAAAGATGTTTTCTTGTCCTGAAAACGGATACTTTCCAAAACCACTGCAGATGCCATTTTAGCCAAATTGACCCCAACAGCGTCAGATTCTTGCCCATGTCTAGGGCAAGAGAGAGCGAGAGAGAGAGAGAGAGAGAGAGAGAGAGAGAGAGAGAGAGAGAGATGGAGGGAGGGAGGGAAGGAGAGGGAGGGAGGGAGGGAGAGAGAGCGAGCGAGAGAGATATTTGCATATTACATAGGTTAGACATGTTTAAATGGGTATTCCTCGAAACCATTATAGAGGTTGTTTTGGCCAACATAAGACGGTGTGTTTTGAATACGTATTCTTCAAATGAAAACTAAGTAGAACTGCAAAATGGCCCTTTCCAAGTTTATCCACCGATCATATGACGTCATATTACGTTATAACCAACTAAGTGACGCATATGATGAGGTCATAATCATGACGTCATGAATGACTCGATAAAGCCCGTCTTTAACGCTTAACTAGTCAGACACGTTGCCCGAATTGTATGCTTTTGCTATTTAATGAAATTGATAATCAGGGAGTTCATGGATCGATCGATTCCAACACGAGCGTGATGTGGGTGGATCTTAGCTGGAGATTGGAGGGGCCTGGCTAAATTTAGAAAGGCCCATTAGTTATTGAAATAAATGTAAGCTCCATTTTTAAAATAGTATTAATTTGTCGATGTTGAAGACAAACCTGCTTGCACTGACGGGTTCCTATCTGACCCTCAGCCGAGTATCTGACGTCACGATCATATATTTCACTAATTAGTCAACGTCACGCTCAAAATGACTTAACGTCCGTCGCGAACGGGGAACTGTCAGTCACGAGAGTGTCTGAAGTGCATGCCTTTGAATGTATTTCAGCGATCCAGTTGTATCTATGTATCGCCCATCTCGAGCTAAGCACCACGCAAGCCTTGTCAATATTGGGTTCAATTGATCCCTGCACTCTCTGAATCTAAATTTCCAGAAAATTATAGAGCTAAACTATTGAATATCTTGAGACTAATTTGGCTGGGTGCTGTTGCTGCATATGGCATCAAAAGCGCCAATTCGAATTGTTTCCAAAATATTTGCCAGAATATGTACAAGATATACAATTCGTACAACTTCGTCATATCGGAAACGAACAGAGATCTTACGCGCTCGCCGTGGACTGCGAAACATGCCCAACTACGAAGGCGTCTTTATCAACGAAGACTTGACCAAAAGACGATTTGAAATGCTGAGAAAATTGTTGAAACTAAAAACCAACCAGAAAATACACAGTGCTTGATCTTTCGATGGAACTATCTTCTATAAGCAGACTGATGGAGGTCCAAAGAGACTATGCTCAGATGATGTTGAAATCGATACATTATAAGCACATCTGCCAGCTAAGAACTTAAAATTCTGACATAATGTTATTGTGCTACCGGTATTTCCTTGTAATTCCCCACCAACGACGTGACAGTTACATTATATCTGCTTTTGGTTGTTGATGACATGACAAACCTCATAAATAATCGAACTTCATAAGTTTAGCATACCAATCAACAGCATTGCTTTTTCTAATCACGTACTTATTTTTCTCCTTTCAATTCACAGGCTTGTTTAAGAAAGCCTTCTCGCAGAAGAGCCCATTTGAGGATCGGGGCTGACTGCTTTTGAAGGTTTACACTGGAATGACTGTCTCGTTTATCGGGCCAATCATTCCATTGATACAATTTTCAGAAAGGTCATCTTTTGCTCTGCAAATGGACTTTTCATAAGACCACTACGGAGGTCATATTTGCCCCGCCAGAGAGCAAATGGGTTAATCATATATATTTGGTCACACTGCGCGCAAAAGGAGTCTAGCAACTCAAGAAGTGGTTTAAGTCAATGGATGAGTATATCAAAATTACATCTTGCTTTCAGCCTATGTAATCAAATGATCCAATATAATTTTTTTAAACTATATGCAAGCTGTCAAAAGCATGGTTTTTTCGGGACAACCCCTGTACTGGGCCGATACTGTGTCGATACTGTATCCGTCCGGTGTCGGCCCGGAATCGGACCCAGTCGTGTTTATGTACATTATACGACTAAGCTTTTCCTGAGCGACCACCTTAAAACTGCCATAAAGAGTACTGTTGAAATGCAAACTTGTACGCAGCTCGTGCACATTTGTATATGTATACGTGTGTATATATATGTGTGCGTGTGTGTGCGTGTGCGTGGTGCGTGTGCGTGTGCGTGTGCGTGTGCGTGTGCGTGTGCGTGTGTGTGCGTGTGCGTGTGCGTGTGCGTGTGCGTGTGTGTGTGTGTGTGTGTGTGTGTGTGTGTGTGTGTGTGTGTGTGTGTGTGTGCGTGTGTATGTGTGTATGTGTGTATGCGTATGCATGTATATGTGTATATATATGGCTCAAGAATGACTGAGAATCTTGCCAAAAC
>CM067367.1:4886012-4950919 GCA_034401795.1 Chaetoderma sp. LZ-2023a
GCATGACACGTGTGTTCCATGGATGCGGCGCCATAAGGCTTTTTATGGCAGATCCACAGATGTCTATCGTTCGACCGTAATGAGTCAGTCCGTTTCTTGTACTTAGTCAAAGCACGGACCGGGCACCAGACACTGGCATCACGATCAAACCTGGTTAACTTCGGTATAATGATCGGTTTGCCGGGATATCTCAAAGATTGGTTCTTTGACATAAATTCTGCTCTTGGCAGAAGACGCAGACCTTCTCCAGAAACAATAAATCGGTTCCTCTCTGCCGAAAGCGCATGGATCTCACTGCGCCTTCTAGCTGAGGAAGCTGCCAATAGAAAGACCGCCTTTAGAGTCAAATGCTTTAGACTAGCCGAACGCAACGGTTCGAATGGGTGCTTGGCCAGTACATTAAGCACTAAAGATAGACTCCAGGCTGGAATGACTACCGGTTGTCTCGGGCGGAGATTGCTCATTCCCTTCAACATCACGTTTAACTGGGCCACCTCTGGACTATCCCTGTTGGCTAGACAAGGGATAACTGATGCCAAAGCTGACTTGTATCCAGCAATTGTGACGGGAGCTAGTCCTGTAAAGAACAGCTCACAGAGAAAGTCTGCTATTTGCTGAATAGTGGATTGAAAGGTATCAATACCCTTTTCTTCACACCAGTCTGCAAATCTGTTAACCTTGTTGTTATATGACTTGAAGGTTGACCTCCTTCTCGCAGCCGCGATGAAATCAGCAGCCTGTCGAGAAAAGCCTTCCGACGTGGAACGTTGTTTGACAACATCCACGCAGTCAATTTGAACATTTCGGGACGCTCGTGCAGGAAGCGTCCCTTGGCCTGGGAGATTATGTTCGGAATCTCGGGCAACTGCACAGGATTTTCCACCAGCAGATCTAGAAGATCCGTGAACCACGCCCTGCTCGGCCAATACGGCGCTATTAGCAGGACCAGACACGGTTCCTCCCTGACCTTCACCAATACCTTCGGTAGAAGAATGGTGGGTGGATACGCGTAAGCGTGCATCCCTCTCCAGCTTATCGCCAGAGCGTCTGTATCGACGGCATTTGGATCTGGAATCGGCGAGACATATGTCATGATTTGAGCATTTTCCTTTGTGGCGAACAAGTCCACGTTGGGTTTGCCCCAATGCTCGAAGATCCGTCGTAGAACTGGAGGGTTGAGGGACCATTCTGTTGGCAGGATTCTCTGTCTGCGAGACAAAGCATCCGCCAGAATGTTCAATCGGCCAGGAATATGAGCTGCTTTCAAAACAACCGAGTAATTCCTGCACCATTGAATCAAGTGCCACACCCTGATGCACAGGGTGGGCGACCTGGTCCCTCCTTGGCGATTTATATATGATACTACTGTCGAATTGTCCGACCGTATCAATATCACCTTGCCCCTGATCATCGGAAGGAATTCTTCCAACGCCAGTTCCACTGCCATCATTTCCAACAGATTGATATGCAGCTGACTCTCCGGGAGAGTCCATGTGCCCGAGACCTGGTGTTCTCCCAGGCAGGCACCCCACCCTTCCAGCGATGCATCCGTGTAAACGGACAGCTGGGGGTGGGGTAAGTGCAGCGAAACCCCTATTAGGAGATTCTGACGCTGTTTCCACCATAGAAGATGCGATATTATCGGCTCCAAATCTGGCACCAGTTTTGACAGGGGTTCTGTTCTCTGTTTCCACAGAGACATCAGATACAACTGGATAGGTCTTCGCATTAGAGCAGCGTACGGGATAACCTGCTCCATGGAGACCATCATGCCCAGCATCTGAAGGAACCGCCTTGCCTGAATGTGGTTTCCCACTCGAAAACTCCCGAGGATGGCTAACAGAGACACCACTCTGGGCTCTGACGGGTAAACCCTGCCCTCCTCGAGGTCGAATCGCATCCCCAAATAAACGAAATGTTGAGTGGGTGTCAACTCGGATTTCTCCTCGTTGACTATCCAGCCTAGATCTGAAAGTAACTTCAGAGTCAGAGCAGTATCCACGTTCAACCTGGCTGCCGAGTCTGCCTTGAGCAGCCAGTCGTCTATGTAGGTGTGTAGCGCCACGTTCTCTTTTCTGAGAAACGCTGTCACCGCAAGGACCACTCTTGTGAAAACCCTCGGAGCTGTCGACAGGCCAAACGGGAGAACTGTAAACTCCCATACTTGATTCTGAAACGCAAATCTCAGAAACCTGTGCCAACTCCGATTGATCGGAATGTGGAAATATGCATCTTTCAGATCGATCGATACACACCACATTCCTTTCCTCAATCCCGCCATTACCGACCTCGGTGTTTCCATCTGGAACCGAGGCGTATGGATAAACCAATTTAATGGCCTGAGATTGAGTATGGGTCTCCATCCCCCCGTGCTCTTGGGGACAAGGAACATGTTTGAATAGAAGCCTGGAGTGTTCCGGTTTGCTGGTTTTATTGCTCCCTTCAGAAGCAAACCCGACACTTCCTTTTGAACGGCTTCTAACTTGTCTGGCTCCCTTGGTACGGGTGTCCAGACTGGTGCCAAAGACAGATTTTGTGGCGGAAAGTCCCACCACTCCGGCATGTAACCCTGGGATAACCATCCCAGGACCAGACTGTCTGACGTCACACCTCGCCAAGCCTCGACGAAACGCATGAGCCTTCCACCCACCATAGACGCCTCGACGTCTAACGGGGTTGTCCGGCTCGCAGTCCGCCCCCCCCCCTTTCTTAACGAGAGAGAGTGAGAACCATTTCGTTCTAGGCACGACGGGTATAACTGGCACCGCTGTTCCTGTCGCACAGGTGCGGTCCAGGCGGATATGAAGGGAGCTTGCGTACCCTCAGGTACGCTTCGGCCCCTTCTGTCCGCCCTTTGAGGCCTTACCCTTACCCTTCCCCTTGCCCTTACCGCCTCTAGGGCGGTCCGGAGCAACATTGGGGAGGGTAGGCGCCTCTACAGCCTTCCTGGGTTTCTTCGCCGGCGGCGGCTCCGAAAACCCAGCCGAAACAGACGTCGCAATAGGCCTGGCTTTCGCCTTGCCCTTATGCTTTTTCTGTTTCTTTGAAGGCTGTACTGTTAGCGGCTTACCCACAGCCCCTAGTGCGTGCGCTTGCCGCACTAGCTCTAGCTGTAGATTTACCGCTAACCGATTCTGCGCAATACTGGCGGTGTCCTCTAAGATGGCCCGCGCTTGGCCACCAAAGATGCTAGGCCCTGTCAGGGGCGTCCCAAGAAGACGCTCCTTGACTGCCGTAGCCGGACGCATATGGTCAATGACCATTTGCCTCCTGGACTTCGTCACACGCGCTTGCACCCTTGCCAATGCGTCCATTGACAGCACCAAGCCGTCATTAACGCACGATAGCGCCACAGGTGGCACAGGGTGGCCTGCCCCCGCTTCAGCCCACACCGACTGAAGTAGACGATAGGAGTGATTGACAGCGCTCATGGCTGCCCTCACACCCTCATCGCATAGGGCCAGGACTTCTTCCTGGTGTACCTGGGCCTTATCCACTAGTGCCGGACCGGGACCACCCGAACCGGCACTCTGGACGCCCAGTACCCATCGGTCATCCTCCGTGACCGACGGGACTACACCATACCTGTCGTATTCACCCCGCGGAATACGGCACCTTGCCCGCACCTCCCTGGAGGCCGCAGGGAGCTGACCCTTGGTCATTAGTTGTTTACTATAAATAGCATCCAACAAATCAATGAACCGTGGATCCAGTCCCACTGACTGGATCCGGGCCGCGGGCAAAATCCCCGTCCTAATCGACGCAACCGACGGACGGGGCGCATCTTCATCGGCCGTGGCCGAAACCACAGACGGGTCAACTCTGGCTAGCCACGCCAGAGCATCAGACCAGTCTAACTCCGAAGAAGATACCCCCGCAAACACGTCACCCGTTGACATGCTTACGGGTCTGCCAGCCATGGCCTCCCGGCCAGGAGCCACGGCTGACACGCCAGGCACTCCGCTACCACATGGTTCCGCCGCCACCCCATGAAACACTCCGGTCCATGGGGTGGGTCCGCACGGAAAACCGTACGGACCCGTAACCGTCGCGGAACCATAGCCGGCCACGGGCGCCAACGGCACCCCATGTCCGGCTGCCGGACCAGGCGAGATAGGTGAGTACCACGCCTGGCCCGGCACACCGGTTCCCCTGACGGCTGGTGACAAACCAAGCCGCGCGGAACCGGTGCACGGTAACGGATTGGCCTCAGCCGCAAGCGGAGCCGCTGACCTGGCTTGCGCCAAACCAGACAAATGGAGGCCGGTTCCGTCCAGGACGGAATCAACCTCCATATTCTCCACCTGCGGCTTCACGGGCCGCAGCAACCTCTCCTCCTCGGCCTCATCGTCTTCAGACTCCGAAGAGCCGTCACTAGACGAATAAACCGTGGAGCCGTCCTGGCGGACGGCTCCCACACCTGACGGACCGGCCACCGCTACTGGACCACCCGGAGGTGGCCGCAGAGAGACAGAACCCGTCTGGCCGAAGCCAGACGGACCCGCCAGGGGGCCGTACGAGACGGCCCCCTCGGTAACCAGTCCAGAATCCTGTCCGAAGACAGGATCCGTACCAGGCATGGGGAGAAACTGCCCCCCAACCTTTGGTAGCAGGGACGACACCAGCGTGGGCAGAACGCTATGCAGAAAACCCTGCATAGCCGGACCAAACCACGCCGGCGGTGCCATCTCCGCCACCTCCAGCTGGGGACGTGGAGCACCCCCACCGGCCGAACCGGGCGCTCCACGATTTCCTCTCGGACCGCCTGACCCCGCGTCAGACCCAGCCAAGTCCTTCTGGGCAAGGAACTTAACCATCGTTTCGACGGACCACACTGCACAAACATTACACCTATGATCTATATTACACAGGGCACACCTAAAACAGACATGGTCCTTAAACATTGCACGGACAAACTTATGGCAGTCGTCACATGATGGCGGGGCTGGCTTGGCCTATAAAATAAGCACAAACCTACAATAAACAAGCGGAACGAGACACGGATGGAAGGCAGACAATTAATTTTCAAATATTTTGACTCATAAATTAACCGTAACCTCCCGCACCCCACCCCGCCACGTTACAACAACGATCGCATTGATTATGACGACAAGAACGCGGCGGGCACAACACACCCATAATAGATCCTACAGGATGTGTAACGGCTCCAGGAATCATATCGCATAGCATTCAGGGTATATTTACTAATCAATATAAATTATACTCCTAACGAACGCAGCACGATATGTGAAGAAAACAACAAAATGTATAACAACTGCTGTCTCACACGGTAAAACCGCAGACCACGCATCTACTCAAGAATTTTGAAACCACCGATCATTGCAAACCGATCGTGATTGCACGTAAACTTGATCATTCTAAAGTTTCCGGTACCATTTTTTAGTACGCAGCACCCAGAACAAGATGCGCGAATTAATGAAAAAATTTTTCTTCACATAAACATCCGAGCGACCGGGTGTGACGTCACCCGCTCGGATTCTACGGAGAACGACGTCAGCCGATATTCGTGTTAGAAATACCGTAGCAAACACCTATTTTCATATCTGCCGATCGCCTGTTGGGGTTTAAAGAAGGCGATCGTCTGGCATATATCGTTGCTAGCACACGTCCCAGATTCTATGGGGTTAGAAATTGGAACATGCGACACAACGAAATTTAGAGACCTAAGTCTTTTAACTATGGATAAAAAGAACAATACAACCTGGTTGTCTTGAGCGGTATTCTCCATAGTCCTTAGTTATCCTTTCAGAACACACAAACTATCACTGATTAAAGACTTAGATTCTTTTAAAAAACACTAAAATCCTTAATGCGAAAAGCATGTATTGCACTTGTTGCTATGCAAACAAGAATGAGCTCTATGGTAAACGGGTACTCGGCAGTGGGGAGCCGGGTACCCGGTTCCCAGGAGTCGGTAAAGCTTTCTAAGTCTATAATCCTAGAGCC
Organism: Chaetoderma sp. LZ-2023a; assembly: GCA_034401795.1. Classification (NCBI taxonomy): domain Eukaryota; kingdom Metazoa; phylum Mollusca; class Caudofoveata; order Chaetodermatida; family Chaetodermatidae; genus Chaetoderma; species Chaetoderma sp. LZ-2023a. The sequence continues at coordinate 4,891,980 of CM067367.1, forward strand.
GCTGTCAGGGCCAGCTGTATATCAGAAGTAACAGAATGGTGAGTATTGATCGAAGGAGAATGAGTGTACTCAGTGGAAAATCAAAGTTAGTTTCAGTATCTTGCGACCTGAATTTTACTTGTCCTAAATTAAAACTCTCTTCCATAGGGTATTGATCATCATCTTCAACTTGTGTGGAATTAGCCTCTCTGTCATCAAACTTGGATTGACTTGTTACTGGAGCAAGACTTAGCCCCTCATCTAGAACCTCTATTTCATCGCCTGCAACTACAGCGATTGGATTCTTAGTTTTTTCCCCATGCTTCTCATTAACATGGACTTCAGCTACAATCTCAGCAACTACTGGTTCGATGACATTTTCCTTAGCAGCGTGCTACCCATTAGTATGAATTTCCGCTACAATCTCAGCAGCTACAGGTTCTATGACATTCTCTTTAGAGACAACTTTCTCTGCACTTTTATCAGCACCCTTTTTGACATATTTGTTCTGCGGGCATCGCCACTTAAAATGATCAGATGATCCACAAACTAGACATTTGTTTTTGTTAGGGCAATCTGTTGCAAGATGTTCTGTGCTTAAGCAGATTCTACACTCTTTGATTTGCCCCCTGTACCATAATGGCAAGATAAATCGACCATCTATGGTGACCTTGCTTGGGAGAGGTTGTTCTACCTTTTCAAACCAAATTCTTCTGATGCCATTTTCTAAGGTTCGATCAAATGGATAGGTCTCGTGTTCTACTTTGTCCACTTTGCCATACTTGATCAATTCAGTGATAACCCGTTCATCTGGGATCTCTAATGGAACCTTCATCTTGACTAATAGACGATCAGAATCTATTTCCTCCACATTACACACCTCACCATTCACGACAAGGACCTCGTCGAGCAACTTTTCCTTCACACTTTCATTAACTACGGTGACATTCCATACAGATTTGGAAACATTAACGAGACCTTGAAGGACCCGTGGCCCTGCCCCAACTACATCCTTCAACCCATGATACACCTCAATTGCCGAAATACCCCAAGCCTTTGTCGTGATTTTAAGACTCAGGGTACGCTTATATGAGGTTGCCATGGTGTTTTATAAAAAGAGGAACCCCATACTACTACAATATATAATACAAATATATAACACCAAGACGTCGGGGAAAGAGCTAAACACTAAATAAATAGTGTCCCCTTTTGAAACCCTGACGTCTACCAACAAATATACGAATAGAGAGTACAGTCGTATATTTGTTAGTTTGAACCACTTTCTAAGTGGTTCACTAACACCTAGCCGATTAAAGTATGCTAACAAATATATGATTAAATAGTCAAGTCATATATTTGTTAGTCTGTTCGAGTTGACCGGGGACAGCCAACTGACTATAAGGAGTAATATAGTTAAAGAACTAGGCTTGTGCTTACAAATGACAAAGGAATTAAATCCACTCACTCAAGCGATCTTGCCAAATACAATGCGCTAGCCTACGATCTATAGAAATAGCAGACCGGCGCGGAGAGAAATGTATTGCATTGACCAAAGTAAGAGGAGCCCTATTAAATGGCGAAAACCGCCAGCTAAGAGGAATGCCTTTAGAAAATAGAGACACAAAATGCGCTCCAACCAAGACAAGAATTTACAAATTAAATATAAAGTTTGAAAGGAAATACTAATACGAAATATATGTATAAAATTTATCTACAAAATCGCGCTAGAAACTAGCAAATTCGGGCAGCAATTGCAGAGCTAAATAAACGCGTGCGTTCACTTCGACTACTACTACTACTACTACTACTACTACTACTACTACTACTACTACTACTACTACTACTACTACTACTACTACTACTACTACTACTACTACTACTACTACTACTACTACTACTACTACTACTACTACTACTACTACTACTACTACTACTACTCCACTACTACTACTACTACTACTACTACTACTACTACTACTACTACTGCTACTACTACTACTACTACTACTACTACTGCTACTACTACTACTACTACTACTACTACTACTACTACTACAACTACTACTACTACTACTACTACTACTACTACTACTACTACTACTACTACTCCACTACTACTACTACTACTACTACTACTACTACTACTACTACTACTACTACTACTACTACTACTACTACTACTACTACTACTACTACTACTACTACTACTACTACTACTACTACTACTACTACTACTACTACCACCACCACCACCACCACCACCACCAACATCACCATCATCACCAGCAATAACAACAACACAAACAACAACACCAACATCAGTGACACTAGTGATATGGCAGGAGAGATCTCAGAAACGTAAAAGTAAAAATAGCATCAATTCCAGTCAATTCGTGTGGTTGTGAGACGGGTGGTTGAAAGCTGGTCCGGTGAACAGGATTTATTCCCTCTGGATGCTGGTCTAGTAGTAGATCACTCGCCTCCAACATGCTAGGCGAAAGGTGCTGCAGGATTGCCCACGGTTCGAACCCTACTCGGGTCGAAAATTGAAAAAGGTAAAAATTACATTCCAGATGCTGCATGCGCTATATGTGTCGGCAATGACAGAGTTCATAGAATTAATGCTTGACAATAATAAAAACCACCACCACCACCACCACCACTGCCACCACCACCACCACCACCACCACCATCAGCACCGCCGCCACCACTCACGGATAACTGAACATCATATCCTATTCTTGCCTGTGATGTTGTTTCAAGACTTGTATACAGTAACCAAACGTAGTATATGGATGCATCATTACACAAACCCTTTCACGACGAAGCCGACCAAAACCGGCCGCTGCAGTGGTCTTGGGGAATGTCCATTTGCAGGCCAAGAGAAGACTACTTTTGAAAACTTACCACTGGAATGTTTGGTTCGATAACGGAGCCAGTCATTCCAGTGGTACATTTTCAAAAATAGTCTTCTCTTGGCCTGCAAATGGACATTTAATAAGTAAATATTTAAATTTTTTGAACAAATTTAGTCATTGAACGGTTAAAGGACAATTCCAGGATTGGTAAAAGTGTACTTTATTTGAAAGACTATTATATGACTAACATATTGGATCCTAAATAAAAACAATAGACAAATAATACGTGTAAGTATACCATCGTAAACATGGGATTATTTTATCTCCCAGGCGGCGCCATTTTCTTGCCACGAGAGCGAAATTTCACGAGATCCTGACGTCATCCCCGCACCAACGCTATCTTTGCCGAGCACGAAGGCTGTACAGTAAATATGTATATGCATGGAGCCCTAACATGTGCTACTTTGTAATCGTCAGGACATTGTCCAGTCAAGGTAGACTTAAGTTTTTCAAGTAATTCTAGTACCCGAAGTCGGTGGGGAATCGTTAACCTCTAGACTGCTGAAGCACAGATTCCATTTTCTCTATCCTATCAGAATGTGTTCATTTTTATAACAATGCTGCTGTAAGTCATTGCTGTGCACGACAGCAACACGTTTCAGCAACCTTTTTTTCAAACTGTATCCCGGTACTATCTCTGTAAGTAGGCTATTACGCATTTTACACCATGCGATAAGGGTTAAATGAAGTGGCACACTTGACACGTGTGTATTGACAAATTACTCAGCCGACTCAAGATATCGTTATAGCGTGTGTCGCGGGCAGTGTAAATATATATTCCAAGAAAACATATGATATGATAATATTGCCGGAACAACAGAACCGATTGCAATAATTCTAATACCTGCCTGTAGCTGCAAATTCGAAGGTGTATCCAATACTAGGGATGTTAGAATCGGCCTGTTGGTTCAAAAGATACATCCTGCGAGAAAACTAAGCCAGCAAAATTTCAAACAAAAATTTTAGGATGCGCTCTATCCATCATCCCATATCAGAATAAGTATTACAGCTACAATGACAGAATTTGCTGTGCCGAAGCTTTACAATGTTATCACATAACGAGAAAAATTCCATCAAACTATTTTAATTATTGGATTTACTACAGCTTGCCGGCAATATTGATCGGCGATGAAAATTCCTAGGTTTTATGTCAAAATGTTAATTCATTTGGTGATATCTCTGGCAATATTCACGTGAACAAAATTATAATTGGTCTGGCAAATTAGCCATTTCTTTAAGCTTTAAGCACACTCCAATTTAATGACAATACGCAAAGATAGAGTCTGCGAGACAAAAACCATCTCATGCTGAATTTTACCCCAAAAAAAGGATAACATATTCTCAGATCGTATCTTAGATGAATAATTTCTTTATATATTTCAGTCTTTTGAACCTCTTGTCCGATATTAACATCCATTATATCATATTAATCCCGAGGTAGGCACCTATTTAGAGATCCTAGAATCATTGGAATCGCTTTAAAGGCAGGATTTCCATACAGCACGTGTACCCGCTCGCAGGTGACCCGCGCGCGTGTACCCGCGCGGGTCGAAGTTTTCCATTGTGTGCGTTTTTAAACTAGACCCGCGCGCGGGTCGTCCTGTTACTGATGCCATTTCCTGTTCTCTGCAACTAGCTGGTATATCCTAGAAAATTCTAGATCCATGTGTTTTCTATAAAACATTCGCCAGATCAAGCAGTCACCATTATACCGTACTTTGTTTGATGTAACTGGAGTTGTTAGGGTTGCTTTTTCATAAAACACGCTGTGTGTCGTTAATGATGGAAGAACAAGTGTTACTTCTACATCTCCTTAAGAAAAAGAAACTTCTGGAGAGTATACAACTACTTCTTCTGCTTAAAATACGACAGTTAATAACAACCAAACGTAAGCACCGATTTTGGGTACATGAAATTATTAAGAGGCGCCATGAGCAAGGTGCGTATGATAACTTAGTGCGGGAATTAGAATTGGACAGGGACAGATACCACGATTATTTTCGCATGTCAGCAGAGCAGATGGACTATGTGCTAAGTTTCCTTGGCCCCATCATTAGCAAGGCAACTGTGGCGCGTGAAACAATTTCTGCAAAACAAAGACTTGCAATTTGTATAAGGTAAGAAAACATTAACAAATGTTCCAAAGATTATTTTATCTTTTATTATTTATCAGTTTAATTTTTCTTGAAGGGTTCATCGTGTTTGTAAATGTGGAATCGCCCCAGTCTCTCACATACTGGTGTTACATACATTCAATGATTCAGTAATCATATCTGACATGTTTGGCGGTTGTTGTTGCCACTGCTGTGGCTGTTGCTGATAATGTAGTAGCTGCGATTGATGTTGTTGCAGTAGCTGATACTGTGTGTGTGTGTGTGTGTGTGCGTGTGTGTGTGTGTGTGTGTGTGTGTGTGTGTGTGTGTGTGTGTGTGTGTGTGTGTGTGTGTGTGTGTGTGTGTGTGTGTGTGTGTGTGTGTGTGTGTGTGTGTGTGTGTGTGTGTGTGTGTGTGTGTGTGTGTGTGTGTGTGTGTGTGTGTGTGTGTGTGTGTGTGTGTGTGTGTGTGTGTGTGTGTGTGTGTGTGTGTGTGTGTGTGTGTGTGTGTGTGTGTGTGTGTGTGTGTGTGTGTGTGTGTGTGTGTGTGTGTGTGTGTGTGTGTGTGTGTGTGTGTGTGTGTGTGTGTGTGTGTGTGTGTGTGTGTGTGTGTGTGTGTGTGTGTGTGTGTGTGTGTGTGTGTGTGTGTGTGTGTGTGTGTGTGTGTGTGTGTGTGTGTGTGTGTGTGTGTGTGTGTGTGTGTGTGTGTGTGTGTGTGTGTGTGTGTGTGTGTGTGTGTGTGTGTGTGTGTGTGTGTGTGTGTGTGTGTGTGTGTGTGTGTGTGTGTGTGTGTGTGTGTGTGTGTGTGTGTGTGTGTGTGTGTGTGTGTGTGTGTGTGTGTGTGTGTGTGTGTGTGTGTGTGTGTGTGTGTGTGTGTGTGTGTGTGTGTGTGTGTGTGTGTGTGTGTGTGTGTGTGTGTGTGTGTGTGTGTGTGTGTGTGTGTGTGTGTGTGTGTGTGTGTGTGTGTGTGTGTGTGTGTGTGTGTGTGTGTGTGTGTGTGTGTGTGTGTGTGTGTGTGTGTGTGTGTGTGTGTGTGTGTGTGTGTGTGTGTGTGTGTGTGTGTGTGTGTGTGTGTGTGTGTGTGTGTGTGTGTGTGTGTGTGTGTGTGTGTGTGTGTGTGTGTGTGTGTGTGTGTGTGTGTGTGTGTGTGTGTGTGTGTGTGTGTGTGTGTGTGTGTGTGTGTGTGTGTGTGTGTGTGTGTGTGTGTGTGTGTGTGTGTGTGTGTGTGTGTGTGTGTGTGTGTGTGTGTGTGTGTGTGTGTGTGTGTGTGTGTGTGTGTGTGTGTGTGTGTGTGTGTGTGTGTGTGTGTGTGTGTGTGTGTGTGTGTGTGTGTGTGTGTGTGTGTGTGTGTGTGTGTGTGTGTGTGTGTGTGTGTGTGTGTGTGTGTGTGTGTGTGTGTGTGTGTGTGTGTGTGTGTGTGTGTGTGTGTGTGTGTGTGTGTGTGTGTGTGTGTGTGTGTGTGTGTGTGTGTGTGTGTGTGTGTGTGTGTGTGTGTGTGTGTGTGTGTGTGTGTGTGTGTGTGTGTGTGTGTGTGTGTGTGTTGTAATTGTTAAGGCGTTTATATGCTAGTTCCCAATGCTAGGGTCTAGACTCACGCCTGGCCTTTATGGTTTCTGTTGAATTCTTGTGAATTCTTGTGACATCGGTTTGTGCATTAGCTTGTGTGTGTGTGTGCGTGCGTGCGTGTGTGCGTGCGTGCGTGCGTGCGTGCGTGGGTGCGTGCGTGCGTGCGTGCGTGCGTGCGTGCGTGCGTGCGTGCGTGCGTGCGTGCGTGCGTGCGTGCGTGCGTGCGTGCGTGCGTGCGTGCGTGCGTGCGTGCGTGCGTGCGTGCGTGCGTGCGTGCGTGCGTGCGTGCGTGCGTGCGTGCGTGCGTGCGTGCGTGTTGATCATTGTCTCTCGATTTTGTCTCATGTTGCTGTTCTTGTCCATGGCTTTTCTGTTGCTCCTCGTGCTTGGGTGATGGCGATGGCCTAACCTGGACCTAACTGGGGTGGGGAAGGGATGGGGTAGGTGCTGGGTCGGGGGAGGGGGAGTAGGTGCGTACGGTCTTATGACCTGATGCACCCGGGGGGGGGGCTTTAGGTCAGAGACCTCACCGGCCCATTTGGGGGGAGTGGGGAGGTTGGGTTGTGGGGTCTTTCGGGCCCTGGGACCCATTTGCTCTTCTGGCCATCATCCGAGCAGGCACCAGCGCGCACTTGTTTGATTTTGATTGGTTAGGTAGCCCGTATGGTGACTGTGTCCGTCCGAGGGCGAACTCGATCAGTCAGCCGGGTTACATCCCTCCATAGTCCCATCGAAAGGTCCGAAAGATTCTAATTCTAACAATTTTGTTTTGCTTTTGTAATCCGTATGTTGTGTGGTTCCATCCGAGGACGAATCCATTCAGCATCCGGTTTACTTTGATTATGCCGAGATTTTTTTTCCCTACCTAACCCTAGCTCACGTTCGCACAGTGATGGGCACTGTATGACGGGACCTCAATTTAAAGTCCCGTCCGAGAAGACTGAGCAAGTGGGGCCAAGTACATTGCTTAAGCGTACTCCAGCAGCTGCTGTGCCCAGAGTTGTCAGTCAGTCTGTCCATTTGTTGTTTGGTTTGTCAGTCCGTTCGACAGACCAGCATACCTGCCTATGGGCCGCGAATGAGATGGACACACGTCCATTTTCCTCGCGGTCCGCCAGCAGGCAGGCCCATCTGTTGTTCTGTTGTCCATTCCAGTCTTCCATCTGTCTTTCTGACCGTCTGTCATTGTTGTGTTCGTTGCTGCATTTTAGCTCCAGCTCCAGCTCTGGATCTGAAAGAAAAGGAGGGGAACAATGCTGAAAGAAAAAGAAGGAGAAGACAGACATTGTGGACAGATGTTTTGGGGCATGTACTCACATACTCTGGGTCATCATTCATGACAATCTCACGATCCTTAAGTGGAAAAGTCAAGCCAGGTAAAAAGTTTTCAAGAATTTAATAACAATTCATAGAATGTCATCACAAGTAACATACTATATAGGCCATGCATACAGCAAATCATTCGCTTACACGTATTTCCCCTCGGACCTGACACCTCATGCGCCTAGGGGAAAAAGTGTGATGCGATTCCCCTCGGACCTGACACCTCATGCGCCTAGGGGAAGTGATTTGCGTTACTCCTCGGACCTGACACCTCACGAGGGTGGTGAGGCAGTAACTGCTGCAGTGACCATAGGGGTCGGTGGTGGGGTGGCAGTAGATGCTGCAATGGCCGTAGCGGTCGATGGTGGGAAGGCACTAAATGCCGCAGGAGAGGCCGGGGATTGGAAGGCAGTAAATGCCGCGGGACAGGCCGGGGTCGTAGAGGCTGCAGAAGAGTGCTTCTTGCGCCATCTCGCGTGTTTGCTTTTTTTGACATCACAGATAACATACTGTATAGGCCATGCACACAGCAAATCATTCGCCTGCACGTATTTCCCCTCGGACCTGACACCTCATGCGCCTAGGGGAAACAGTGTGATGCGATTCCCCTCGGACCTGACACCTCATGCGCCTAGGGGAAGTGATTTGCGTTTCGGACCTGACACCTCATGAGGGTTGTCTCAGTTGTTGTTTCGGTCGGTGATCTTGGGCTAATCAGAATGTGTTCTGATTATGTGATGTGTTTGTCCGATGCAAGCACGAACTTGATTAATTCGTGGTTGATCTGTCGGTCACGCATCGCTATAATGTCTTCTACAGGGTCAAGATTGAGGTTTCCCTTTCTCAGCGTATTGATGAGTTCCTTTCTAATGTCTGTATATTCAGTGCACCGTAGGAAGAAGTGGTCTAGAGTTTCAGTCTCCTTGCAGGCCTCACATTGGTCTGTGTCTGACAGGTTGAGTTTTTTTCGTATCTGGTTAACGCTGATCCGACCCATTCTGATGTGGCGTAATACAACGTCGCCTTGGCGTCCTGGGATGTGGTTTTGGTATTTGCGTTTGACTCCTGGGACGACTCTGTACAGGGATCTGCCGGTTGTGCTTTCGTCCCATTGTCTTTGCCATTTGCTGTTGATGTGCCTTTTGACCAGGGCGTTTGCTTCGGACTTTGAGAGTCCTATGCTGGTCATAGTTCCATCTTTGAGCGCTTGCTTGACTGCCTCGTCCGCCTGTTCATTGCCTTTAATGTCAACATGGCTTGGGACCCAGTCGATGTCCACTGTTTTGTTGTCAGTCACCACAGTTGCATACAGCTGCCGGATTTCCTTGATTAGGTTGTCCCTGCTCTTGCTGCTGCTAGATTTGAAGCTCTTCACTGAGCTTAGTGAGTCTGTGAGTATAACGTATTTGCCTGGATTTGCTGTTTTAATCCATTCTAGAGCCTTTTTAATTGCCACCAGTTCGGCTGTGAATATTGACAGGTGATTCGGGAGCTTGTACTTGAGGACTTCTTCCTGGTCGCCTATGACTACTCCTGCTCCGCATTCGCCGGAGTTGGGCATTTTGGAGGCGTCGGTATAGATTTTTCTGTGCTCCTTCCATCTGTTGTCAATGTTTTCCAGAGCATAGCTCTTGATTAGCGCTGGTGGATCTTTCTTGCTTATCTGTGAGGATAGGCTGTCATGCGCCTTGATCTGCGGAAGTAGCCATGGCGGGTCAGGAGCCGGCCTTGAGCTTTCTATTTCGACGTTTACCAGTTCAGTGGCACTGGCGAGCTCTGTCATTAACAGGCCTGGTGGTTTGGTCTTTTTGGTCATTTTGGGCAGTACCTTGTGTCTTAGGTGCTCCTTGCATGGTAGACATACCTCCCTGGTAGGGTGTGTGGGTGCATAGCTTTGTAGGTATGTCCAGAATTTGAGAAGCCGTTCCTCTCTTCGCAGGTCTAATGGGATTTCTCCACACTCTACGTTGATTGCGTCTCGAGGGCTACTCTGTGAGGCACCACAGCAAATGCGCAGGCATTTTGTTTGGAGGGTGTCAATGGTTTCTAACAGTGACTTTCTCGCCGTGGCGTATGCTTCGCATCCATAGTCTATCCTTGACAGGATTAGGCCGCGGTATAGCATAAGCATGCTCGGCAGGTCTGCTCCCCAGGTGTGCTTTGTTAATGAGCGAAGGAGATTTAATTGCTTGAAGCATCTCTCCCTCAGACTCTTGATGTGGGGGTTCCATGTGAGCTTTCCGTCAAATGTTAGTCCCAGGAATTTGGCTTCAGCACATCTCTTGACTTTCTGTCCATTGAGGTGCAGATTTGCATCATGGCCTGTGTATTTAACATTGGTAAAGTTGATTTGAACTGTTTTTTCCGCAGACAGTTTGAAACCATTTTTTTTGCACCACCGTGAGACTATGTCCAGAACTTTCTGCATGGTCTTACGTGCACGGTCTATCTTCGCATATTTGTTCCACAGTGCTGTGTCAACAGCAAAAATAGACCCGCCTATTGCGTTGGGACCCAGTGCATGGTCTTTTTCAATGTCTTTGGGTAGATCACTCATCATGATATTGAACAGTAGGGGACTTATTACCCCACCCTGCGGGGTGCCGTTTTCCAGTGTTTGTTCCCTAGACATTTGCCCATTAACGCGGACGCTAATCCTTCTGTTATCGAGAAAATCTCGTATCCAGAATAGGATGCGGCCACGGTAACCAAAGTCATAGAGCTTTTTTAGGACTCCGTTTCGCCACATCATATCGAAGGCTTTCTCGACGTCTAAGAAAACTCCTATTGTTGTGTTTCCTCTTCCCGCATCTAGGGCTTTCTTGGCTGCCTCAGTCAATCTGACTAGGTGGTCCGTAGTGCGTCTGCCCTTTCTGAAGCCGCTCTGCCAAGGGTGGAGTAGACCGTTATGTTCGAACTCATGTTCTAGACGGTTTTTGATCATCCTCTCCATGACTTTGCATAGACAGCTCGTCAGGGAGATTGGCCGGTATGATCTTGGGTCAGTTTTGTCCTTCCCTTGTTTTGGGATAGGAACCACGATCCCAGTTTTCCAAACTGAGGGCATTTTTCCAGAGCTCCATACGAGGTTGTAGAGATTGAGTAGCATTTGTTTACCCTCCTCTGGCATATTACGAAGCATGTCGTATTTCAGGCCGTCCTCACCTGGTGAGGAGCTTTTGCCTCTGCCAAGGGCTTGCTCAAGCTCCATTCTGTTGAACGGTTTGTTGATGTCTCGGTTGTTAAGATCTTCGCATTTCCCTGAGCTGAACAGGTGATGATATGCTCATCGACCTTTGTTTTGGTTGCTACAAAGTCATGGTCATGGTTATCATTGCTACTGGTTGCAATGAAGACTGTGGCAAGCACTTCAGCTTTTTCCTTGTCATTGGCGTGCTTTACCCCATTTGCTATGAGGGTGGGTAAGGGGTTTTTGGACTTGGTTTTTTCGCTGGCTATAGCTTTCGCTTTGCGCCATATTTGGCTTGAGGGTGTGAACCGAGTGATTTCAGAGCAGTATTGTCGCCAGTGATCGCGTTTTGCCTTTTTGATGGTTCTTGTTACCTTGGCCTGGAGTCTCTTGTGTTCAACTAGGCGTTCAATGCTGAAGTTTCTCTTTAGTCTATTCCAGGCTGTTTTCTTGAGCTTTACAGCTTCTTGGCACTCGCTGTTCCACCAAGGCACGCGTTTGTGTTTGGGGTTACTGTCTGGCCTTGATTGGGGGATGGCTGAGTTGGCAGCCTTGTAGAGAATCCCCATACATTGCTCATAATATTCCTCGGTGCTGGTACTAGTGATTGGTGTCTCCAGCTCCATGGCCATTATGTGCTTGTATTCGGTCCAGTTGGCCTTTTTCAGATTCCAATTGTTCCTGTGCAGTGGCGCCTCGTTCTTGCTCTGTAGGCTTCCTATCTGTATTTTGATAGGGAGGTGGTCGCTGCCGAGGAGCTGGTCTTGGATGTCCCAGCTGGGGGTTGGTCGAAAGCCAGGTGTTATGAGGCAAAGGTCCAAGACCGACCATTCCCCATCGCTAGAGTTATATCTGGTGGGTCTCTGGTCATTTAGTAGGCACAGGTTGTAGTTATCAATAACCTGTTCTAATATTCGGCCTTTGGGGTTCGTGGTTTTGCTCCCCCATAGGGCATGGTGGGAGTTGAAGTCGCCCAGAAGTATTGCTTCACCTTCTAGGCCTTCAACGAGCTTGTCGTAGTCCGAGGAAGAGTGCAACCTGGGACTAGAGACGTTTACAATATTAATAGTTTCGTGATTGATTTCTATTTCTATCGTAAGGTGCTCTACGCTACTCTCACATTGTGGCAATCTTTTGTAGGAAAGATTACTTTTTATGAGGGTCGCTATGCCGCCGCCGCCTTCACCCCTAGAGGTGGTTGCAGATTCTGTGGTACGGTCTTGTCTTTCGACATTGTAGTTGTACCTTTTGAAATCCTGGTTGGGTTTCAGACGGGTTTCCTGTAGACATATAATGTCTGGGTGGTCATTTTCGTTGTGGAATGTGTTCCACAGTTCGTCAAGGTTGGTATTAGACCGGGTGCCTCGAACGTTCCATTGAAGAATTTTGACCCCCATGATTAGTTTGATGAGGAGCAAAGTTCTACGAATTTCGCAACGAGACCGTCGACATCGACCTTGTTCCTTGCTGCCTCGTTACCAATACAAACTGATGATATGATCGTCTCTATGATCAGTCGGAAAGTTTGGACATTTAGAACAATTTTATGCTCTCCAACAATCGGGGTGGGTCTTACCTCGCTCGTTGGTGTCCCTCTGGTGATCTCGGCCGGCAGGTCACTGCAGCTGCTAGTACTGCTACTGGGGTTCACAGGTTTGATAACCTGTTTTTCCACTAGAGTTACCTCCAATGGGCCGATTGGTTCAGCCCTTTGGTTTCGGGCCCTGCTCCTGCTTATAACTTTCAGCCCTTTGCAGGCGGTTTTTTTAGGCGTTTTTGTTTGACTTTTGGCCTGTTTACATGCTTTGCTGGCCGGACTCCCAAGCGGGAGGGTGGGCGTGGCCGTCTCTATTGTGGGTGGCTCAGTAGGTGCCTCGTCCCCTTTTCCCTGGTGTCTCATCACTGAGCAGTCCCTCTTGGGGGTGGCCAGCTTCCTCCTTACGGATTCAGCCCTTTTCTGCCATGCTGTTCTTTCCAGAGGTGTGGCTGGTCCAGGTGCTGGTATTCCGGCTGGCTGTTCAGTTCCCCTGCTTGTTTGCTGGGTAACCCTCTTCTTGGCCTCCCCGTATGAGATCTGCTCTGTTGTTTTGACCTTGAGGATGTCCTTGGCTTTTTGCAAAGCCGGGCATCCGCGATATGCGGCACTGTGGTTACCCTTGCAATTTCTACAGTGGGGGGTCTGCTGGCAGTCCTCGCGTTTGTGGTTCCCTCCACAGTTGACGCATGCGCTGGCTTTGGTCGTGCAGTGCTTTGCCACGTGACCCAGCAGGTGGCATTTGAAGCATCTGACGGGCTCTGGGATGTATGGTTTGACTTTGAAAGTCATCCATCCCAGTTTAACCTTACTTGGCAGTGCGTCTGAGTTGAAAACCAGTTTCACTGCATAAGTCGGTTTGGCTGTTCCGCCAATCCGGCCCACCCATTCCACTTTGCGTTCCCCCTGGGCATTCAGTTTTTCTTTTATGTCGTCATTCGTGAAGTCCCTTGGGACTCCCGATATGACACCTACCGCTTTACTTAGTCTGGTGTTTTTGGTGGTGTATTCTTCAATAGACACCACGTGGCTGCCTATCGTTGTGATTTTCAGCAGCTTCTGGAACTGCCCTTCACTGGTGGAGGTTACCAAAACCTCCCCGGCCCGTTTGTCTAGGCCTGCCAGCATGCCCACCATGGCATACAGCAACCTATATATTACCATGCGGGTTAACCCCGCAAAATCATCTCCCGCGAGTCCCTTGGCCCTGACCCTCCTTCCCTGGGTACCATCTCTCTGCCCCCCCCCCCCCCCCCTATGTCCCACCTCCCTCCCTTCCCTACTGGATGCACCACCCGGGGAACCCCCGCTCTGCGTGGTGGTTTGGTCTCTCCCTCCCGCTTGGGAGTCCCCCTTGTCCCGAGACCTCTTTCTGGGAGTGCCTTCCCTTCCTCCCACTTCCTCCCCCTCCTCTAACACCCCGACCATCCTCTTCCTTTTGGGGCCTGGTGTATCACCACCCTTCTTATGGGTGCTTTGTGGTGTGTTCTGGAGATTGCTCTCCAGGATCACCACTTGCTGGGCCACCTGTTCGTGGGTGAACTCATCCATTGCCACTTCGTCATTGTCTTTGCCACCATTTGGCGCCGAGTTGGCTGTGTCCAGTTGACCACCACCAGTATCATGCGCCACTACAGGAAGCTGTTTGAGGAAGTCAGCTTCCTCCATGTTGCTTACCCAACGGTGTGGATTATTTAGAAGGTAGTGTGTAGTAGGAAAATTTAGTAGGTACAGTATGAGAGATAGGATAGAATGCAGTAGGATTAATGTGTTAAGGAGATGAGTAGAGTAGGCTGTGAAAGGCGGAAGTGTAGAGAGAAGAGGTAGAATATGCCTAGTAAACGTTACCAGTATACCAGTGCTGTGTCATCCCCTTCGGTAAAATTCGCGAAAATTCCAACTAAGCACTGAAAGGAAGATTTAAAAAAAAAAAAATTTTTTTTTCTTCGAAAATTGGTGTCGAAACCGATCAAGTCTAGCACTAATGGCCGACAAATGCGGCTGTTTGAATGGCGAAAAATCTAGTGTTTTAAAGCACGCAGACGAACATCCAAAAGAAAATTGATCAAAAAGGTTTAAACAGGTTTTAAAATTACGAAAGTTATTAAAATAATTTAATAACAATACCTTGTAGTTACGACTCGGGGAGCACAGCAAATAAACGTAAAAATAAAAAGCTTTGTTTTCGAAAATTGGCGCCAAATAGAAACGAACAAGACAACACTAATGGCCGACAAGAACAACGATTTTACTGGCGGAAAAGCTAGTGCTTGATGCACGCGAACGAACCTCAAACGGAAAATGTTTAAAATAGTTTAAAGAAAGGAACTATCGAATAACACTGTTCTTTAAACTCTAGTCTCACTTAAGCAATCTAATTTTGTCGCAAACGCAATAATGGACGCAATTTACACTAATCTAAAACACGTCTATCATCAACGAACGCAAAAGCTGATACTGTTGTTGCTGTTGCACTGAGTGAACAGCGATGAAAGGGTCAAGGAACGACATCTGCTCAAAGAATTGCATCTTCGGAGCATCGGATGCGCCAGATCCACTCTTTTTGGTTTGCAAAGCTCGCTTATACTTCATATATTGGTCTCTCTTGTTCTTCCATCTTTTCTTTAAACACGCACCTGTAAGTGTTTAAAAGAGTAGAAGTTACATTACCTATATTGCTTGGTGACGTAGGGAAAAGGAAACAACAAACGATTGTAGGAATTGGCCTATAATAACGGTTTTGGTCAAATTACTTTTGCCTTTTGTAAAATAATTCAATAAAAACAAGAGCAAACAGTGAGTGCAGACCCTCGCCATCCCATTTTGACACTGTAACTTCAGATTTTCCGGCTATACAGAGTTGTTCTTTACGCCAGATTTATCCCAGGTTGTTGATATCCTAGTGGATAATAACACACATTCTTGTGTTAAAATCTTTGACCAGTCGGATCGACAGTTTTCGAGATATCCATTGATCCATAATTTGATCCGAGATCCGGATCCGGATAATCTAAGTCGGATCACTCCCAACATTCGGAAAATTTATTTGAGGACCAGCACCTATATTGTGTTAAAATTTGAGCTGGACTGGATGAGTAGTTTTTTAGATATTGGGGCGGGCAGACACACAGACAGACAAGACACACAGACACACACACGCACGCACGCACGGACGCACGCACGCACGCACGCACGCACGCACGCACGCACGCACGCACGCACGCACGCACGCACGCACGCACGCACGCATGAAAAGCACCTGAATGAATGCACGAATGCACGCAATAATACATGCACTCAATAATACATGCACGAATGCATGCAATAATGCATGCATGAACGCATGCAAGGACGTGTGTACAAGCAGACGCACGCACGAATGCATGCACGCACGCACATACCAACTTGTTCTTCTTCTAAATGTTGCACGTTATGAAGATGATATCTGAGGTAAAGAAGAGACTTTTTGGTTGATATGTTCAGTGGCCCATCTTTCAATTCCGCAACATAAATCGTGGCAAAATCTGGGCTGAATCGTTTACCAATTGCGCATCCACAGATTTGAAGGTAATTTTCACAATTAAACTTGAAATCGTTTCCTTTAAGACTTAGCTCTAATAATTTTAGAATTTCCGTATCTGGTCGATCTGGATCAGGAAATTTGACAAAAGCATTCTTAACAGCATTGACTCCAGCCTCAATATATATAGTGGTATACATAGCATCTATGCCTAATTTGATTAAATATGCATCTTTCGGAAGTGACAATTTCAATAATTTTGAAAGAAAGTATTCTGTGGTCTTGAGAAAGCTCTTGTGTCTATTAGCAATGGGCTTTAAATAGTAATCAATATATTCTGAAATGCCATGAGACCCACTGCCACAGTCTGAAATGATAGGTCGTCCAGGTGGTGTCAATGGATCTAGCCAGGCGCTTATTGGTTTATGGATTTTAGGCAAGAGATAAAATGTCCGATTTTGTGGATTATTCTCACCTAACAGAAACCTTAGCTGTTTCTTATCGATGTACTTATCTGTATGTAATGAATTAAGCATTTCAATGAAACTTTGCCGGTTTTGAGGCCAAATTAAATCACAAGCCTTGTGTAATGTTTGGTGTTACTTTGCTGCCTTTCAGCCTCGTGGATGTAGCTTTCTCTAGATATATTGACAGTTGTTGAACCTTTAGCGGCTGGTTTTATAATAATATTCTGATTTCTACGTAATTTGTTGATAGCCTGTCTCTCGAAAAATTAAAGGTTTTGCTTATTCTTTGAAACTGGTAATGATCTGGCTATATCCGCAAGCGTGTTGATGGTTACCTTACTATTGTCATCAAATAGCCTATCTGGAGGGTCCCACCTGGATTTTCCAGTGATTGGTTTTGACACTCCATTTAAATTTCGAAAATGATGGGATATTTTTACTGAATGATCAAAATTAACTACTTCAATACGACTTGTGACTAAAAGCCAATCTAATCCTGCTGTTGGTGTTGTACTTGGTACACAAGTAAGGCCGCGATCGAGGATTGATTTTTCAGATGGTGTGAGATCATAGTCACCTGATAAATTGACATGTTTTGTTCCTAATCCTATGTTAGGGGAGTTATTGCCTTGACCCACTTTTAGTTTAAACCAAGTACCGTCAGCCAATGGTTATAAATACAATTAACTGTTTCCTTTGTCCAATGGATTCTCTCCTTCTCAACATGAACATTGGCATCAGAAACTTTGGGGATGGCCATGCCAATGTAACAGTTGGACCTGGCTGATTCGTTGATACGCTTGAGACAGTACGTTTGCCTATCTGACAAGCTGCCAGAACAGTTAATCTCAGCAAATTACAACTCCGCATTAGGAAAGCTGTTCTTAAATTCTCGGGCCATGAGCCTTAGATTTTTCAATATTAACATTTTATAATTAGCTCAACTTAGCAGTTCATATCTCATGTTTGGCTAATGTTATTGGACACGTACTTCCTTATACGGAGGGCTAAAAGCTCAAAGACCACTCTCATTGTGATATTGCTTAATGACCGATTTCCCTGCATTAACATTTTGCATTTAACTGAACTCGGTAGTTCATATATCATGCTTTGTTAAAGGGAATCACCAGACCCTCTATACTACTGTGTATAAAATGAATCTACAGACCGTAACGTTAAAAAAAATTTAATTGTAAGATCTGTGCTCAAACTAGAAATATATATCTTCGTTATTTAAATATGTGGTACATGGGTTAAATTTCTATTCCCGGATGAAGGTGTATGACGTCATAAGTTGAACGTTTTTCTCGCTGTCATCCAACGCTATCGCAATAAAATTGCGAATGCCTTTTTATAAGGGGATTCTCCTCAGCGGTTTTAGGAATATATAACCTATATTTGCGGAAATGTTGAGGAATATATACTAACAGTCCTTTGTCTGATTTCTCTGATGGTGCCAATTTTGACATGAAGTTTTGATCTTAAGATAAATGAATGACGCGATAGTATAGGCAATTCAATATAATTGCCACTATTGAATCAACGCTCTCACTGGGGCTACGGCAGATAATGTTATTACAGTTTCATCTATTAATATGAGAGTTTAAATAGTTTGTACATACATCCAGTCCATCTTTAGGTACTTATGTTTTCATACTAGCCTCAAAACTTCCTGAGATTTTGTAATGTTAATGTAATTGGCAGGTATCTTAATAGAAAATGGCCACCTTAAGGTTCGGCAATTAATGTGTGAAAATAACAAATACATTCCATAAATTTGCGATAGTGTGATACACGTCTTAATCTCTTCAATCTGTACATATATAAATGATGTCGATAGCATTATCACCGATAGAGATATCACCATCCAAATGCATGCACTCCTGTCTTCAGAGTGCCGTTATTATGGTTCTTGTCGGATGGGATTCAACTTATGACGTCATAGGTTTAATTAACTCGCAGAAAATTATAGCAACATAGCGTTTTTTAACACCATTTTACTCGGATTTATATACAAATGTCGGGGGAAAGCTTTATACAGTAGCTTAAATGTTGGCTCTACAATAGAACTGCGTGTTTTATGCAAACGATGGTAACCCTTCTTGTGTTCCCTTTAACCATACTGGACTTAAACTTGAACACATGCTTCCTTTATAATGAGAGAAAAAAACATTCGGTACGGTGACATACAGTTATTATTATTCTTATTATTATTATTATTATTATTATTATTATTATTATTATTATTATTATTATTATTATTATTATTAAACAAACAAATGAACAGCTACAGTGATATCTGTGTATAAAGACTGGTGAGCAAAATAACACCTGCCTTAAAGAATCAGCCGTGTTCGAAGAGGAGAACGTTTCAAATCGTTTTGCATGTGCAAAATCGGCTTTATCCGGCGTGTGTACTTAACGGGATGCTGATCTCATCTCAGATGTTGTATTGTACCGATAAATTATGGTTTATAGATTCCATATCATTCATATCTTGTCATATTCCCTGATCTGTATCACAATTATCTGCTTTGTAATATCGCGTAAATGTTGATCAGTGATCTCCACCATTGTCTCCTCAAGCTATTGTGTGTGATGTCATGCAAGTGCCAATGCATTACATTATTTATTATGTAATACTTATCCCGTTGAATATTTTGAAACAAATATGACTTGAAGTTGTTGCTGCTAACTTCCGGCCAAATTTGTTTCAAAATAATCAACAGATTACCTGTATGATTGCTGTTGTACGAAATCGCCAAACTATAGCTGGCGCCTGTATGACCGAACGTATATACCAAGGCGGGCACGCTAGGATTTTTCTGATTTGTTGAAAAGTAAATCATGACAGCCACCATAGGCTGTATAAATGTACCGACATTTAGCTACTAAAGCCTGAATATCTTTCCTTAGCCTCATGATAAAAACATAATTACATGCATAGTTTACGAGTGGCCTATTATATCACCTACATAGCTATCGAGAGATGAAGTTAGTTATCCTTTAACGCAATTCACATTTCCAGAGTATCCATCTATCATCTGACGTCATATTACGTCGTAATCAGCTATGCGGCATGTAGGCTGACGTCATAATCCTTACGTCATAAATGACTCTATTTTGCCCGTCTTAATAGTCAGACACGTTGTACGAATTGTATGTCTCTACTATCTAATAAACATGCTGTTGAATATTACTGGACAACAACAACAGCATACAGTCAAATTAGTTCCAAAATATTCAATAGTTTACCTGTATAGTTTTCTGGAAATTGATAGTCAGGGAGTTCAGAGATCGATCGATCCCAACACGAACGAGGTGTAGGTGGAGCTTAGCTAGATATGGGCGGGGCATAGCTAAAATGGAAAGTTCCATTAATCTGAAAATAGTAGATTGTCATAATGAACAGATTTAGTAAGACGTTCTGAAATGATTTCCTTTCCGAACGCAAGGCAGCATCTTGTCAGCGCAAAAGTAATCTTTTATAGCAATGAACCCTTCCAGTTTATCCATCAATCATATGACGTCATAATCAACTACGTGACTTATAGGATGGCGTCATAATCAATGCCGTCATGAATGACGTAGATAAGTTCGTCAGGAATGCTTAAAGGATCTTTCCAGTTTTAGCTATGCCGCGCCCATCTCTACCTAAGCTCCAGCCACACATAGCTTGTGTTGCGATCGATCGATCCCTGACATTCTTGACTATCAATTTCCAGAAAACTATACAGAGTGTTACTACGGCATCAACACCGTCCAGTCAAATTAGTTTCAAAATATTTAACCGCATGTTTATTAAATAGCAGGGACAAACAATTCGTACAACGTGTCTGACTATTAAGAGTTAAAGACGGGTCAAATTGAATCATCTATGGCGTAATGATTTTGACGTCATCCTACACGCCGCTTAGCTGATTAGCACGTGATGTGACGTCGGATGATAGATAGATACTCTGGAAAGTTGAATTGATGATGGAGTAAGCATTGTTGTACAAATTGTATGGCTTTACTATTTAATAAAGATGCGGTTGAATATTTTGAAACTAATTTGCCTGGGCGCTTACATGTATAATTTTCTTCAACCATTTATCGTGACAGAAAGTGAAAGTCAGACAGTTCAGGCATTGATCACATACAACACGGGCGGAACCTACCTAAAGATGGGTAGGGCATAGCTAAACTGGATTCCTCTATTACGAGCATCCGCGTTTAGAGACTACCGCTGCGCTTGGATCCTTATAAACAGTTTTATTAGATATATTACTGGTCCTAAGGAGGACAGGTGTATGGACGTGACGTGTCTCTAGGCGCGTTGATGGGGCGTACCTTCATCTCTGAGGATCTCAGACTGGGCGCGCTGTAGAAGGCGCCAAAGTTCCACCACACAATGCCATGCCCAGATGAACCATTATAAGGTTCGCCATTCAGGTTAGTGTGGAGGCAGCTGTGATACCACCAGCCACCTCTATGAAAGTCAGCACATCTCCCGGTAGCCTGGAACGTGCGGCCGTCGGGCGAACCCAGATAGTTCGGGAGACTGGATACAGACATGTAATTCCCCATACGGAGCCTGTACGTGTCATTCTGGCCAGACACGCGAAACCTGTAAAACATAGCATACCCGGCCTGACCAGCGAACGTACACAGGTCCACACGCATTATCACATCGCCTTGTGACGTCAGAGCATGGATCCACTCGAGACCCACCCAGTGTTTCCCTGAGACATCGCCAAACCCTGTTAATAACATAAATGAAGATGGTATACATATTAATATCTTCATCATAATAATCAACATACATTCATATAGGATAGGGGAAGTGATGGAGTGGAACTCAGAAAGCATTCTGCTCTTGCTATGTGAGAGGGAGTGAGGAAGAAAAGGAGGGAGTGAACGAGAGAGGAAGATGTATGGAGGGTGGGAGACAGGTGAGAAAGGGTGGGGGAGGAAAGTAGAAGGGAGGGAGAGAAGAAGGGGGGGGAGGGAAGGACGGCTGGAGAGCGAGAGAGAGAGAGAGAGAGAGAGAGAGAGAGAGAGAGAGAGAGAGAGAGAGAGAGAGAGAGAGAGAGAGAGAGAGAGAGAGAGAGAAACAGAGACAGAGAGGAGAGGGAGTGGAGAGAGAGAGAGAGAGAGAGAGAGAAAGAGAGAGAGAGAGAGAGATAGAGAGAGAGAGAGAGAGAGAGAGAGAGAGAGATAGAGAAAGAGAGCGAGAGAGGGAGAGAGAGTGAGGAGAGAGAGAGAGATTGACTTATACTTGTTGCGAGTGTCAACTAAAAGAAAATTAATATAGCATGTCATTTCACGCCCTGGCTACTTCAGGTCTAGATTGATCTTCGACTGGTCACTGGTAACAATTGATTATTTGATTTCCTATAAGTGTTTGAATATGTCAGTGTGAAGAAAATGTCTGTATATATAAAAGATTGGAAAAGGCTGATGATGTGAAATAAGAATAAAACAATCGATATCTAAAAACATATTATCAGTCACTGATTAATAATGGAAAAGGAGGTGATATAATGTAACGTCCTTACTTTATTCTACATAGTTAACTAAAAAAGAATGCTCTTCAGTTTAAAACTGATGCAGCATGCCACTAAGGCCCAGTTTATAAGTTGAAGTTTTCACGTGGCGTGGTTGATGACTATAGCTACGTCCTGGTATAGTTAGTGCAAGTGTTAGTTAGACATATAAATCAATTCCTTCGGTGCAGCACAACTCACTGGCGGGCTGTAGTGTTTACACGATCAGATAGCTTTCACAATTCTTTGTACGACCACTAATACACGTCGTACAACAAATTGTACCATCTATCTGAACATAGAAACCGCGCTTAGCGCTCAAGAGACTAAACAGTCCACGACTACGCTGGAAAGTGCTAGTGTTGGCTAAGGTATAATTTTAATCATAGGCCTATATGCATAAATAAGGAGATAATATGAAAGGCCGAACTTCTTCTGAAAACGGTCACTGTTTGATTGATTTTATAGCGACTTCGTTGAGACTGTAATGTCCGGAAATCATTCATGAAGGAAGTTTGAAAATGTGCGCTGGGATCCGCCCATGAGAACATTGCACATTTTGTTTCAGGCACCTCTCTACTGAGCGCGTGTGTTCGTCACATCCGGATGGCTGAACATAGTCGCCATGCAGTGGCTGCACTGGACACACGCGCGCTCTGATAGGTCAAGGGTGTGGTGTTCTCTCTCTTGTTGGTATAAAAGGGAAATGCTCCAGAGTGGGAAATTTGTTAGCTTTAGCTGAAACCTAGTAACAATGGGCATTCCAGCTAAATGCTTATGTTGACCCAACGGTAAGTGGGGATGGTTTAATACCACAATGATAAGATTTTCATCAATGATGTAATCGTGTTTCTTCTTGTTTCGCTTCACTGTGACTGAGAGAAAGTGATATCTTTACTGCGGATAACAGGTCAATAACGAGATATATCTCATGTCAGTCCATCAATCAGCCAACCAGCCAACCAGCCAACCAGCCAGCCAGCTAGCCAATCAGCCAACCAGCTAGCCAGCCAACCAACCAGACAGCCACACAGCCAGCCACACAGCCAGTCACACACAGCCAGCCAGCCAGCCAGCCAGCCAGTCACAGATGCTTTCTCCTGGATGTCGTTTCAAGAGTTGTTTGCATACAGTAATCAAAATTGGTGTATGCATGCATTGTAGGCGTAACATATGACGGGTAGCAATGCCAGTGTGACCTCAGTGTGCCTTACCTTTTATGCTTCACCCGCTGCTACTGAGATTATATCGACTTTGTTTCACATTGAATGACATCTGCCATCTCTTAGCTTAAGGAGCAACCGGATTCAAGGTAATCTTGTAAGATGGCATGGTTTTTTCCAACCTTGATTTCTCTGTATAGGATGCTGCCATCTACAAAGAGGCAGATGCGACCGTCATTGGTTCAGAATGGGTTCCATTGGCTGAGACCTTATCCGCCTGTTTGTTTTCCCACTGATTTCATAGTGATCAATGTTTCCATGTTGAAAATGTCAAAAGCCACTGGAGCTTAGTACCGTTGTCCAGTCATCTATAGCAAGTGCAATTTTGACCTCACATGAACGGCTTCGTCTGAAACTATGTTGATATTTTGTGGGGTTCTGAAGCGCATCTAGTTGTTTGAAGATGTGACTAGCAATGGTGTGTTCCATGACATTCTAAAGTATACAACGGAACGAAATTGGGCGATAGATTTTAGGATCGTTTTTTAGCCTTTCGCTTATATAGCAGTGACTAGGGCTGCTTTTAATCTCCTGGGAGTGAACCATTGATGTGGGCTTGCGGGAGTCGATGTCTAATCATCGGCGTCAACATTGCTGAAAGCTCATACAGAAAACCGGACATAGCTTTCGTCCGTGCCCGTAGCCTTCCTTATGTTTAAACCAAATACCTGCTTTTCATCTCAAGTTTGTACTGTGTTTAGTTCAGCTATTGGGTCATATCGATGGTCCAATATATGTAATTTCTGGGGTTTTCTTTGTGAAGACAGACTTGGACAGGCTGTTCAATACCTCTGCCTTGTCTTTGTCTAAGATACAGAGAATGTTGTTGTGGCGTAAAGCTTGTATACCAGCTGTTTCTGTTCTGGTAGGTAAATAATTCTTTTGGATTTGGTTTTAGAGAATCGCCAATGACCTCGTTCATGTATTTGCTATTTGCCTGGCGGATTATTTTCGTGACCTTGTTTCTGTGATGATGAAACTATTCCAGTCCTGGTGTCGTTTCATGGTCTTGGCTCTTTTAAATACTCTGCCTCTTTTGCTCATTTCCCTTTTGATTGGTACTGATATCCAAGGCAATTTTTATCTACTACTAGTCATCTTACTGTATATGGCTCCTCAATTATTTTTAGATTTGAGCTTTTGATATGTTAACAGTTTTCAGGGGTTCGCAAAGTAATCATATTGCAGTTGCTTTAAATCTGCTTTTATCTTCCCAGGGCTTGACCTATTGTACGAGTAGATCTTGTGTAGATGCTTTATAGTCATTAGCGTTGGTGTTAAAATTGGTGCTAGGTTGTCACCCATACTTGACACAGTTTCCGAATTTGCTGGACTTGACGATATTGGTAGAACTAAGGTTTTACCTGTGGATGGCTGTATTAGTTCAGTTACATGCTGGGTAAGTCCCAAAGTTGCCATGCAATCAAACATTGTGTCCACGTTGTGCACGTGTTGCTGGCTTTGTCATGCGAGGTTGCTCTCCTTTGCAATTAAGGTCGCCCAGGCTGAAGTCACGGGGCATGTTTGGGCGCTGACTGATGTTTCTGATAAAGGGACTACTGAGAAAGCATTACAATTGGTTGAGTATGTCAATTGGAGCTGATGGTGACCTGTAGGAGCCACACAGGTAGAGCCTTTTTACAGTTGTGGAGGCTTGACATTGCCCACATTAGCTCACATTCTGCTTGAACCTCAAAAGCCCGGATTAAAAATTCACAGCTAGGAATACTATCCCGCCACCACCATCACTCCCCCCCCCCCCCACCACATAACCAACCCCCCCCCACCCACCCTACCTGCCGCGCTACCAGCCCACCCACCACCACCAGCAGATCCAGTCTGTCTATCACGACAATGTATGCCATAATCTTTTATAAACGGCTGGCTAGTTGTGACTTATTCATCAAATTTAGATCCACAACCAAATATAATATCTCGGTTGTGCTGATTTACTAATAACCTGAAATGAGCTGCACGATCCCTGCACTCAATACTGCTTTTATTACCATTGCTGTGAGGAGTGCCCTCTCCATCTTTCGTTTTGTAGATGACATTGTTGATGTTGTGGATGAATCAGTTGGGTGGTTGAATGGTTCTGAGAGATCAGAGATGGAGTATAGTGTCTCAAAGTATGCCCTGCTGCTCAAGGCAGCTTAAGTAAACGACAGGAGGCCGCATACGCAGCACGCCCAAGACTAATCTGTCCCATAACTCGATCGACGTTTCCGGACATCTGTATGCATTTGGCGTGGAACCAGGTTTCACATTTATCATAGAATAAACCTTTTTGTCTGTAGATTACAGCCCACGTGCATTTTCCATAAGGATATTTTGCAATTTCACTTTGTACATTTAGCTGTGAGACATATGAGGACGTAATATGCTTTATTTGAGTTTATTGTTCGTAGCTTGATACATTTATCTAGAGACAGGAATATTGTCGTGTATAAAGTGTGGTGGCTTTTGCACAACGATGATTAAATCCCGAAGATTTGTGTAGGCCACGTTTGCCATGTTTACTTACGAATCCTGTGTGTTTCTGATGGTGTTTGAAATGAGAATGTTGTTGTTTGTGTAGTGATGACGTCAGCAACGGTGTGCCGACCACATGCAAGACCAGGAGGTCAATCTGGTCGTTAGCTGCTGCATGCGGCCTACACCCAGACCAACCCCAACCAACCCCCTCCCCCCACACACAATCAGTTTGAATCCCTTTTCTTAGTTAGTTTTGTCGAGACAAGTAAAATAATGAGATGAAGAAGATAATTTTATTGACTGGATTGTTTTAGAAATTCTGGGTATGATGACGTCACACAACTTCTTTCAGCTAAAATACGTTTTTCTTTGACAACATTATCCTACCGCCAGCAGCAGCAAAGACAAGAGATAGATGCACGCTTTCATTTGTCTTCCCAAGGCATGTGGCTACGACTGGGCATGACCTAATTGACCATATATGGAATGCCCAAAAGGTTTGCGTGAATTAATCAATATTTGGGGATAGTGGCGCTTCAAGGGTTATTCACAGAAGTGTCATTTTAATCAGTATGCCAATCACTGGAGCTTTCCAGTGTATCCATCCATCAAATGACGCTACAATCATGTCATTTATGACGTAATTAAGCTCATCATGAACGCAAAATTCGCGACGGACTAAAGCATTGTTGTATGAATTGTATGTTTTTACTATTTAATAAACATGCTGTTGAATATTTTGAAACTAATTTCACTGGGCCCTGCTGCTGCCATTGCTGCTCTCCATATGCATACCCGTCCAGAAATCTCTTCAGAATGTCTGTCCGTTTGTCTGTCCTTCTATCTATGCAATCAATTATCCTTTGTGCCTTTTCACCTGTCACATTGCAATCTGTGCGGGAAACTTCACCAAGATCAACCCCCAGTGTCCCCACACTGGTTGTACATGTTTAGCAGCACCTAAATATCGGATGAAAACGAATAAGCGCTTCCATAAATAAACTTCAATTAAAAACATTTACTAATATTCCCAGGAAGAATACTAAAAGAAAATGTAAACTTAGTTGCTTACACCGTGGACTGTTTCGAAGATTAGTCATAATTTCCGAAGAAATGACTGTGGATCCTGAACAGTTATTCCAGTAAGAACGTTCAAGTATTCCACTTGCGATAGCAGAAGATGATGGATCATTAGCTAAAGCAAACAAAGGCCAGATTATGAGAGACATAGAGCACGAAACAGTAACTTCTTGTGTGTGGACGATTGTATGATGGATGTCCGAAACAAGACGAACGAAACTCCAGTGTTCATAGATCACATGGCATGTGGTCATAAAATATCACCAAGAGTAGGAGTTGAACAGAAAAGACTTTATGGTTTTATAAGATCCATTTTATGATAACGTTTCATTAGATACTCATGTTATTTTTCATAATTCATTTGTTGCCCTTCATGATTCCCATGTTCTTGAGTTTGGGTGAGAGAGGTGGGTATGCGTGTGTTTATCCTACCAAGAAACATGACCGATTTACTCAAGCCCAATAATCCTCTTCATTCAATCTATCCAGCATCTTCATTTCATTTCTCATGCTATCATGTTTACCAGATGTATCCATAGCACAAAAGCTTGTTGAATGCTAAGAGTGAAGAGCATCGCTCCCATAAGAAAGAATTGTTTCGGTATAAGATCTGAACATGTATGTGGCTGGTGAATCTGACATTCGCATCCCATGCAAAATAGAAACTTGGGAGTATATTCAGTGTAGAAGTAAATCTAATGGTGAAACCTTTCGAACCTCTAAAAGATCTGCTTCCCTGGCTTTCAGGGATGCCATGAAACCTTACTGCAGGACCGATGTAGATATAATCTACGAATGGCTTGCGGTAAGTTTCGCGGCATGTTTATTAAGAACATATCCCCTTTCGTGTCTTCCATAATATTAGAGTTGTTATATAATAAGGTGTTCAGAGCAATCTACTTAAAAATTATAAGCCAGTAGGCCCGCCCGTTCGAGGATGTATAACACATATACAGGTTTTATAACTCTGCATGGATAGTCAGGTATTTGTACAAAATTGTATGCTTTACTATTTAATAAAATGTGCTGGCGATAATTTTGAAACTAATTGTAGAGACCACCGGCGGATTTCCGCAAGACCCACAACAACCAGGCCGATTCCGTGCATGTGAATACCCTATGGCTGTAGAAACGACCTATTCGTAGCCCATGCATGCAACCATGTCTACCTCCTCGGGATGGCAGAGCTTTACTCAGCAACGTTCTGAGATATAAACGGCTGTTCTGACTGGCTGTGAGCGTCACATGACCTCATTTTGGACAGTAGCAGTGCGCTAAACGGCTGTTCTGGTTGGCTGAGAGGTTGAAGACGTTATCTAGTTTGCATGATAGGCAACGACCCCTTTTACCCACCACAATCAGATTTATATATACAAATATATTTATATATGAATTTAGCTCTATGACCACATGCCACTAATACTCACCTTCCATAACGCTAATACTCACCGTCTATATATTCCGACATAGACCTGGTGAAATTGACAGACCCATCACACCGGCATTGCAGTACAGTCCAGCCACCCCCGTCAGTGAACATATCACATCGCACGTTGAGAGACACATTAGACCCTTCTATTGGATGTATCTCATAGACTCCAGATTTATCAAGGCCACCTCGAGTCTGCAAGTCCCAACAGTCAGTGAACGGCTGGCTTTGTGACATTGTAGGATGAATAGTTGTACTGGAGGCCGGATCAGTATATATAATAATGAAGAAGATAGGAAATTCGATGGGTCGGTGCATTACTTATCAAAAGAAAGCAATCTTTAATCGGTAATAATCCTTTTGGTGAGCAGTGCATTTATATATATATATATATATATATATATATATATATATATATATATATATATATATATATATATATATATATATATATATATATATATATATATATATATATATATATATATATATATATATATATATATATATATATATATATATATATATATATATATAGTGTAAATCATGTAGTGCATGCTATCCAAGATAAAGATCAACTACATAATAAAGAGGGGGTTCTCATAATAAGTAATGCACTACCAAATCTAAAGGATCACTGCATATTAAATCGCCTTCTCGCTTTGTAAGTAATGCACTGCTCACCAAAAAAAGGATTATTACCGATTAAAGAGTGTTTTCTTTTGATAACTAATGTACTGGCCCATCGAATTTCCTATCTTCTTCCTTCTCTCTTCATCATCCATAATTACTTCCCTCTTCATGCTTCCTCACCATCGCTGCGGATGAGCATTCCCCATCGGTGGTCGGTTGTGGTGTGTGTGGGTGGGTGGGTGGGTGGGTGGGTGCGTGCGTGCGTGCGTGCGTGCGTGCGTGCGTGGGTGGGTGGGTGGGTGCGTGCGTGCGTGCGTGCGTGCGTGCGTGCGTGCGTGCGTGCGTGCGTGGGTGGGTGGGTGGGTGCGTGCGTGCGTGCGTGCGTGCGTGCGTGCGTGCGTGCGTGCGTGCGTGTGTGTGTGTGTGTGTGTGATTGTGTGTGTGTGTGTGTGCGTGCGTGCGTGCGTGCGTGCGTGCGTGCGTGCGTGCGTGCGTGCGTGCGTGCGTGCGTGCGTGCGTGCGTGCGTGCGTGCGTGCGTGCGTGCGTGTGTGTGTGTGTGTGATTGTGTGTGTGTGTGTGTGTGTGTGCGGGTGCGGGTGCGGGTGTGTGTGTGCGTGCGTGCGTGCGTGCGTGCGTGCGTGTGTGGCGTGTGGGCGGGTTGGGGTGTGGTGGGAATGGGAGGGTATGCTGCGTGTGTGTGTGTGTGGGGCGGGTAGTGTCGGGTGTGGGGGGGGGGGTGGAGGCGGGGCTTGGGGTGGGGTGGTGATGTTGGTTGTGTGCGTAGAGGGTGGAGAGAGGTTGGGCAATAATGATTAAAATTAACCTCCCCTCATGCATAGTCAAACTAGCTCACCATATGACTACCTCGAGCAAGCCCACCCTTTTTAGGCTGTCGAGCGGCCGCAGAGTTATTGGGTAGCATTATTGGCTATGCAATACTCTCTAAAGGCCACCACATTAGGGATATTAATGTTTTACTTATAGGTTTCCTTTCCTTACGGTTTGTGGAACGGAAATGGTTAATATTAATCTCGAATCTAAATAATTATGTGGGGTTGTGTTGTGTTGTCGAGTTTGAAACTCCATCGCATCAGTGGGATACTTACTCAGGGAGGGACGATTTCGAAACGTATTTCTAAGGCAATTTGATAGCGCATTATAAAGTATGTAATAAAATGCCTTGCGGATAAGGTTAGGTGCATGGCAGGTCATCGAGATGTGTAACCATGGTTAGAGTACACGGAGAGCATGTGGATGAGTTCATACGTTAAAACACGTATTCATGAGAGCAGCTTAAACATGAACTCGTTCACTATAGAAACCCTATGGGTTCCCTCTTTTTAAGAATAAGCTTCCTTTTGAGCTGGACAGCACATACTTGATATAATGTATAAAAGAAAGGATGTTGGCAAAATATGAAGATGCAATCTTATGCATCGACATTCCATACCAGAACGCTAATCTGCTCCTATCTGCAAGATAACGACGATCAGTCGATAAGGCAGATGATTTTTAAGGCGAAATTTCCTTAATAAATTTATACGTCAACCAACATAATATTATTAAGTTAAAATCTAAATTCTTGCCGAAGATGAGTCTAGGAAATTTGAAATTATCATATCTTGGATGCTTCGCTCAAGCTGCTCATAATTTTTTTAGACCGACAAGTTGAGAGTCAGTTCGGCCCTGAATCAATAGATTATACTGTAGTTAATCCACATACAACTTAGCGTAGGATTAAAGAACGCATGACACATTTCTGCAACAGATGGATGCACGAATGGTTTCAACGATTGAAATACTCTAAATGTAGTATAGGATCAGATCAAGGTCGAGACTCCCAGAGGACAGTAGCAACTGGGTTTAGCAGTACACCATGGCAAAGATGGTCACGTTCGTGTCGTCAAGATTCTAGTCCCGAAAGCAATCTGCCATTTGACAGAGGTGGCTCAGAAACCATAATAACCAATCAATAGCAACACATTCAAATCGTGTAAACATAGTTCTCAAGAGTGAATGTGTGCATCAACAACAATACAGTAAGTATCACTTTTTAATAAATTCACAACACAATATATCAACTTAATCCTTTCACGCTTAAACAGCAGCTACAGAAAAATAATAATACACGCAAACTAGAACAGATTTAGGTTATTAAACATTGGTTTAACTTGGCAGTGACTGTTTAACCTATTATATCTATCATTTAATCGCTAAATTAAAAAAATTCCTTCCTTCACTAATTATAATTTTCTAATGTATAAGAGTTATAACATAGGCCTATGCTGTTTTGTTTCAAACAATAATTAACCCTGGTGAAGCTAGTCCATAGAGTGCTCTAATGTAAAGTGTATTGTTTACAAGCCACAGTAAGTTTCTTTAAATTTTACTGCTGACATGAGTGGTTCGATAATGAACCTTTCCAATTTTAGCTATGCCCCGCCCATCTCTATCTAAGTTTCACACACAGACACTTCGTCATGTTGGGATTGATCGACCCCCGAAGGCCCTAACTATCTATTTCCTGAACACTATACAGGTAAGCTGTTGAACATTTTGCAACTAATTTGACTATGACATCAACAGCGCCCAGTCAAATTAGTTTCAAAATATTCAACCAAATATCTATTAAATAATAAAGACATATAATTCGTACAACAATGCATAGTCCGTCTTCAAATATGCGTTCGTGACGTACCTATCAACGTCATTCATGACGTCATTTATTATGATGTAATTCTTCACCTCGGGTAGTTCATCATGACGTCATATGATGGATTGATAAGGTGGAAAAGTCTATTGTGTTGGTAACTCTAATGATAATATTTCCTATTTTTATTGCAAAATGGACATTTAAATTTTGCCATTAAATGGTTAAATAAATATAAACTAATTATATAGAGGTGTCTGCTTGATTAAAAACATTAGTATGTCTGGCGAATATTTTGATCTTAAAATAATTCTGTTCACATTTTTGGGCTACTGACAAACTAACTGTTAATGTAACAGAGTTGTGATTTTATAGTCAATATATTCGACAAGTGTTGAAAATATGGGACATTTCCTGATTGAAATATGTTTTCTAGTATAGCATATTAACACTTGTAAATTGTTAACACCTATATTACTACACTTACTATTATAATTTAATTCTATTTTGGCAGTATTGAGAATTTCATAGAAATGTTCAAGCTGTTACAATATGCGTATTTCGTTAAATACTCTTCAAATGTGATCTGCTATTTGCTTATCATCATGTCAGACATAGAAGAGAACAAATCAGTGACATGCATCACTCTACCTAAGAATTTGGCAATGCCATCTACTAAGAGCATTACACATAACAGACATGATAGAAAGATAGATATATTATTATTATTATTATTATTATTATTATTATTATTATTATTATTATTATCTCAGGATACACTTCGTTATCCCATTACAAATTACAGGATAGATGCACTCATTCACCATTCTTGACCACACGACACTATCAGGATCATCCACACTGGATACAATACCAGATGGAAACACGACACTGCATTAATCATCATCATCATCATCATCATCATCATCATCATCATCATTAGCATCAGCAGCGTCATCATCAAGATCAAACAATGAAGTTACGTTAATGAATGTTGATACTACAGGATGTATATTTTTTTATATATTAAGCCTTTAATAATTGGACTAATGAAGAAAAGTATTCTGTAGCAATAAAAATGAATATTTTCTGTAAATTTAACTCTGTAATTACTGGGTTAATAATTAAGTCATTTATTTTAAAATCTTAATTTACAAAATAGTCGTCTTAACAGTTAAAAGGAAGAACAAATAAATATAAGCTGGAATCATCTTTCACCGGACTAGCTTTCAACCACCCGTCTCACAACCACACGAGTTGACTGGAATTGATGGCTGACATTCCAGATATTTTTACTTTTACGTTCCTGAGATCCGTTCTGCTATATCACTAGGCACTCGCAAATATGTAGTATTTATTATTGTCAAACATTAGTTCTATGAACCCTGCCACTGAATACCACAGTTGTCAAGTGGTTGGAAATGACATGCGTAAAGAACAAAGGAAAGAAAAGAGTCGTTAGAGTGTACACATTTGATAATCAGTTGGCCATTGCCCATAACTCACTGTCATATAATGGTGCATTGCTTATTCAAGAGTTATGTGAGAAGCAAGACAACATGCGGCATGCACCATCCATCGTTGTGAAAGGCCATACTATGATGACGTTTACACATGATATAGTTGATATTCATTTTATTTGCTCGTTCGATTTTTCACTCTTTCGCTTCATAAAGTTGGTAAAACATCTGAACTCCCTCAATGGAAAGGTATCTTTCCACATTCTTTAAATACTGAAGAAAATTGTGGAAAACGTCAAACTTCCATAAACATCAGCTCATGATGCCGAATCTATGAATGACAGAGATCTATCTGAAATTATCTATTGTGGAAGCAATAACAGTGTTTTGATTTTGACCATGAGTTGAAATTCTATTACAATGACGATGTCAACGTGTTGATAAATGCTGTTGCTAAATTTAAGTCACTGTTTGCCGAATGTACCGAGGGCATTAACCATCTTGTCGCTGTCCTCAGCTTTAGCATGTAACACTACACATTATTATGGGTCGAAATGACGGCAACTGCTTCCTGATCGTGGCTTCATGAGTAAGAGGTGTGTTAGTATGGTTGGAATGTAATCATTGGAGTGGGTTAAGAAAACCCACCATGTCGAGAAATGGTGGTGAACAAACAATACTTGTCAAATATGTTGTTGATGGTTATTCATGGTCTATCAATGCTAACTTTAGTTTTACAATTTTCGGGTATTTTGGATATGAATGCCATTGATGTAAACATTGTTTTGCAAATGTATCTGATGAAAGTCTGATAGCTTTGGGGATGCAGGTTTAAAAACGTGTTGGTAACATGGGCAATGAAGGATTTATAGTTGTAGTAATACAACATCGTCAGTTAATGGACAGGACAACAACTGAGCAATGTTTAAAGGATCTTAACGTGTCATTCGATATGTCCACTTCTCTTGTGCAGCATGATGCCTTATATGAAGGACGCGTGTGTGCAATTACAATGCATGCATAACAACAGAGAGAGAGACTACAAATATGTGTTCATTGCATCCAGCAATAAGGAAGAGTGAAAAGTATCCTTATGGTAAGATATATAGTGATAATATACTGGCTAAAACTGATTTCAGGGAAACAAACTAAACTCGTAGCTAAATTATACAAGGACATTTTACTAGACTTACAACAAAACGGTACACAATACAGATGGCTACGCTCTATAAACGATACTAGACAACACAGGACACAGTTACCTCTGGAGAAACCAAGCAATACATAACCGTACCCAAACACAAACAACAATAACAAGACATCGCGAAGATCAATTTATCCAGTCACGGCATGCCGAAATGAATAATTCGGGAAAGAAAGGGTACCGCTTAAAACTTGGCAATAGAAACAAAATGCTCTTTACAAGATTACGAACAAGCAACCTTGGTGGGATGGAACTAACAAAGCAGAACGTGTTTGCAACCTCTGTAATAATAATGACATCGGAGACAGTTTCACTAGTTATTCATTTGCGACTTCTTTCAAAATAAGTGAGTAAACATTTTGCCAAAATATTATCGCCAATGAGGAAATTTGTTTAAATTTCTCCAACTCTTCGCAACATATAACAAGAAACTTTTAGCAAAGATTTGTCACTTAATTACAGACATTAGAAAACAATTTCAACGCTGATTTTATTAGCGTACATGTGCTTAAATTGCATTTATGGAGTTGGCGAGTGCGTAAGCATACATAGCAAAATATCCCACCGCCATGTCATATACTCAGTACATACACAAGACGGTGGTGGCGACAACATCAAGAACAGCAAAACACTTACAATTTACAACTGCTGTTGCTACTGCTAGTGGAACTGTTACTACTACTACTACTACTACTACTACTACTACTACTACTACTACTACTACTACTACTACTACTACTACTACTACTACTACTACTACTACTACTACTACCACTACTACTACTACTACTACTACTACTACTACTACTACTACTACTACTACTACTACTACTACTACTACTACTACTACTACTACTACTGCTACTACTACTCCTACTACTACGACTACTAAGTCTACGTCTACAACTACTACTACTACTACTACTACTACTACTACTACTACTACTACTACTACTGCTACTACTGCTACCACGGGGAATTGCCAGGTTGGACCCCCACTTGGGTCGAAAATTTAAAAAAAGGTAAAATTACATTCCAGATGATGAATGAGGTACATCCTAGTGCCAGTGCCTCGTCAAAGACAGGGTTCATAGAACTAATGCTTGAAAATAATAAAAACTACTACTACTACTGCTACCACTACTACCACTACTACCACTACTACTACTACTACTACTACTACTACTACTACTACTACTACTACTACTACTACTACTACTACTACTACTACTACTACTACTACTACTACTACTACTGCTAATATAATTGATGTCCTACACTCCGTAATCATATGGGCAAGTTTCATAACAAACCTGCTGAATTCTGTCAAATGGTTTTAGAGGGCATATCCGGATGGACAGACAGACACCTGGACTGACAGCAAGATGGATAGGCACACGGGCAGGCATACAGACGGAGTCGATTTCAAAATCACATCATTTTCATGGGGATAATATGACTAGTGAACAACATGATAACTTACACCTGACATGTATGGGCATTGCACCCAGCACTCTCGCAACATCGCTGACATGATCCATGGTAAATCGTATCAGGGAGTTCTAGGCATACATCCTGTCAAACAAAGAGAGCTATGCATAACTTGCGAAGCATTGAAATGTATACATTAATAATTGGTTCATGAAAAGAAAATTACTTAATCTGTGATTACTATAATTGCTCATGATCTTTCTTATTATTTACGTTTAAACACATATTATTATTTTCTTACAGGATTTTACATATTATTATTATTATTATTATTATTATTATTATTATTATTATTATTATTATTATTATTATTATTAACATTATTATTATTATTATTATTATTATTATTATTATTATTATTATTATTATTATTATTATTATTATTATTATTAATATGCGATGCAATGGCAGATTATTGCATCACAAGACTCAGGATATCTCCTCTTCTTCTTCTTCTTCTTCTTCTTCTTCTTCTTCCTCTTCTTCTTCTTCTTCTTCTTTGTATCGATGTGTCAGAGGCGTCCCCTCGCACAGTTTCATGCCAATCAACTGGAAATTTGTACAACTTGTATGATCCTTTAGGAACTGTATTGTTTATTCTTTCATTTTTTATTCGTCTACGGGTTTTCGAGGGCAAAAATGTGCCATTTGAAAGCAGGGGGATTTTTAATAATGTGTAGTGTAATGTTGCTACACTGAGTTGGCAGAGAGGGCATCCAGTTGGTCAGCCAGATGCCCGCCAGAGTGGGACACTTCATGACAGCTCTGGTACTCATTAGTACACCTATGTTTTACGTGCATTCATGATGCACATATTATACTCTGCAGTGCCATCCTCAGAGACGGGCGCCATACTAAGATTCTGGAAGCTAAAAGATTGTGAACATACAACATTTGCAGTCCCTCAGATATCGATGTTATGGCGTACCAGAATGGCGCCAGAAAGAAAGGTCAGGCCAAGTCCTTCTTGTGCTCATTCCTTGGACAGAGACGGCTACATGGAGGCATTTGAAGCCATGAGAGAAGATTGAGAGGTTTTAGTGTTAGTGCATGTTCCTTCCATTTGCTGGTTCAATTTCATGGTGATGTTTGCCAAGAAAATCAACACACTTTTATATGTGCCCCTAAGCTAAGGTTTAGCAATCGTCTGTGTTTTAATCCCGCAGGGACCTAGCCCTATCCAAAGATATTAGGGTTAAAGGTAGTAGCTACCACCAGTAAACACCTTCTTGTGCAATGGAGCTGCATGTTAACGGATCCAGAGATGGGTGAGTAGGTTACCAGTGGCAGAGGTGCAACAGACACAATGCGTCGGAGAAGGTAAGATAACCAGATGAGCCAGCACCACTACCCTCCCACCTAAGCATTGATACAGCACAAACAGAGACATGTACGCGCACATTGATTTGGTTCAGAGAATACTGGGCTCCGTATGGTTAATGTTCGATGGAGGTTGTCTTATTCCTACCAAATATCATACAGCGCAACCTGCAAGAAAACATTTTATACTTCAAATGATCAACACCTGCATAATTAAGTGTTGTTAATAGATCCGACCCATCTATCACCAGCGCGGGAGCAATAGTGCAAGTCCAAGCAACAGGCTACTGAACTAAATTGCTGGATCCAGTCCAAACTGATCGCAGTTACCATGTCCAAGGTTATGTGGCTGGGCGGCTGCCATCCAGCACCTGTCCCCATCCGAGGAGACCAGTTGCCAGGTTACCGCACAAGCTATCCTCTCCTCCGAGCCCATCGAGTACAGGGCCAGGCACCAGTCGAGCGATGTCGGTCTGTCGAGACAGGCTGTCCACACCCGTGAGTCCTCTGTGGCGACTCTTAAGTATCTGTCCTGGTCTCGGCGCTTGAAACGCCATCCCCTGGACACGAGGTTGGGGCTCCCCAGCATACGTTTGCTGACCAGAGCAGTCAGTCATCCCCTTGGAGACATGCAGGTCCGACCAGACCTATGTGACATGGCAATGTGCCTGAGTTCGATTTAGCATGGAGGGTGGATCCTCTCCAGTGGTTGGTATACCGATATCGTCTCCACTGTCTGGGAGCTCAAGATAGGGGCTTGGAGTGGAATTCCTCTTCCGATATTCATTGCAATCCACTTTTTGTGATCTAGATGTTTCCTTCCTTCTGTGCCCTTGTCTTTCAGTCCAAGCAGAGGAGGGTCGCGCTGATGTGTACGTTCATTCTGGCATAAGTGGTCTGAGCGACAGATGCCACTGATGGAGGAGGTGTTAGTGGTAGTTTCGGTGGCGAGAGATTTAGTGAAGATGTCATTGGAGGTGGCTCTATTGGCGATGATGGAAGCGAAACTCCTGAGTGATTCCTTCCGAGAAGAGGGCCATGGGCCGAGGCAGAGGCTGCCCACGCCCGTGTGTCATCCAGGGCAACTCTCGGGTAACCTACCCCTGGCTGTGAGGTTGGAGCTTCTCCACAAACGTTTGCTGACTGCAGCAGTAAGCCATCACCTTGAAGATGTGCAGATCCGGCCAGACATTTCCGACATGACAGTATCCAAGAAGGCTCGATCCTTCCAAGTGGTCGGTATGCCGTTCTCATCGCTGCTGTCCACAGGTTGAAGATCGGGGCTTGGAGGTGCCATTCCTTTTCCAATATCCATCACAGTCTACTTAAGGTTGTTCTTTCCTTTCATTCACTTTTTATATCATCAGTCCGAGCGGAGGAGAGCCGCGCTGATGTGTACATTCATTCCAGCAGAAGTGGTCTGAGTGGGAGAAGTGGTCAATGGTATGGCGGTTCCTGTGGCAATAGTTTTTGTGATGGATGTTTCAATGGAGCTGGTGATGGCAGTGGTTTTGGCGGCAAGAGATTCTGTGATGGTGGCATTGGCGGTGGCTCTGTTGGCAACGAAAGAGGCAATTCCCCCAGACATTTCCAGGCCGACGAGTGATTCCTTCTGCGAGGAATAGGAGGTGCATACATATGCTGTGTGTGTGAAACGGCCACAGGTGGCTCGATTTACTGCAGGCAATTTTTAATCTTTCCTGTCTGCATTCGAGCCAAGCTTTTTAAGCCTCTCTCTTGCGGGTGCTAGTGTGTCGAGGAGGGGAACGGGGGTAAGAGATTAGGAGCGAGGGCGATAGGATCAATTCCCATCTTTATAATCTGATGAGCATCATCCTATCCGAAATAACGTCGATCAGAAGGTGGATAGGCCTGTGAGGTAGCAGTGTGGGTGCGCGGAATGGCCCGAATTGTCTCAGGCGAGAGGAACTGGGATTCCTTCAGAGTCGGAGAAGAGACAGCAGGCTTTCCTCTCTTTCCCAGGCAGTCAGTACATCGCTAACAATTCCTATTCATTTCGTCGGTCTATATATCTAAGGTTAGTTCATCGTAAAAGTTGTTGTAATGCTGGAATCTAACTATGTCATAGCAGTCCACTTAAAGTGGAGCGGAAGATGTTGAGAATCCTAATTTAATGTCCTACGGGATAGGAACATGCAGGGGAAACTTTTTAGTAGTTGCCGCCTGGTTGATCCGATGTTTTCAGCGCACATCCTGAGGCAGATCTTTTGTGTGTGCCTTACTCTACCACTAAAAGAGATCCCGCATGAGTCAGTGGTTTAGTTATCAAAGATGTTTTGCTGTTTAAGGCTTCAGGTTGCCACAGAAGGATGTGATCGGTTAGACTAAGCGAAAACCTCTACCCTCGCATGGTCAGCCAAAACTTTGGCTCAGAGCCTAGACCGACTCGAGCGATATCATAAAGATCTTGACACAGTCCAAGGTGCGGTC
Source organism: Chaetoderma sp. LZ-2023a (assembly GCA_034401795.1). Lineage (NCBI taxonomy): Eukaryota > Metazoa > Mollusca > Caudofoveata > Chaetodermatida > Chaetodermatidae > Chaetoderma > Chaetoderma sp. LZ-2023a. The sequence goes on from CM067367.1 coordinate 4,931,514, forward strand.
CTTCGGAGTTGCAGACACACAGACAAGCCTGTGTAATAAAGAGGAAAGAGTTTAGTGGAGCCTCTCGCGAGTCTGGGTACCGCTGCAGTCTAAAACAATGACAGGCTGAGAAGGGCCGGCAAACTTGGAAAAGATTCCGGGTGATGTGGTGCTTATCTGGTTCAGTCCCTGAGAAGGTGTTACCTGCAGTATCACTTAATTATCGTTATTTTTATCTTGGTGCTCTACTCAATGGAGAAGATTAAGCTGCGGTGTTTATTCTTGCGTAGGGGATACGCCTAGTGCATCCTAGTGGGTGGTGCTGAATCTAGGTGGCAAAACCTTCCCTATAAGAAAAGAAAATGCAAAGGTCGCAAGACCCATGGCATCAGTCGAAAGGATTGCTGAGGTTATCGAAGCCTTGAATGGATTGCATCTGTGGGGAGTGATCTCATGTAGCATGATGTAATATCGCGGCATCAACACCGTTCACTATGGCACAGGCAGTCGGCAACGAGGTTTCAGTCACAGGTAAGGCAAGCTGAGATGCGCAGTGAACTGAGGGACTCAACTTGCATAGCCCTAACAATATTTCCTTCTCAAAGTGGCTCGAGGCCAGCCGAAACAACACAGATCGAAGTGTCTAAACGGGAGAAAAGTAGCAGAAATATCTGCTGGCAACATTATACTCTTTGCGAAGTGAAGTGCTGCGGATATACGAAATAAATATCTTTTTGGTGGAGTGAGATGCTTCTCCGATCGCAGCATTATTTAATTCTTTATGCTGCATGAACCGCTATATGAAAAGTGACGTCTCTACAATGCTAGCATTTGTCTTCACATTGTGCAGGGCCGCAAGATCACCATCCACAAATGACAGCTAAGACGGACGATATTTTTTAAAGAGTTTCCTAAGGTGGAGCTGAAACGGCCACTAAATAGACAGTGCTTAAGGCGATATATCTAGGAATCTGTGAAGGATAGAGAACATAGGATGCACAGTTCAAATCCTAGATACACAGTAGAAAGTTTACAGTCACGGAAATATCCTGTGGTTGCGTGTGCTAGGTTTTCCTATTGCAGGCATCATTGGATTTGGACCAACATCGTAGGTATATTACCAAGGCACAACGTTGCACGCTGATGCTTATCCGCAATGGACAGAGACCACAAAAGCCGGGTGGGCAGTACTTCCTAGAGCGGATGAAAGTTCAAGTCGATCCTCACTGAGAAGCAATCACAAGAGTTCCTTCGCAGAGGGAGGTGGGTGGCAGTAGTGTTTCCTGATGATGTTGCAGCATGAGAAAGGCCGACAGGTTCATCCACAGTGGAGCTGGTGTCTACTTCTCTTTCGTGTCAGGAAACTATTCAGTTCACGAAGTTTCTTGAGCAGCACACGAATAGAGGAAGTTTCTGAATGCGAAAGAATTTAGGTTGTTATTTGGCCATTGGTTTAGAGGCCGTTCAAAAGGGAGGTTGTTGTGCTGTCGCCTTTGTAAATGATGTCCAACTCTGGAATTCCGCTGTGCTTCTCCATGTCAGGTATTAGAACAGGGAAGTGGAACAATTATCATTGACCGGGATCGTACATAAGACATCAGCGCGAAACCCGACCGGGTGTCGTGGTGCTTAAAGTCACAGGAGTAAGTAGGGTTTCTACACACTCTGCTCGGCATGTCATTATTTCTCCCAGAATGGCTGGCTTTCTAACGATATCTCCAGCCAATCGGTGATCGTCTGTACACAACTGCCAAGTGCCAGCCGCGTCCGGCAAGAGTTAGCCATTGAATGGCGGGGTCGTGCTCTGTACTATCTTTTCTCCGAGTAACACAATGCTTCAATAATTCAGGGCCGCTTTCTTGTTAGCTTGACTCACTGTCGTCATTTTGAGGAAGCATAATCTTCAGGCGTTATAATGGTACCAAACATTCCCTGGAACATTTGTGATTATAGCCATTATTTCGAAGAAGAAGTCGTACACAGATTATACATACAACATAAAAGTATCCATTCAGTCATCGGCATCATGCGAACAAGACCATGTCCTACCGTATGAAAGACACCTGCCTATTACGTGGGTACTCCCAGTAGCTCGGCCCATGTGTAGAGGGGGGAAATCGTGTCTTAGACATTCTTGCCTTCGTGCGTGCATTGAGTATAGGCATCGATAGGGCAGCCGGGGCATGGTCTGGGCGGCAGTTTACTGGTTCCGGGTTGGATACACTTTCCCATTACTTGATCACAGTTAACCATTAAATGTAGATCCCTCTTGTAGTGTAATGTCATTATCAGAGCCTCCCCATGATTGCTCCACGAAGTGACATCAGAGATAAAGCGCCCCAAGAGAAAAGGATAACACAACAAAAAGCAGTTTAGGAAGCTGTACGCATTTGTGGAGGAGCCGTAGATAAACTGGGTATGCCGAAATTGTGTCTTTCGAGCATGGAGGAAGCATCAACTTATTCTGTTATGCTGACATTAGACATTCCAAGACGTCTATTGCTCGTTCTGGTTGGTAGCGAGAGAGGTTTAAGCTCCTTAACGATCGATCTAGCCTGCCAAGTTTTTGCCAAGGTTAGCGTTTCATTTCCTATGCCATCCCACCTACATAGCACTTAACATTTTAGCCTAGTTTAATATATATATATATATATATATATATATATATATATATATATATATATATATATATATATATATATATATATATATATATATATATATATATATATATATATATATATATATATATATATATATATATATATATATATATATATATACACCTGTGCAAAAGTTAAGCACCACCCTATTTTTACGCACATGCGAGGGTATATTCATGTGCTATGAAGAAAGCAATAGCATAAACATTTATGTACCCATCTATCTTAGTGCAAGAGGTAATAATGCAACTAGAGGAATGCTGATTATGATGGTGGGGAAATACTGTATGTTTTTGTTTGAACTTGAAAACGAGGCCTGAATATGGTTACGTTGACACAACTGACAACTATTGCCCTACAGTTGACACACGTGGCTAGATTGTCATTAATGGTGTCTGAAAACGAAGTTTAACATCTGTGCACGAGTTTGAGACTGTCATTATTATTACCGGGTATATCCACCTTGTGCCTGGATGACGGCCTGGACACAACGTCTCATGCTGGTCACCAACCGACTGATACGCCATTGTGGTATTCGTTGCCATTCAAGATGGAGTGCGTCTGTTAATTCCTGTAGGTTCTGCACAGGAGGATCCCTCCTTCTCACCATGTTTCCCAGAATGTCCCAGATATGCTCAATAGGGTTCATGTCAGGGCTCCTTGCTGGCCATGGTAGGGTTTCGATGGCATTCTGGCGGAGGTATTCATGCACAGCTCTAGCACGATGTGGTCGGGCGTTGTCATCCATGAATATAGGGTGGGTTCCAGGTGCATGATTTACAAAATAAGGGACCACAACTCTATCCAGTATGGAATCTTGATATCTTTGTCCATTTAGTGTTCCGGGTACAGTCAACAGATCCAGCTTACAATCAAATGAGATGCACCCCCATATCATAACGGAACCTCCACCAAATGGAACTTCTTCCATGATGTTACGTTGGTCGTACGCCGTGCGTCTGGACCTCCATACACGAGTTCGACCATCTGTGGCATAAAGCAGGAACCGACTTTCATCGGACCAGTGTACCCGTCTCCAGGATCTCATGTTCCAGTGTCTTCTTTCGTTGCACCACCTCAGACGCTCCTCTTTGTGGTGTGCAGTGAGGAGAGGACGTCTGACAGGTCTCCTAGCTTTCATGCCAGCAGCATACAGTCTCCTTTTGACGGTAGACATTGACACTCTATTGCGCGTTTCCCATTGCTGGCTGAGCACTCTGCTGCTGGTGAATGGAGATCTCCTAACAAGGCGTACTAGGGCTCGATCATCACGGGCAGTAGTCTTCTTCGGTCTTCCAGATCTAGGCCTGTCCTTCACCTCGTTAGTTTGCCCAAGTTTTGCAATCAAACGACTGATTACAGCATGGTTAATGTTCGGCTGTCTGCCAATCTCTCTGCATGACATACCAGTGGTATGCATGCCTATGATTTGCCATTTCACACGATCACTTAACCTTCGTCTTGCCATAGCGGTTCACAATCAAGAGGTAATGCTCTCTGTACAAATAAACCACGGTCATGAACACAAAATTCCTAATCTCGTCGCCTAAATCTGTATGTAATGTTCTACACCTCAAACTGGACTTTTACATAACTGAACACGTGTGCTGTTTCCCGCCACGCACGGACATCAAGCGGCGTGAAGTCATGCATGCATGTGCATTTCGTACTTGGAATTATGTCAGCTAACGCGGGGACAAAAAGTATGGCAGCCTAGTTGTACCATCACGTTTCTACGTTCTATTGTTTTTGCTGGTGCTTAACTTTTGCACAGGTGTATATATATTCCAATGTTCCAAGAATTTCACGAATTGTATCACTTTCTTAGGAATACTCATGGAACATACACTTGTATCTCTCACGAATCCACATAGTAGCATTATAGATGAGTACAGGAACTTTATACTACTAAGGTGTATTATGGTGTACTCACTTACCTTGGTCATTGTCTATGTGGACGATCTTGAGAGCAGCTGCCTCAGGTACTATTGTATTAAAGTATTATCACTGTCCGGCATAGACGTGTTAGACAACTGCATTCATTCTCTCTCGGTTGATTTCCAGATCACAGCTCTTTTCTATATTCAAGTTAAATCCCTCCTGTTGTATCTGTATGTCTTTATCAGGAGCGACATTTCCCGCAGTACATTCACCTCCTTCGTGCTATGTACATCCATTAGCAGCACTCCCCATTTTAGGAATTTGCTGCAGACCTGGATATATATATCCAGGTCTGCAGCAAATTCCTAAAATGATATAATATATATGTCTTTATCAGGAGCGACATTTCCCGCAGTACATTCACCTCCTTCGTGCTATGTACATCCATTAGCAGCACTCCCCATTTTAGGAATTTGCACTGGAAATACTCAGGAGACAGTTACTCTTAGGAAGTGCCGGTGTGAATGCCAAATTCACTTAGACATCAAACCGGAAGGCTCCTGACATACAAAATGTCAGAGTCACACAAATTGGAGAGAAGCTGAAGACAGAAGGATTGATACAAGGCTCATTCTGAGACAGGGAAGGCAGACGGATAGCTGAGCAGACAGGCTACTCGTTATAGCACAAGAGCTGGGACGACAGCTGGAAGCTTGATAGATAGCTTCTCCACACAGAACAGACACACTATGCAGATCGCAGAAAGATGATGAAAACAGGTTAAGACAATTACTAGTCAGTACTCTATCTTTAGCTAAACGAAAGTTATTCTCCGGCTAGATCAAGATATAGAGATTTTGAAAGTTGGCCCTAAATCGTCGTTTCGAAAAGCATGTGTGGAGAATAAAACATCTCCTCTAATAGCAGCAAAATGCCAGGGAGGGAGGGAGTGACTCCTAGAACTTGTATCCAATCGCTTTGGACTCATGATGGAGTGACTCCTAGAACTTGTGTCCAATCCCTTTGGACACATGATACAATAAAATAAGTTAAAAATATAATTTTCAAGCCTTCAAATATTTGAAGGGGGTGGGGGACATTATAATTAAGGCAGGCTTTCATTGCCGTCCATGTGAGCTGAAGCGTCAGGTAAAAATGATCAATAAACTATGTAGAGACGATAATCTCGCCACCTCTGAACACGCACACACGCACGCACGCACGCATGCACGCACGCACGCACGCACGCACGCACGCACGCACGCACGCACGCACGCACGCACGCACGCACGCACGCACGCACGCACGCACACGCACGCACGCACACACACAAGCACAACACGCACGCACGCACGCGCACACACACGCACGCACGCACGCACGCACGCACGCACGCACGCACGCACGCACGCACGCACGCACGCACGCACGCACGCACGCACGCACGCACGCACGCACGCACGCACGCACGCAACACGCACGCACACACACAACACGCACGCACGCACGCACGCACGCACGCACGCACGCACGCACGCACGCACGCACGCACGCACGCACGCACGCACGCACGCACCGATGTGCACACATTTCCCCTTACAGGGCGAGCGTAACAACAGCGAGGTCTACGGCAACATTGAGAATAATACCTTTTAACCTGTCATATCAGCGACACGTTTCCAAAATCCATTCTCCCATCACTGGCTATTTATAAACCGTGCTTCTTCCCTTTAAATAATTGAGGCGCAAGATATAACCCAGTGCGTATCTTAATAAAGAAAAGTCTGATCTCTGTTTGCAATAGCCTTTTTGACATATAATGATATACCAGATTTAGAAGAGAACATGTGCTTTTCGCATCAAGGACATATATCCTCAATGAGTGGTAAATAACACTAGGCCTAAAATTTCTAACACCCACAGACATTGTACTCAAATTAAGGTTAATTTGTATTCTATAAACGACAACAGAAAATAAAATCAGTGGTGCATCCGAGTGTGAAGTTTTTAATCTCTCCTCACAGGATTGTTGAAACCATATATCCGCTATATATGGTACATTAAAATGAGACTTAGCTGCTTAAGCTACTGAATATGTCTATATACGCCCAATATTGCTATTCACGAGCGAACTCATAGCCTATGAGCATGCACGTACGCATAGGCGTGTAGGCTACGCGCGTGCGTAGTGAATAACCACGCCTGCTACTATGTATAAAAAGATAGTTACTATGCAGATGCGCTGCCACTAGTGAAACTACTACTTTTTGATACCAAGTTGAGAGTACGAGTCAAGACAGTGAAGTCTGTTGAGTTTGAGACGTCAATCGGCTCCCCAACGTGGAGGTCGTCTATCACATGTGGTTTTCACCTCCTACCTTCCTGCACCATTGACATCTCTGAGGGGGAAATTCCACAAGGCCACCCCGCATCCACCCGGGTTCATACATCTGGACTTCATAGACGAGGAAAGGAAACACGTTGACGTACTACTCCCAATGGCTGCAAGTAAGCTTAAATGTAAGAATCACTTTATAAATTAATCCAAAGCAGATTTCACCCACATATACGTATTGAAGAAGCATAAAGCTAAGGAAAATGCCGATCCACTTCGTGGCGACGAACCACGGGGAAAATTACAATCATGGGCTCACTGCTTTGTAGGACTGATGACATTGCCGCACACTGAGACAAAGAAAAACATAGTTTTTCCTCCCTCTCCTCCTCTCCCTCCTCCTTCTGCTCCCCATCCAGCTCATCCTCATCCTCCTTCTCCTCCAAGATTTTAGCTGAGGACAAGACAAGGTGGTCAAAGGCAAAGAAGGAGTGATTGCAGCTGTATGAGGTTTCTACTACATAAAATATATCATATATACCTAATCTTTTACCCTGAATAATTAGACACACCGAGCCCCTCCTCCTCCTCATCTGCACCTCCTCGTCCTACCCTCCCCATCCTCCCCATCCTCGTCCTCCTAAATTTTTTGATAACACCTGGACGACCCCTACCCGACCTCGTCACCATCCCGATTTGGGCTGGCATCACCCCCAGCCCTTTTGGAGACCTTATCACGTCCATGTGGTGACCCAGGAGAGATACTATTCTGAAGGTATCACAAGATCACACATTTCTGAAATAGACTGACACGCAAAATGTTATGCCAACATAGACTGCGTGAACATGCTTTGGATGAACTAAAACAATTGCTCACACGTGTGCCAATTCTACGGTACGAGACCCATATAATGTAAGTAAGACATTACTTTCTACTGTGATTGTTCAAAGGATGGACTTGGAGCTGTTATGCTTCAAAATGGCCACCCAGTTGCCTGGCGTCTAAAGCATTATCACTCTGTGAAACTATGAGCAAACCGAAATGAGTGCCTCATAATCATGTTTGCATCAGCACGTCTTGAACAACAAAATCTGGGAAAGAATAACGGTCATGTTCTCTTCGATCACAAGCCATTAATGGTGTGCAGAGTTTCTGAAATTCGTATCCAGGGCCATCAGAACTAACAAGTTGATTAATATAAAACTAGTGTTCCCTTTCAACCATAATACCGCCGGTCTATCTGAGGTCGGAGGGATCTGTGATTTGGCCACATAAGTGTTATGGGTGTGCCATCTATGCATGTAATTGGAAGTTAGGCAGGAGCCCTACAATTATGAAAAACGCTTGTCTGTGCTACTTTATTGGGTCCTAGAAATTCAAAGGCTGTGTGACAAATGCACTTGTTGCACTGCCTAAGTTCGGGCATGATGATAGTAAAATTCACACCCGGTCCAACGATGCACATCGTCAATGCTCTTTCGTGTGCATCAGCTCCCCAATCCCCAATGCAAATCGGCTGATGCTAAGCCAGACTACTTAGACTCTCAGCTTATTCTGGAGGAAAAACTACAGCGCTAAATTGAATTGACACAAAACGGTGATCATCGCTTTGATATTCGTAACAGCTAAATGCTTACATCGGATCTGGTTAGAAACTTGTGTTGATATGTGCTGATGCAGTTCTGCGTGCCTTAACTTGAACAATGGATGAGCCAATGCTTAGATGGGCACTCCTTCATCAATATGTTGGTATTGGTCATATGCTGAGAAAATGGATTCTTAGAAAGGTTGAGAGGTACTCGGATTATAATTCCTAGCAGAATGCATAGTTGAATGATAACTTGAACACTTGCATCCATCTTTGTATTTATGGAACAATTAACACAGCCCGGGGCATTACGTATTGGCCTCGTATGCATAGTTGTAACAGAAGTGGTTGGGAGGTTGTCACATTTAAATTTCACCCTTTAATTGTTCACCATGTTACTTCAGCTTTAAGCCTTATTATAACTCAGGTAACCTTTTGTGGTGACCTGTCGACCATTACATTGTTATTTAAATTAGCTCTACCTGTCTAGGTACTTAATTAAAGGTAGTTCAGGCAACGTGGTCAGTCAAAGGTTAAGAGCTGTACCTGGCAAACAGTGTGCCCGTTTTTAGTTAAACTGCTGTTGTGAAATTGCAGCACGTTTTGTTTTATTCCTGTTGCTGATTGCAACGTTTCCTTGGTTATGCCTCAGGTAGGCTGTAGTTATTAAAATGCAATCTGTTTTATATTGTTTCCGGTTATCGGACCCTTTTAACACTGTGTACCCGTGTAAAGTAGTTCCGTCGGTAACAACCATAACATGGTTATCTGCGGGATATTATACTCCACATATCCCCTGCCTGTATTAGTCCTATATTTGATATTTTGTCACTGTAATAATAATTATTATTATTAGTATTCTAATTGTGGTCTGTTTCTTCTGCCTCAGTTGCAGTGTTTGGTAACACGTGACTTTCGTGGCCATTCCTGGCGCATGGTGTCGCATGGTGTCGCATGATTCTGACACAACCCACACAACCTAATACCCAAAAGTACCATGGTAATTTTGATGTTCTCGACCATGTGGCGTGGCTTGGCAGACCATTGGAAGCCATATTTATGAATGAACAGAACTAGGTGCTTGCAAATAGTTATATGTAAATAATTTATATACTCGTAGCTTGCTGTGGCTCTCGGAACCATGCCACTTCGTGGCTATATCTGATCTCTGAGGTAATTTAAACGGCCGCTTTATCCAACTCTTCTTGAGGCTAGAATAAACTTGCCACAATAGATTATTTAAATTCGGTTTGTGAATTCTGGTGATATCATTTTCCAATGACTACCTCTGACACTCAGAAGGACATGTGACACTATTGTCCTACATTTTTGGCTCCGCTTAGTTTTAGTAGGACCCATTGAATACATCACACTGACCAGCGGATATGTCAATATAGACTAGGTAAGTTTTCAGAAAATGTTAACCATGGAAGCAAATTGTGTTAACGGCTGGCATACATGCTTACTAAAGGTATTACGGTGCGCTAAATCCAAATCTGCTGTATGGTGGCTTCGATTTTGAGGTATTAACTCTCTAATTCTTAAATCAAATTGGCTGCCAAATTTCACGAGTATCACGTGTTTAGACACAGTAATGTTAATTCTCATGGCATTCAGGTGTGTATTTTTGTGGCAGTTGCAAATGAACATATAATTATGCATGACAAAATCATCCTAATGTGTCATAGTGTTATATTATTAGAGTTTAACAGGCTACATGTTAACTATTTTAAACACAATCAACCCTGTCTAAAATAGCCACCTGTATCTGGTATCATAAGATCGGTGTTCCTTTAGACAGTTGGCCGTCAGAGCAAACGCCTCAAAGAACCACTATTTTAAAATTACATGTACACCCGCTACGTTCTATGCAAGAGTCTTATACTAAGAGGTATTATGTCTTTAGTGACCACCTTGCAATGGTGTACAGTCCAGCTCAGAAATAACCTAACATGTTTCCAAAACAAAAGTAGAAACAAGTTAGTTAGTAAGAAATGCTCTGTTGAATAATTTGAAGAAAATTGGATTGGACGACATTGCAGCCTTATGCAGCAATGTTTTCCATTCTAATTATGTTCAAAATACCTAGCAGTACGTTTTATTTTGCTTTGAAAACAATTTATGTTATTTCGGGCCATACTGTACGTGCTTGCTTGAGACTGGTTTGCATTTTAGGTGTGTGAAGGCCTGGCATACTTCAATGGATAAAGCAACTAATGAAACGACAAGGAAAAGATGAATTATTTTGGATTCTAAGAGATGCATAATATGCCAGAAGAATGGGACCAAAACTTGTGCTGCCCAAACGGGATGGCCAATTGATAGCGTCGGAGAAGTTAGAATTAGGTTGTGGAAACCTCAGAAATGCAACAGATCACCTAACTAAATTATTTACAATTAACCCATTTCCATCAATGTGTTGGCATAAGAACTGCCGCTCAACACATACAAGCACAAAAACCTTGAGAGACTAAGAAAAGCAAATATAGTCAAATAAACGATTGCCTCTATGAAGTAATTCATCTAGAGTAAATTGATATTTATGTGGCTTTTTACTAAGAAGCCCAAGGAAAAAATATATCTAATAAAGGAGTTGTATGCTGCCAGATGATTCCTGAAGAATCGAAATATGACCAAATATTAAGTGCGCCTCTAGCTTGTGCAACATTCTTACAGCTACTATTGACAAGCATCATATAATTTGCATATCAAATTCCAGAGGAGGACTGACAAAATAGACATTCTGCCAAACCTAGTCAAGGGACATTTTATTCATTTTCTTTGCCAGAAAATGTGTACATTAATGGATGGAAAAGGAATCTTTTATGGCACTCAAGTTGCAGCGTGGCAGAGTGGCCCACCCAACACCAATCTACTTACTGGTATCAACCTTTAAAAGGTATGATCATTGAGTATCCCAGATGTCATGAATGACATAATACCATCACCTAACATGGGAATCACATAGCAACCCCCCCCCCGCCCCCGATTAAATTGCAGTTGAATGGTACACACAACCAATCCACCTTTCCAGAGTACCCACCCATCATATGGCGTCATAATGAACTGTGTGATGTGTACAATGACATCATAATGAATGACGTCACGAATGCATATTTGAAGACGGGCTATGCGTTGTTGCACACATTGTTTGCTTTTACTATTTAATAAATATTCTGTTGAATATTTTGAAACTAATTTGACTGGGCGCTGTTGCTACAAAATATTCAACAACTTCCCTGTATAGTTTTCAAGAAATTGATAGCTATGGTATTTGGGGATCGATCAATCCCAACACGGCCATGTGTGTGGGAGCTTAGCTAGTGATGGGCGGGGCATAGCTAAAAATGGAACGGTCCATTGAGATATGCTCATTCCCCTAATGAAAGCTCAATCAACAGATATGGCGTTCAAAATGGCTCGGTCAACTCAATGACTAAAGGCTATGTGAACTTCCTTTAACGAAATGGCAATCAATCCAAAGCAAGCTTAAGTAGGATAACTAACCTACAATATAGGATCCTGCTCATGAACTCAATACATTGATCACGGTTATACAGCGAGTATTACATGTTGGACGAACAAGAGAGCAGTCGCTCAGTGTTCTAGCGCTAGATGAGGCGCTTTATCAAAAGTTGATGAAACTCAAATGGTCTGTTTATCTGGACAAGAATGTTACAATACCTCGTCATGGCGGTCAGCACACTGCTACGGACTTTCATAGTGTTTTGGGTCAGCATATAACAGACTCTGGCCTCTTTCAGCTGTGGGTGGAATGTGGCATCTTTGGTGCCAATGTCGCTCACCAAGTAATAGCAGGAAAAGGCTATGTATGATCTATAAGAGTCCATAAACTAACATTTCAGGTTCTATGGTAAATATTGCTTCCCCGAGCTCACCATTGATGTGATAACCTCTGCCATTGAACACAGTGCGCTTATAGTTGAAAAACTTAGTTCTGAGATGATTACGCAATACATGGTGGAGTTTGCTTCACTACTGGAGCCTAAGGATCCGAATGCGGAATTCCTGTGGGAATACATGACTATAGTTAGCATTTTACTGCTTTTCGCCAGGGATTATGGGATGTCCACCTATATGCATTTAGACGTATGCTACTATACTTCTTCTGATACATATGATGATGCCAATGACGCCATGTGGGTACGGTCTATCTGCCAGCGATGAAGAGACTGACACCAAACGGCCTAAATGAGTACCAGCACAATCAGGTTTCCCCAGATGCAACGGGTATCGAGCAGCGGAGTGTTATCAGGCATCATCAGGATAGATTCTTCACTAAGCAGGTAGCCTCTATCATATAATCTCAGGACCGTAATAGCATCACAGACTAAGGCAATGTTCAAGTTAACCATGGGTGATGAAGATGAATCCATTAAAGAAAGTCTGTCACATTACTAAAACAGTATGGTATCTTTCATAATCATGCTAAAACTATACAGAATATGGTGACCGAGGATATAGCCATTCCTGATATACAGGAATCATTGCTCGATGCTGAATGTTTAGATCAAGACCAACTTGGCGTATTTGTTAAGAAACAGCTATGTGAGACTCCACCAGCTTGGCCAACACGTAGCCGTGAAAGCTCACATCCGCAAGAATAACTCTCTGAGATTTATTTCGTGGTACACAGTTATGCATAACATCAAAGGCAAACAGAATACTAGCAAGGTGGTCAGTGGCGTCTTACACAGGCTCGCAATAGCATACAGGGTAAGGTGTGATGTAATCCTGGATGAGCTAAATACAATTGATAGCGTAGGACAAATTAGACTTACGTTGTGGCAACCTCAGAGATGCAACAGCTCGATTAACTGAATTATTTTCAGCTAACCCATTTCCATCAATGCATTGGCATACGAACTGTCGGGATGCAATCCTGCATCATAAACGTATGCCTGTATCACTGTCACTCAGCACAACCAATGGCAGCCTACATTCCAGCAACAGTCGCTGATAGCTAATATACTAACAGAAAGGGTACCGACACCACCAACCGTTCCACGTATATGGCCAAGCTGTCTGCTGATTGACAGCCAAGCATTGTTGATGACTTTTGGAAAACCAGCAGATGCTAAACCATTTGGTGATGATTCTAACATATTTTCAGAAATAGTATATAAGATGAGAACAGCATTTGACCGAATTGATGTTACATTTGACAGGTATAGGAGAGAATCAAAGCAGGAACAATGGTCAAACACAGGAAGTGACCCAGCCAGATAGCTGTAGAATAGAAAGTAGGTCAGGAAGATTTGAAGAAATACCACAGTGGCGTCTTCTAACCTATCACTATAGATGTTTCCACACTTAAGGTCTACCAGGAGCAGGCAGGCATGCGCCTGGTCTTGCACTGCATTCATGCCAATATGCAATCAATTGTTGTGTCAGTGCGTGCCACAGACGGTCTTCTGATTTTACTATCACATTACAACAAAATGGGATGTTCAACCCCGTTCATGAAAGCTAGGATAACAAAAAATCCGAAATATATTCCAATACATGAGATTCGAAAGCTAGCACCTATCGATCAAGTGGATCAATACTGGCTTTCCATGCCTTCACTGGGTGTGACGGTGTACCTGATCTCAGTGGCCATAGCAAGAAAACATCTTGGAATGCTTTCCAACAACATCACATCCTCTTCAGCAATCTTTGAAAAGGCCTTCTCACAAAGGAGATTCTCGGATAAGCAGATGCAGATACGTGTGATGAGGCACCACGGATCTAACTGTTTTGTATGGGATGTAAACAAGAGGTTCTCCCACCAACGTCAGATGCGGCAAAATTCCATATTATGCGTGATTATAAGTTACACTGATCTACACAATCAAATCCATTATAGTACATTCCTAGCAAATGTGCCGTATTCTAGTCCAAACAATAATGATAATCTATTTATGTTAAAGTGTGTTTTCGGTCACTGTGTTGTATATTTTGGTAACTACAGAATGAATGGGCGGCCAACATGTTTGCACACGGTCATGTAGAGTACTCACGTTGTCAGAATTTGTTTCAATGCTGAAATAGATTTTAGATAAACCTTTAATTGTGTTATATGCTTATAGCTATGGCAATATGTTAGTTTAATGAAGATCTCGGTCACCTTATCGGATTGCCGGTCACTGCAGTGAATTTCTGAATGGAGGACCAACATGATTGAACACGGTTATGGACAGTATTTAGGTACCAGCTATCAGACTTGGTTTCGTAATCGCGTGGTTATACTCTTTCTCTTTACAAGCATATACCTTAGTTTGCTTTTATTGTGTTATAGGTGTGACAATGTTCGAGTACACTGCATATCTCTGAAAATATTATTAGATTGATGCTAAATATTGTAGATTTCTGAATGAGGGCTCAACATGATTGAATGCGGCTGGGTACAGTATATAATTGTACCACATAATCACAATCTGTCTCAGTAGCGGAGGACGGTTTTTTTTTAAATCTTGTTAATTTTTATTGTGTTATAGTTGTGACAAAATTCTAGGATAATTAAGTTCTCGGTCAGTGTATTAGGTTGCTGGTCACTACATAGACGGCCGGCATGATTGGACACGGTTCTGTGCTACACTGCTACAGTATATAATCGTATCACATAATCACAATTTATTTTGATACATGAACAAAGTTTAGTTGCCATTTTATTGTGTCATAGCTGTGACAATATTCTAGTATAAAGAAGAAATGTAACCTATATGTATGTGATTCAAAGTTGGGAATTGAACATGGTGATCTTTTAAGACATATGGTCTCTTAATGCATGTGGCCCCTTAATACAGGTGGTCACCGATCAGCATAGCTGGTTGACGATATTACATTTAATTTAATAAGTGATGTGATATAATACAGCATCTCAAATACAAGTGGTATGGTTGATTGAGATCATCTCCGTATAACAGTGCGGAGTGTACTGTTGTGTGCCGTGCATTTATAGCAAATTAATCGTATAAATTCCGCAAAAATGGCCTCCATTTTGAATCGTCTTTTAGAGGGTCAAAACGTCAAAATCATGCCCGGCATACAACATTTTTTAACTGAGCACACCTAAATACATCTGAAAATATTGAATTCTGTCCGTTAACACGAGTTGCCTCCACGTCTTTTAATATGCACAAAGTTGCAGTCTAATAGGTTGATACAGTGTCGTTAATGCGAGAATCTGACTGCCGTTTTGATCACTCGATTCCAATGTCCTTTCTTATAGGCTCACCTAGCTGAGTGACTTGAGTTGCGGCTTCCACTGATCTTATTTGTAGATATTCATGCTCATATTTGCATCCACATCCTGATGCTTGATAATAATAATCGTTATTTATTGAAGGTAAATCTTCAAGTACACGGCCTGATCTAACAGAGGCCCGCATTAACATATGTACACATTAATACATCTATGTACACACAAAGACATTCTGACAGACTATTAGTTTAAATTCCGATATATGACAGTAATTATTATTATTATTATTACTATTATTATTATTATTATTATTTTTTGAAACTCGCACATACACTCTAAATCATAGACAGTTTCTCCCAACCACGCGGACAAACTCTCTCTCTCTCTCAAAACAACACACTGGCCCGTACGCATGCACACACTTTTACATACCCTACAATAATTAAATATTAATTCCTATTTTGCTTATCCATTTCCAAGAGTATTTTAGTTCACAAGATAGACACACAGGTAAGCTTCTGAATATATTAACAATAATTCGTACAAAAGGTGTTGATACTTTTCAACAGCAACAGTTTCCAGTCAAATTAGTATCGATGTATTCAGCGTTGCAAAGTAAATTTCGTAGCAGTCCATTTTGTGATCAAATGGTTAGGTACCACACATATCACGCACACGCACATGCATACACACATGGACGCATGCATGCGCGCACGCTCGCACTCACACGCACTACACAGTCTTCTCTCCTCGATTCGATACGAAACAGAAGCGAGGTGACAACGAGGAGCGAGACCAGGTCTCGTCATAATCATGAAATAATGAGAACGAAGGCTGCCCTTTCCCGCCATATCTACAACCCTCATCCACATATCCACCCACTCATCCAATGACTCGCTGATTCGCTAGTTCACTCATTTACTCACTCACTCGGTCTCTCGCTCATTCTCCCACGCTCGCATGCACGGACTCATATGTTCAGGATTTGGCAGTCTATTTTATAAGTTAACATCTTAAAGATTAGGGCTAAATCGTGATTCAAAATATGGTTTGGCCATGAGTAGCTTCATTAGCAATATAACCATTGCAGACATATGAACGCTGTATGCCAATGTTTGATTCATATGTCATGTATGCTACAGCTTTTGTTTCCACCGACCTGTTTAATGATACATTTACATATATAGCAAGCAGTGAGGCTTCAAGAACCAAAAGTGTTACACAAGTTTGTAATCAATAATGTCACTGCGATCTTGCTATTAAACTTTATGTTTTATGCCTATAGCAACCGGATGGAGCACAATGATATCGATATCAAGGGTCAAGGCTGACCTTGTTATAATACCCTAGTGTTTCCGCTTAAATTTTTGGTTTTGTTCACCATATCGTTTTAAATCTAAGGATTGGTTCAGCATATTGTGACTAAACTTGGACACATGGTTACATATGCAGATGCAGCACGATGCTATCGAGGGCATGAGATCAAATTTCAAGGTCACTATGACTTTGGTATAACAATATTCTTTTCGGTTAAATCTTTAGTTTAGCTCAATATAATGTCCTTTACCTCAGGACTGGTTCGCCCTTCTGAGATTGTACCCATATAAAGTGGATGACGTACAATGCTATTGAGGTCAGTGATCAGGGTCATTGTACCATTTGTATAAAATGCAGACTTTAACAGCTTGATTCTGCTCATCAGAATTGCTCAAATTATTGGAAATGAGCATCGTCATACAATTACATCAACCAGCGCAGCACCACAGACATTCATGGTTTTACGGTCAAGGTCATTGCGATCTTGATACAAAGCTAGGTTTTCATTTAGCAATGCAAAATGCCAAGGTTTTCATCAATATCCTATCAGTATAACACTGATGTCTTGTCTGTTTTTCTGTTTGTCGGTGTGCAATCCTGGTTAACCGTTTGGTTTAGCTCAAGATATCGTCTTATATTTCCGGATCTGTTCACGCAAATGGTACTAAACCACAACGCATGCTTATTTATTTCGAGGGAATGGAGCATAATGGTAGTGAGGTCATAAGGTCAAAGTTCAAGGGCATTGTCACACTGGCAATTAACTATACTTTTTACAGCTAAGTTGTTAGCTTAACTCAGCATATTGTCTTATGTCTCGGGATTATATATGGTCACTGTATTCTGCGGCTATAGCAGTAGAAACATCCTACAGCTGCACTCAGTCATTCTTCGCTTTTGACTCCTGTGTTTTGTCCTCAGCCAAAATCTCTAGCTTCCTCAGGGCAATTCTTGATTTGAATGCAACCAGTCCTGCTGTCTTGAGCACACCTCGTAGCACGTTCAACAAAGTTATGCAATGACGTCCTCTCCTGGCGTCATATGTACATGCTCCAAGTAGGGCAAATTCCAAGGTTCTAAATGCAGGCGTGTCTTCTGGCATCCTTAGCACATGGCCAAACAGGGGCCATCTTTACGTGGCGCCTTGCTGGACAGCGGCGACGTATTACACATCTTGTATAGTGCATCATTGGAAATTATGCTGCCTGGCCATCGGTGTCCAGTGATGGTTGCGTATGTGATTGCGGTGACAGGCATCGAGTTTGCCTAGAGCTGCCTTTGGAGCTGATCAGCTGCTACAGTTATACAGCACCAAAGATATACATGTTGTGTGCATAAACGTAGTCTTTTTTCACGGGCATCTTTGATCTACGAATCCATAGCATAGCTTCCGGAACGACTGGAAAGCTATGTTCCCCATGACGCAGTGTGCAGCAATGTCAGCAGTACTAACACCAGGGAGCTCAGGATTTTACCATTCCATCAAAGGTCACCGCCATGAAGTGGATCATAATTTTCTTTAGTTTGATGCCTTGCAGATAGATATATGTGGCGGAACTCTATTTTGAGTTCATTCATTAAGAGGTTCTCAATTTTTAGTTTGCTGGCAGCGATATGGAGATGTCAATATGTTTCTTTTCCTAGTCTATGAAGTCCACGTCGTCGGCATATTCTATCTATAGTGACATACCCTGTAAGGGAACAGAGGGGTTTGGTCTTGTGGAATTTTCCAGCACAGATTTTAATGCAGCAGCAAGGTAACAGGTGACCAGCAGAGGGAATATACAATCTCCCTGTAGGGAACCGATTGATGTTCCAAATTCTACAGACTACGACTTCACTCGTACTCTCAGCTTGGTGTCTGCAAGTAGTAGTCTCACTAGTCGCAGCTCATATTCATTGCAACTGGCCTGACGTAGTGCATTTCGGATCTTTTGGCGCTTAATTGTGTCTAAGGCTCGTGACATGTCAATGCCCATTTTCTGGACATCCCAGTGTTTGGACATGACTACTGGCACAAGCATGCGCTGACCCCATACAGTGTCTGCACAGCTGCGCCCATATTTAAAGCCACTTTGATATGATCCAGTGAAGTCATCGCTCTTGTCCATGATGCAGCATAGCGTAACAGTGGATAGGATTTTCCGTATGCTGTTGAGGAGCACAATGGGCGGCAGATTAGCTGGGGTGGGATGGGGTGGCTGCCTTCTCGGGATTGCTTCACCCTATTGGGATTAAACTTGGGCACATGCCTTTTTACCTTTTTCAATGGTATGGCGCACAATGATATTGAAGTGATGAGCGCACAGTTCAAGGTTACTGAGACCTTGGTATTACACTCTATGTTTACAGTTAAATTCTTGGTTTAGCTCAGCATATTTTCTTATACCTCCAGATTGCGTCACCCTATTAGCACTAACCTTGGACACATACGT
>CM067367.1:4951419-4988919 GCA_034401795.1 Chaetoderma sp. LZ-2023a
TCTCCCTCTCTCTCTCTCTCTGCTCTCTCTCTCCTCTCTCTTCTCCTCTCTCCTCTCTCTCTTCTCTCTTTCTCTCTTTCTCTCTCTCTCTCTCTCTCTCTCTCTCTCTCTCTCCCTCCCTCCCTCCCTCCCTCCCCTCCCTCTCTCTCTCTCTCTCTCTCTCTCTCTCTCTCCTCTCTCTCTCTCTCTCTCTCTCTCTCTCTCTCTCTCGTACTCTCTCTCTCTCTCTCTCTCTCTCTCTCTCTCTCTCTCTCTCTCTCTCTCTCTCTCTCTCTCTCTCTCTCTCTCTCTCTCTCTCTCATCATGCACACACGCACGCCAATACGTACGCACGCACGCACATATTCACGTACACATACGTAAGCGTGCGAACTACCTAGAAAATTGTAATCAGTGGTTGATATAGATTATCAGTTATACATACCGTTACTATTTAATTATGTTTTATTATAGCCCATCTTGATGTATGTATTAATGTATTGTATTTGTATGTATGGGAGACACGTGTATAAGACTTGTCTTACAGTGCTCCCATTGAACGAAATAAATTCTGTTTAAAACAACAAGGGCAAAACGTGGAACGAACGTCATAATCAACTACGTGACGTGTAGGATTACGTCATAATCAAAGATAACTTCATCACGAACGCTTAATTTATGACGACTAATTTATGTTGTTGTATTATGTCTTACTATTTACAGGACGCAATCAAATTAATTTCAAAATATTCAACAGCTTACCTCTATAGTTTTCTGGAAATTGAGATTCAGAGAGCGCAGGGGTCCGTCGAATCCCAACTCCGTCAACGCGTAGACGGAACTTAGCTAGAGATGGGCGGGGCATAGCTAAAGCTGGATTCCTGAAATACGAGTGGAGTGTGTGTCACAGTCGTAGGAGTATACCCAACATTATTTGCGAATTATTCAACTTCATATTTCTAATATTAAAAAAGCATTTATCTTAAAGGGATGCTGATCTCATCTCAGATGTTGTATTGTACCGATAGATTATGGTTTATAGATGTCATATCATTCATATCCTGTCACATTCCCTTATCTGTATCACAATTATCTGCTTTGTAATATCGCATAAATGTTGATCAGTGATCGTCACCATTTTGTCTCATCTAGCGATAGTGCGCGATGTCATGCAAGTGCTAATGCATTACATTCTTTATTATGTAAAACCTATCCCGTTGAATATTTTGAAACAAATTTGACTGGAAGTTGTTGCTGCCTATGGCAGCAACAATTTCCAGTCAAATTAGTTTTAAAATATTCAACAGATTACCTGTATGATTGCTTTTATACGAAATTGCCAAACTATAGCTAGCGCCTCTATGACCGAACGTATATACAGAGGCCGGGCACGCTAGGGTTTTTTCTGATTGGTTGAAAAGTAAATCATGACAGCCACCATAGGCTATATAAATGTACCAACATTTAGCTACTAAAGCCTGAATATCTTTCTTTAGCGTCATGATAAAAAGCTTATAATTTAGTTTACGGAGTGGCCTATTGCATCACCTACATAGCTATCGAGAGATGAAGTTTAGTTATCCTTTAAATGGTTTGCTGTTTTGAAAAGTTCTATCGTATGCCTAATTTGTCTATCTCATAGTCCCCGAGCAGTTGATGGGAGACTGTAACGCTGGCTGTGAATGCAATCTGAACGCCTTCTCGCCAGTGTGTGATAATGGTCTCACATACTTCTCGCCCTGCCATGCTGGGTGTGAAATGGGAAATATTACCAAGATTGATGGAATAATACAACCGCATCTAAAGGTATGAGAAATTCCATTTTCAATATTTTATTGTATCTTTTATGTATTTGATCAGATTTCATTTTGTAGAAAATAATGACAGGTCCAGAACTGGGTGGGGTGGGGTGGGGTGGTGGTGTGTGTGGGGTGGGTGGGGGTGGGGGTGGGGGGGGGGGGGGTGGTGTTCAATGCCGAGTTTGAACCTCCGCAATGTCAGTTTGTATGGCCGATTTTGAGCTTTGTAAACTCGTATTCTATGGCAAGGGCTTGGGGTATTACCACATCTGGAATCTTCAAACAGTTTGCAAAATATCCATTCATTGCAGTACCTCACTGTACCTTGGCTAATTAGGTAACCCGTTTTGCATACTGTTGGCTTTATTGAGTTGATTGTAAGATATAAAGAAAAACCTAGGATTGAATATGAAGCCGTGTTCCATTCTACAATTATTTTCCAAATTAGTCCAGAAATTCGTAGTGAGGGTTGGTGATCAGATTTGGAAGTTGAAAAGCTCCTATCGATCCAATGGGGGGGGGTGGGATCCGATCTGTCACTCAATTATTTGACGTCATAATCAATACGTCATTAGTTAGCTGACGTCACTATCATAATGACACATACCTCCGTCCTGAAAATCGAAATGTCCGCATGAAGTGTACGAATCATGTGTCTTTTGATAAATTTAGAATCTAATAGCCATTCTCCTGAATATTTTGAAACTAATTTGGCTGGAGGTTGTTGTTGTCAAATACAGAAACAGCTTCCAGTCAAATTAGTTTCAAAATATTCAACAGCATTTGGGATTCGGGATTCTGGAAAAAGTGGGCGTCTCTTAGCTAAAATTGGCGGGCCGTTGCTTGAAATGGCTGCTTCCATTAGTGTTTTATTAATTCCAGGTCAATCCAGGCATATGTGTAATCAGGACAGTGCTGTTGTTGTTGTTGTTGTTGTTGTTGTTGTTGTTGTTGTTGTTGTTGTTCTTCTTCTTCTTCTTCTTCTTGTTGTTGTTGTTGTTGTTGTTGTCAGGTAAATGCGGAGAATGTATCGTGACAGGAAAGGACATAAACACAACAGATAATATATAAGCCAACATGTTTCCAAAACAAAGACAAGACCAGTTAGCACAATTTTGAACATGATTTAAGAAATGTTCTGTTGACTACTTGAGAGAGAGAGAGAGAGAGAGAGAGAGAGAGAGAGAGAGAGAGAGAGAGAGAGAGAGAGAGAGAGAGAGAGAGGGAGAGAGCAATAGCTTCCAATCAAATTAAGTGCAAAATAGTTAACAATTCGTTTTACCTTGATTTTTTGCAAACATTTTACGTAATCTCTGAGCCGTACTGTTTATATATAGACGTCCAAATGCTCATCACGCGAGATTCAGATTTGGCGATAAAGAGACTCGATGCATACCAGACAACACGCTATGCATACCAGACAATATTATTTCATCCAAAAATTGATGATATAAGGCTCAGTCTTCTATATGAGAAATAGTTCACAGAAAAATTAGTCCCTCCTAATTGGTCGTAAAATTCAAATCTGTCGCACACAAAATGAGGACGAGAATTTACTGACGTTGCGTAGATGCTTATATCAAACGAATCACTGGACGGTTCGAGTTGATTTTTATGTCTGTATCAAACTATTGATGCAGTGGTTAAGATGACATCAACATCAACACACTCCACAGTGGTGCGTTTACAGTTCGCTATGGAGATAGCCTGGATTCATACCTGTCTGCTCTCCGAAGTTGAATCTGTATAACAGTCTAGTCGTTATGATGGCAGGGCAAAATGGTCGGTCATTAAGTCAGAGGCGCGTTCTCAGGATGAAACCACGGCTCTATTTTCAAATTGGAGCAATACCGTGACAATTCTGATCGGTATTGGCCCATTACGGTACCGACCAAGTGGCGTGAGTTATCAGGGAATTTATACCAGGTAGAAAATCATAGATACAAGATTATCATGATTCTCAAGCGCATAACCAATACAAATGGATTTGTGTTAGTCAGCGACCTGTCCTTAGTGACAGCTGAAATACTTCTCCGTGGTATAAATAACCGTAATAGAGACAATCTGGCTAACATTTTATATTTGCAGGAATACTTTGATTGTAACTGCACTGACAGCGGTATAGCTGCACCTGGCAGGTGTGAAGGTGAATGTGACCTCATCTACCTGTACGTTGCTTTACGTACTATTGGCATATTGGTCTGGTCACTGACCGGAAGTGCTACCATGCTCATGCTTATCAGGTATTAACACTTTATTGCGGAAATCTGGTCCAAGAAAATCAAAATTGCTTATTGAATGCCTATTTGCAGGACAAGAGAAGGCTATTGTTGAATACTTACCACTGGAATAACTGGTTCGATTACTGAGCCAGTCATTCCAGTGGTAAATTCTCAAAGAATATGGTTCTCTAGGCCTGTAAATGGGTACTCTTCAGGACCACTGCAGAGACATGTTGGGTCAGACTTCGCCATTAAGTGCTAAGCCATCTCGTATTACCAGCGCCTCAGCGGGATCAAGATGCTACTTATCTTATCTAACACTAACAATCAAGAGGTTTTCAAGACAACTGAACATTTTTCTCATTCAGTGTCAATTTACGGGCCAAGAGAAAAACTAGATTTTTTGTAAATTTACCACGGAAATGTACAATAGTGGTTTTTTGGCCATTGAACTGGTGGTAAAGAAAATCCCAATTTTTGCTTTGCCAGAGTATATTTGCAGGCCAAGAGATGAATATCTTTAAAATTTACTACTGAAATGGCTGCATGCTCGTCTATCTGAGCCAGTCATTCCAGTGGTAAAATTACAGAAATAATCTTCTCTTGGCCAGCAAAAGAACACAAAGCAGAAATTTTAATACGTTGACACTTTAGAGCTCTGTCAACTCTGAGCGCATGTTGGAATCGATATGAACCATTGAAACTTGAATTAGCAGAACATAAATTTTAAGATACCTTTACAGATAAGGTGGTGAATATTTTTACAACCTAATTTGACTTTGTGTTGCTGTTGCCTATGGCAGCAACTACTCCCAGACTAATTATGTTCAAAATATTCGACAAAATGTTTACAAAATTTATTGTAAATTCACATGTATTAAGACACTTTCGTGACGGACCATTACCACATATGTGACGGATCTACGTAAATGCCATCGTGACGTCATCTAACAAATGACATCATTGAGTATGGCGTCAAATACTTGGATGATAGATAGGATACCTCCATTGTATTATAATAAATAAAATTGCGTTTGTTTATCATTTCAGGTCCGTGGGCTACAGTGAAAAAGCTTTCGCCATCGGAATAATGATATGTTTGGGTTCCCTCTTAGGTAAGCGCACATGGCAGCATGCACGCATGCATTAACTCATTCACATCCATACAACAATAGAGAGCGATAACTATGATGCTGTGTCGTCTATACAATCAGTCATACGTCATATGCGCGTGTGTGCCTGCCTATGTGCGTGCGTTCGTGCGTACGTGCGTGCGTGCGTGCGCGTGTGTGTGCGTGATTTTGAGTGCGTGCGCGCCTATGTGCTTGCGCACGATGGTACTCTACCTATATCACTATGCCATGGCACTATATATTTGTATCACTGGTCTTTGCTTGCATGGAATACACATAATGGTTTTTGTTGCAGGATCCTTGCCCTCTGCACCTCTGATTGGAAGAATAATGGATGGCACGTGTACGGTTTGGCAAATGCTTCTTGGAGAGCAAGGTAACTGTTGGATCCACGACACGGCACAGATGAGGTTCCGAATGTACGGATGGACTCTGAGCTTCATGGCGTTACAGTGCTTTGTTTTATTAGCTGTATATGTTCTCGCTAAACGGAGAAACCTGAAATTGTTTGACGAAGACGATCCAATAGAACTCAAGAAACGAAATTCTGAAAGAAACGGGGATGGGATGGAAGAGAATGGACTGAAGCTTGGATTGAGCTCTGAGTGTTCAATGGATAGTGATAGTAATCCAGTCAAGATTACAAAGTTTAACTCTATCAATCTGTAAATTGTATCAATCTATAGATCGTGTTGGACGTTGCCCTCTGGCCACATTCAGGCTACATTGCATTCCAAAGTTACGTCCTCAGAATCCTGTTTTGCTCTTAAATATGTACGTGATGTCACAGTTGTTCATAAGTGAGCAATTATATGCATATAATTACATTCCAGATTTGTGTTTTGTTACTTTATATGTAATCCATGATAAACGAAGAAATATAAATCTGTTACCAAGACAAAAGCTGAAAGTCGTTGTTCGGATGCAAGGGAAATGGAACGAGTGTGTGGCTAATCATGGCTACGCAAAGGGCAGTGATATTTATCTAGATTCCAGCTTAACTCAGTCAGTATATTTTGTTCCCAGGCTCTAAACAACCTCGCATTCCTGTGCGCAAATTCAAAATCCCACATTCACACCACTGGAAGGGTCAGATCTGTCATTCAAATATATGATGTCATAATCAACGGAGGATTCCAGTTTATACATAAATCATATGACGTCATAATCAACAACGTGACTTGTAGGATGGCGCCATAATCAACTACGTCATGAATGACGTAGACAAGTTCATCATGAACGCTTAAGTGATGGCGAACTAAACTCCACCCACTATGTCTTTACTATTTAATAAACATGCTGTTGAATAATTTTTGCCATAGGCAGCAACAGTACCCAGTCAAATTAGTTTTAAAATATTCAACAGCTTACCTGTGTAGTTTTCTGGAAATTGAGTCAGGCAGTTCAGGGATCGATCGATCCCAGCACTGGCAATGTGTGTGTGGAGCCTAGAAAGAGATGGGCGTGGCATAGCTAAAACTGGATTCCTCCATTATGTGATTAGTTAGCTGACGTCACAAACAAAATGATGAAGAGCTCCGTCACGAAGATCGAAATGTCTGTCACAATTATATGAGCTTGTCCTTTATGCATTTACAACTTAATAAACATTATATGGATTATTTTGAAATTAATTTGATTGGATTTACTATTTAATAAACATTCTGGTGAATATTTTGAAACTAATTTGATTGGGAACTATTGCTGCCATTGGGAAGCAATTACACCCAGTCAAATTAGTTTCAAAGTATTCAACAGCTTACGTCCACAGTTACTTTGAAAATGATATTGTGATAAATTAGGATTCAAAGTATATAAATCTATTCCATCACGTATAAAATGCGGATGAAGTTTAGATAGAAATGGGCGGGGAATAGCAAACAATGGACCCACACCTCCATTGGAATTATTATGAATATTGAACTTTAAATTTACACACCTGAATGCGAGGTTGTTCAAAGTCTGTGAACAAAATGTGTTGCTCAGATACATGGACTCGAGTAACGCCATTGGTGTTCACACGAACACACGTGGTGTCATTGGTATTCACATGAGCACACGTGGTGTCATTGGCGATCACATGAGCACACGTGGTGTCATTGGCGATCACATGAGCACACGTGGTGTCATTGGTGGTCACATGTGCACACGTTGTATCATTGGCGATCACATGAGCACACGTGGCATTATTGCGTGCCTGTGTACCTGCGTGCCTGCGTGCCTGCGTGCCTGCATGCCTGCGTGCGCGCGAGCGAGCGAGCGGGAGGGCGGACGGGCGGACGGGCGTACGGGCATACGGGCGTACGTACATTGTATGCGTGTCTCTGTGTGTGCGTGCGTGCGTGCGTGCGTGCGTGCGTGCGTGCGTGCGTGCGTGCGTGCGTGCGTGCGTGCGTGCGTGCGTGCGTGCGTGCGTGCGTGCGTGCGTGCGTGCGTGCGTGCGTGCGTGCGTGCGTGCGTGCGTGCGTGCGTGCGTGCTTGTGTGCGAGCGAGCGAGCGGGAAGGCGGGCGAGCGGGCGCGCTTATGTGTGTCTGTGTGACAACACTTTGCACAATGCCATGTGCTGTGGGTTATTTTTATATTCGTAATATGGGAATATCTACGCTTTCTTGGTAGACTCTCCTGGTAGGAATACCATAAGTGACGCGGTGTTGGAAATGTTCCCAAAAATATTTTCCCATAATATTAATTGTATTTATTTCTATAGCTTTTTATTCAATGAGGATAATGCGAAATAAAGAATTATACCGGACAATACACCCTCCTCTATTAGCAATCAGATACTAAAACATGAAGTCATCGCAACCCCGTTAATGTAGTGACGCGTTATTGCGGGAATCGATTCAGAGACCCGCCAATTAGATACTGCCGCTAGTATCACCGTAACACTTCAAACTACCAAACTTCTACTTCAAACCAACCAAAATCAGCAACGTAGTGGCTAAGCATGAACTTAAATTTGTTTAACGTTACCCTTTTGATGGGCAAGCCGGCCAAACCCCAGTGATAAATTTATTTTTTTAAATAGTCTTATAAAATTAAAATTACTTTGCTGACCACAAAAACTATTGATATAAGTCGTATTTTGACCGCTTTGAGGCGCTGTTGATACAAGTGTGGTTAACCAATTTCTTTTTGAATTTCACCAATATCAAGTATTTTAAACATGAAACAAATACCAGCTGAATAATTTTGAAAATAAGTTTTCCATTCAAGCAACTTTACAATATACTAAGAATTTGCATATTTGTGTAGATGTTCTCTAGAGAGAAACGCGCGCTTCGCTTTAACCCGTTCACTGATGAACTCCCAATAGCTCATTTTCAGTCCTGTTATACAGGAAAACTGATGAATATTTTGAAATTAATTTAACTGGAAGCCGTTGCTGCCATAGGCAGCAACGGCTTCCAGTTAAATTAATTTCAAAAGAGGCAACAGAATAAGTTTTATGTCGTAAAGAATATACATTTTCAGGGATTTGTCGATGAAAGGGTTAAGCGTGTTCTTTGATTACGCATCGTGTTAACCCTTTCAAAAATGAATTCGCAAGAGTTACAATTTCAAGGTAATTTGAAGGTACAACAGTAATTATTTTTATACTAATTTAACAGGAAGATATTGCTGCCATTGACAGCAACAGCTTCCAGTCAAGTTAGCTTCAAAATATTCAACAACATACTTCCAGCAGTGTAGATTATTTTTCATATTTGATTTTGCATGTGCAAAGTGTTGAAGGAAAGTACGAATGCGCCTTGAAGCTAGAGTCTATAGCGTTAATGGACATCTCCATTACGCGTTCTTTGGACGCGCGAAGATCTGCTGGTATTTAACAGAGAAATAATAACAACCGTACAGGTAGTCGTTTCTAGTTTGCTCGGTGAAATGGCGGCGTTTAGTTTCAAAATGAATAACCTGGTTCGCGTTTGTGTTAGTTTGTTGATTATTACAAAGGTGAGCTGATCAAACAACAACAACGACGACAAGGACAACGACAACAACAACAACAACAACAACAACAACAACAACAACAAAAACAACAACAACAACAACTACTACAACTGGAGTCGCCGGAGCCGCCGCCGTCGCCATCGCTACTACTACTACTACTACTACTACTACTACTACTACTACTACTACTACTACTACTACTACTACTACTACTACTACTACTCTTACTACTACTACTACTACTACTACTACTGCGGCGGCTGCTGCTGCTGCAGCTGCTGCTGCTGCTGCCGCTGCCGCCGCCGCCGCAGCCGCAGCCGCCGCCGCCGCCGCCGCCGCCGCCGCCGCTACTACTACTACTACTAAATACTATTAATACTACTACTACTGCCGCCGCCGCCGCCGCCGCCGCGGCTGCTGCTGCTACTACTACTACTACTACTACTGCGGCGGCGGCGGCGGCTGCTACTACTACTACTACTACTACTACTACTACTACTACTACTACTACTACTACTACTACTACTACTACTACTACTACTACTACTACTACTACTACTACTACTACTACTACTACTACTACCACTACTCCTCCTACCATTACTACTACTACTACTACTACTACTACTACTACTACTACTACTACTACTACTACTACTACTACTACTACTATTAGTACTACTACTAATGATCAACCAAATTTACCCTATGAGGAACGCCAGGCCTTAATTGAATTGTCTAAAAGCAGCGAAGTTGTCATCAAACCTGCAGATAAAGGGTCGGCGACTGTAATAATGCTTAAAGATAACGATAAACGTGAAGCACAACGACAACTTAGTAACCCAAAGCATTACCAGAAACTAAGCAAACCACTTTGGCAAAATAATTGCAGCAAATTTAATGAGATTCTTCAAAAATTGCTCGATAGCAAGATCACCGAAAAGCAACATAAGTATCTCTTTGCTAAGCTTGAGTCAAAACCACGGACTTTCTATCTCTTGCCAAAAATTCATAAATCCATAGATTCGTGGTTGGACCCAATGTCACCGCCCGGGCGACCTATAATCTCTGAGTGTGGCTCAGAATCCTACAGAATCAGTGAATACATCGATTACCATCTACAGCCAATAGCAAATAGACACCCCAGCTTCTTGAAAAACACAAAAGACTTCTTATCCCAGGTCTCTGAGACCTGAATACCTCCAAATTGAGTCTTGGTCACGCTTGACATCGATGCTATGTATACAAACATTGACATCGAGAAGGGTATAAATTCTATCCGTAAAGCATTCGTGAACTACCCAGACACCATCAGGCCAGACAGAGAAGTAATAGCTCTATTAGAGCTGAGTCTGAAAGGCAATGATTTTGAATTCGATGGCGAAATTTACCAACAAATTTGCGGCTGCGCGATGGGCAAGCGCTTTAGCCCATGTTTTGCCAATATTTACGTAGCAGAGTGGGAGGAGGAAGCGTTAGAAAAGTGTCCAAAACAGCCCCATATTTATCGCAGCTACCTTGATGACATTTTCATGATTTGGCAACACACAGAGGCAGAGTTTGATGAATTTTTCGAAATTCTGAACAATCACGATCCGAATATCAAATTAAAAGCAACCATTGACGAGATGTCTGTAGATTTCCTGGATGTAACTGTATATAAATGTCTAAAGTATGAAACAACTGGATACTTAGACTACAAAGTGTATTTCAAACCAACCGATTAGCATCGGCTATTGCACAAAAAATCTTTCCATCCGCCACATACTTTTAAAGGTATTGTAAAATCGCAAATAATCCGTTTTCACAGGAATTCAAGTGACAGGAAAAACATTGAAAAATCGGGCTCTACCCTATTCAAAGCCCTCAAACCACGAGGTTACTCCTCACGATTCTTGCGCAAAATCAAATCCGAAACAGTGGACGGCTTGGAAACCATTCCAGATAATGCCTCAAATCACTGGCCTGTCAACATTTCTCACAATCGTCGATTATAGGTGTAGGCGAATCTCGCAAATGTGGAAAGAAAAGGTGCAAGTTAGATGAATTTCTCCCAAACCAGAATACTTTCACGAGCTTTCAGAACAAAAGCAAGTTCCAACTTCAGTCTAATCTAGATTGTGACTCTGAAAATGTTATTTATCTAATTTCATGTAAATTGTGCCAAAAACAGTATGTCGGCGAAACCAAATGTCCATTAAGATGGCGGGCAACTCGACACCTCTCAGATATTAGGCTAGAGGAAGACACACATGTTTCCGAACATTTTAATCTTCCTGACCATTTAGTCCTTCGTGACTTTGAAATTATGTCGATTGAACAGCCACCCCTTTCAGATACGGCAGAAGAAACTGATAAACAAAGAAAACTTCGAGAATCGTTTTGGATTAAAGAACTCGAAACACAGTGGCCAAGGGGAATAAACTCGGACCCAGGCTTATCTGATCAACGTGACAAAATTCCATTCATTCTGACCCATAATCGGAAAAACGTTGAAATTTCCAAAATCTTGAAAGATGAGTATCAAAACCTACAGGAGAAACTGAAACAACCCTTTAACAAGCGTCCAGTAATTGCGTTTAAGAAAAATCCGAATCTACGTGACATCTTGGTAAGAGCAAAACTCAAATATTATCCATAATATCCATCTCAATCATTCAACATTAACCCTTGCATGATGGTCAGACAAAAACGGTCAATTTAGTGATCTTGGGCAATGTCCATTTGCCGGTGGGGATTGGAGTATTTTTGAAAATTTACCACTGTAATGACTGGCTCGGGAACCGAGACAGTCGTTCCAGTGGTATATTCTCGGGAATGACCTTGTCTGTGCCTGCAAATGTACATTAAATAACTAAGCACATATTTGGATTTTACTGAACAAATTTAACCAGTAAAGGGTTAACATTAATGCCATATGGCTTTCCTCAAACAAAATGACAAATCTCAGGCAGTAAGATAAACCAAAATATCTTAAATTTTTGAATTTTTTCAATTATTGAAGTTTCTGAGCCAGTGCGTTGACAATATTGACTACTACTACTACTACTACTACTACTACTACTACTACTACTACTACTACTACTACTACTACTACTACTACTACCACCACCACCAACACCACACCACCACAAACACAACCACCACCACAAACACCAACCCAAACACCACCACAAAGACCAGTACCACCACCAACATGTATTTCAATATATTTTAAATTCAGCACTACCCGAGTCGACTCGATTCTTATTTATACGAATATTCTAATTTGCATTGTCTTATTTGTTTTCAGTTTGCTTATTCTACAGAAGAAGATGGTGGTAAACAATTAATTATCTTAGAAAATTGTGCTATTAAATAAGCAATCGGACACGAGGTTTAGGAAAGCTGTAGAATAGCTTGAAACTAATTTGACTGGATGTCGGTGTGGCCCACCGCAGCAACAGCTTCAATTTTAATTAGTTTTAAGCTATTCAACAGACTACAGATTAGGCGTATTGGTCGTGTATTTGGTTTTTCAAGTTGGTTATCTAAATTTATAACCTTTCCAACCAAACTGTGCATAGAATACTTGGAATAATGTATTCTGCAAATAATCTTAACCGTATCCTTAGTCCGTCCGTCCGTCCGTCCGCCCGCCCACCTGCCCGCCCGTCCGTAGGTCTCGCTGTCCGTCCATGCATATGTCTGTCTGCGTCCGGAGATGTATTTCAAAATCTGATGATTCGATTGATCTCAAATTTCAACACTACAAAGAAATATCGCCGGATGCAAAAAAAAATCCTTAAAATCAGAAAGAATTCTAATATTACGAAAACACGAGGGTGCAGGTCTATAATATCCCAATGCTCCTGTTTCACTATATATTGGTGTGGGTTTCAGTAAGGCTGTTATCCCCTTCTATATTATTAATCTGTGTGGAAAAACTATTATTGTAATTACTTCAAAAAAACCTTTGGGAGCTATCCTATACGATTGTTATCCGAACCACTCCACACTTGGTCAACTTGTGGTGTCCCATGAGACCTATATTGCTATTGATTTTTTCGGATCTTATAGTACCACCTGGGACATGAATTGCTATTGCATTTATTCTGGATCTGTCCAATGGTTCTCGAGATTCCGACTTTTCCCTGCCCAAAAAGTCCCATGTGAAATGTATTATGGTTTTCCGTATGGATGCTTGAACTGCGGAAAAGCTTTAAAAATTGTCCTAGAGTTGTTATCGGATCACCGCCACACTTAACTAGCCTATTACCATTCGGTTAAGGCTCCGACCCATCCACCCACCACCCACAAAGCTACCCACGCACCAGCCCACGCAGCTAACCACGCAAACGAGCACACGCGCACGCACACACAGGCAATAGTGCCCATGCAAATCAGCGTCAAACCGTTGATTAGTTTGAAATTATTTGGGCTGGAAGCTGATGGAAATATCTTCCAGTCGAAGTAGGCCTAATTTAGAAAGAAATATTCAACATATTACCCTATTATACATGTGTCGGTAAATCAAAACATGTAGTCCTATATTGCCCTGCTGACTAGTTATGATTAACGCTTGTTTGCAAGGTTGACCTGATATACAGTACAGCTCGGAGGTAACTTCAAAGTTTCCAAGACAATCTAAAACATACTCAACATTAATGGACGTTGACAGTTTATCTATCAATCATTTGACGTCATAATCAACCACGTGATGTGTATGATGGCGTCATAATCAATTACGCCATGAATAACGTAGATAAATTCGCGTAATAGATGATGGACTAAGCATTGTTGTACGAATTGTATGTCTTTGCTATTAATAAACATTCTGCTGAATATCTTGAAACTAATTTGACTGGGGGCTGTTGCTGCCAACATCACCCAGTCAAATCAGTTTCAAAATGTTCTACAGCTTGCCCGTCATAGTTTTCTGGAAATTGATAGTCAGTAAGTTCAGGGATCAATCAATCCCAATACGGGCAAAGTGTGGGGTGGAGCTTAGCTATAAAGATGGACAGGGCATAGCTAAAACTGGATTCCTCCATTGAATATGAAGGCATTGTCGCAAAAGGCAGCCATGTCTTCCAATCCAGTTATGTACAAAATATTCAACAGAACATTTCTTACATCGTTTTCAAAACTTTTTATGAGCTGTACTGTAGTATTTATTTTTTGTCTATCAGCTTTGTCCATGAACGATGTCCGCTCCTTCACTCAGCAGATCTGGCTCAAAATGGCGGGCGTGAAGAACGATCTCAAACAGATCACTAGAGATTCCATGACACTAAACTGGCAATCTGCTACTGGTACGCACGCACACACGAACATAAGAAGCGCACACAGGCATAAACACCCACATTGGAACGCGAATGCGTACAAGCATGAAGCATGGACCGTTGGTATTATACACGTGCTAAATTAGCATATGAATGACTGAAAATGTAAGAGTGAATGATGATTTTGCGAAGTTGAACCATCATTAAGATTCTGACATTTACAATGGCTATGGTACACACATATTTATTTTGATGATTGACACTTTTATTACGACGATTCAACACGCACGTGACCCGAATATCTATCCACTAGCGTATGCACGTACACACGTCGTTGTTATTTTTGTGGGTATGGGACGGGCGGGTGGCGTGAGGATTCCCTCTATTCATAGACTGTCCTAATTAGTACGAGAATCGACAGCCGTTGAATAACATTGATAATAACGCGTCGGTGTTAAAATTCGCTTTAAACCAAATTACTATTGAATAATTTAGTCAGTCATACATGTCCCATTTAACTCGAAATGCATTTAAAAGACATATTGTATCCGAACTCATTAATACCTGATAATATTGTTAAATCTAGCCTAATGTTAAAAGTAGATGGAACAAATTTTGTACTTTTTCCTTATAACTGTTGACTCAAAAAATAGATATTCCTAAAATGAGGCTGTCATTATTACAAAGTTACAAACACGCGCGCACAGGCATTCACGCACGCACACGCACTTATGCACAACCATACAAGCACACATTCGTCCAATATTGCTAACCGACATGCCATTCATATCCACAAACTTTTTTAGCGCAGCAGCTGTTTGTCAATTGGTATTTTCTCAAAACTGTCATAGATAATATCGTGATGCATAATTGATAAATATCGCGATGTCTCGGTATATCGTACAACCTAATGTGGAAAGAAGTTATCGTGGGTGGGTGGCATGAGTCCCGGACGCATGCACATATTGCTAATAGCGTCAATGAGAAGCAGTGCGTCAAACTGATGAATATTTAGACATTAATTTGGGTGGAAGCTGTTGCTGCCACAGGAAGCAACAGGTTCCAGTCAAAGTAATGTCAAAATATTCAACATATGGCCTATTACCATAAAGTACTTAGTACATACCAGACCCATATAGTAAACCAAAATATCTATCACGCGGCCTGTTGACGGTTAGAGCAGACTCGATCGCCATGGCAATATGTATGACGTCTTTAGGTATATCATAAGGTCTCTCAATGACCAAATTCATTTGCGAAAGCGCTTTATTCTATC
Source organism: Chaetoderma sp. LZ-2023a (assembly GCA_034401795.1). Lineage (NCBI taxonomy): Eukaryota > Metazoa > Mollusca > Caudofoveata > Chaetodermatida > Chaetodermatidae > Chaetoderma > Chaetoderma sp. LZ-2023a. The sequence continues at coordinate 4,967,042 of CM067367.1, forward strand.
ATAGCCTGTACTGTATTTTTCTCTTCAGACGTGAGCGATACCGTATCAGTCATGGACAATACATTGGATGGTATGAATGACTCCGTGACGTCATTTGGTGAGCGAGCGTGGAAACTCTTTGAACAGAGTATGGATAACGGTGAGCAAGTAAATCGATTTATCTGGCACTCAAGTATCTGACGTCATGAATAAATATGTCACCAGTTATCTGACATCACAATCATAAAACCATCATGAAAATCTTAAAGTCTATTATTAATGAACGATTTATATTTTAGTAAGCATTATGTTGAATATTTTGAAAGTAATCTGACTGTGAGCTGTTGCTGCCATAAATTGTCAAAATATCAAAATATGCATTAGCTTACACGTATAGTTACCTTGAAATGCAGATTCTGGGAATTCAGGTTTCAAACTATCAAATCGACTTCAACTCGTGTATAATAAATGAACGGTGCACAGCTAGAAATGGACGGTGCATAGCTGGACATGGACGGTGCATAGCTAGAAATGGACGGTGCATGGCTAGAAATGGACGGTGCCTAGCTAGAAATGGACGGTGAATGGCTAGAAATGGACGGTGCATAGCTTGAAATGGACGGTGCATAGCTAGAATGGGCGGTACATAGCTAGAAATGGTCGGTGCATAGCTAGAATGGGCGGTACATAGCTTGAGATGGGTGGTTCATAGCTAGAAATGGACGGTGCATAACTAGAAATGGACGGTGCATAGCTAGAAATGGACGGTGCCTAGCTAGAAATGGACGGTGCCTAGCTAGAAATGGATGGTGCATAGCTAGAAATGGATGGTGCATAGCTAGAAATGGACGGTGCATAGCTAGAAATGGACGGTGCATAGCTAGAAATGGACGGTGCATAGCTAGAAATGGACGGTGCATAGCTAGAATGGGCGGTGCATAGCTTGAGATGGGTGGTTCATAACTAGAATGGGCGGTACATAGCTAGAAATGGACGGTGAATAGCTAGAATGGGCGATGCATAGCTAGAAACGGATAGTGTATTGCTAGAAATGGGCGGTGCATAGCTAGAATGGGTGGTGCATAGCTAGAAATGGACGGTGCATAGCTAGAATGGGTGGTGCATAGCTAGAAATGGACGGTGCATAGCTAGAAATTGGCGGGTCATAACTATAAATGGGCGATGCATAGCTAGAAATGGACGGTGCCTAGCTAGAAATGGACGGTGCATAGCTAGAAATGGATGGTGCATAGCTAGAAATGGACGGTGCCCAGCTAGAAATGGATGGTGCATAGCTAGAAATGGACGGTGCATAGCTAGAAATGGTCGGTGCATAGCTAGCATGGGCGGTACATATCTAGAAATGGTCGGTGCATAGCTAGCATGGGCGGTACATAGCTTGAGATGGGTGGTTCATAGCTAGAAATTGACGGTGCATAGCTAGAAATGGACGGTGCATAGCTAGAAATGGACGGTGCATAACTAGAATGGGCGGTACATAGCTAGAAATGGACGGTGCATAGCTAGAATGGGTGGTGCATAGCTAGAAATGGACGGTGCATAGCTAGATTGGGCGGTGCATAGCTAGAAACGGATAGTGTATTGCTAGAAATGGACGGTGCATAGCTAGAATGGGTGGTGCATATCTAGAAATGGACGGTGCATAGCTAGAATGGGTGGTGCATAGCTAGAAATGGACGGTGCATAGCTAGATTGGGCGGTGCATAGCTAGAAATTGGCGGGTCATAACTATAAATGGGCGATGCATAGCTAGAAATGGATAGTGTATTGCTAGACATGGGTGGAGCATAGCTAGAAATTGATCCCTCGATTAAATCGTGGCAGTGACGTCTTTTAATCTTAAAAACGGTTGTTCTTATCTGACCAACTATCCACCATGGATGATTAGGCATATATATGTATGATTATATAGTTGCATATCATACATGTGCATTATACACGATCAAACAGCATCTGCCACTGTTGGATGACGTTAGCAACAGAATCACGTCATTCAAATTCTGGTATATGATTGGATGTTTTATCAAACATGTTTTACAATGTCGAGCAAAAGTTGAGCATAGTCCGACTTTTTACTGGTACAGTATGATTCGCCTTGTCGAAAGCTATGATACACGATCAAAGATCATCGGATCTTGTCGAATCATACATGTATGATCTTTCATGTTGGATCGTCTACTACGGCAGTTAGGATCACTGGTCAGTGGGCGATCAATCTTACAGACATTTTAAATCTAGAACCGCGGTCGCCATATCTGATGTACGTGAATATAGGATGGGTAGCTGTGGCGGGTTACCATACCTTGGGTTAGTATTTGTAATCAATTTATCTGTGGTTATTCTCCAGGTGTGGAAGGCGTCACCGTGTGCTATAATCTGGCTACATTTGAATTCCCGGATGGTAAGTTCACGAGTATAAATGCAAACAGCGCATGCACGTACGCACATCCATTAACTCACTCGCTCATTAACTCACTCACTCACTCACTCACTCACTCACTCACTCACTCACTCACTCACTCACTCACCCACCCACCCACCCACCCACCCACCCACCTGTATTCACGCGCGTACTCAAACTGTTGTATAAAGAATGTTTTACGCCATTTGTAGAGTTCTATTTTTGCTCACCATGCACTATAGAGCATACGCCGATAACGCATGTTTCTGGGCCGGTACTGGATCAATACCGACCCAATAACATGCATTTTCCGGGTTTTATCACAGCCGTGGTTTATCCTCATCCTTATACATTGATATAGATCCCGTAGATGATCTGACATGGAGGAATAACTGGTCGATTGCACTCACTAAGGATGTAAAATGTCTAATGCAGTACCGTAAACTGGCCTACATCCTCCTCAGAAAGACCAGGCGATTGAGAGGTACGTCGCTAACATGCACATATACACACACGAACACGGGGACATCATGTATGCAATGTTACACACTGCTGGACAGACAGGTAGGCAGACGGGTGGATGGACAGACGGGCGGGCCGGCGGCCGGGCGGAAAGACAGACGAGTAGGCAGGCATGCATACAGGCTGGCAGTCAGGCAGTCAGGCAGGCAGGCAGGCAGGCAGGCAGGCAGGCAGGCAGGCAGGCAGGCAGGTAGGTAGGTAGGCAGGCAGGCAGGCAGACACGCAGGCAGTGACTTATATCACTAGTTGCATAGTTGGTGTGATGTGAGTTACTAGAGGTCTATAATACTAATATCAAGCACTTCTTGTATTACGTTTTTGAAATTCATATGCGTATTTTGTTTTCTACCACCAGGACGCGCTCCTGAGATATTGGCCCAGTCTCTCCTGCTTCAGAATATGCTTTTGGTGGAACACTTCAGACAAGTGGTTGATGGAATTCGATATGGACTCTGGCAACTCAAATATTTCTACAACTCCAGGAAATATGACTAAGTTGGGGATTTAAAATGGAAATAGAAGACCTGGTAAACTGTCTACATTGATGTTCTACAGTTATGCGCACGTGTGCACGCATATATGTTCGTGTGCTCAGAAAATGCCATGTGATTGAATAGACTTATTCTGAACGTGATAAAAGACATGATTTCAAAGGACATCCCACCAGGCAGACCAGGCCCCACCAGGAATCGTGTTGAATATTTTGAAAATAATGTGTCTGACAGTCCCTGCTGCCGAAGTCTCAACGCATCACTAACTTTCAGTTCGGTCAAATGACTTTCAAAATAACGATCGTGATAATAACACTAACTTTTACAACAAGAAACGACACATTCTTTTTTATGTAACGAATAATACGTTGAACAGTTTGAAAATAATTTGGCTGGAGCAACAACTTGTCAAATTAGCTGCAAGATATTCAACAAGTTTGCTTTTAGTTGTCATTTAATCGAGTCACAATCCAAATAAAATAATGTTGATAGAAAACACAATGCATACTTTGTTTGCTTCTAATATGTACTCGGCCTATCTTGATCAATCGTGTACTCGTTGTCATCGTCCTATTAAAATATACTATTGATATATAACATGTGCTATTGATCTCTTCATGACGTTTATTATCAGAAAAATTGTATTAAAGTTTTCATGAATAAGTAAAATATACGAATCTTATACTTTATATTTGCTTGCTTGCTTGCTTGCTTGCTTGCTTGCTTGCTTGCTTGTGCGTGCGTGCGTGCGTGCGTGCGTGCGTGCGTGCGTGCGTGCGTGCTTGTGTGTGCTTGTGTGTGCGTGCGTGCGTGCGTGCTTGTGTGCGTGTGCCTGCGTGCGTGCCTGCGTGCCTGCGTGCCTGCGTGCCTGCGTGCTTGCCTGCGTGCGTGCGTGCGTGCGTGCGTGCGTGCGTATGCACGTTAAAGCTGCTAATTCATTTTAAAAAATACGATATATTAGCCGGGTCTGAACCACGTGTCCATAAGTAGTACATAATGTAGGAATCCAGTTTTAGCTAGGCCCCGCCCATCTCTAGCTAAGCCCCACCCACATATTGCCCGTGTTGGGCTTAATCGATCCCTGCACTTTCTGAATGTCAAATTCCAGAAAACTATTCAGGTAATCTGTTGAGTATTTTGAAACTAATTAGTTTCAAATTATTCAACAGCATCGTTATTAAATAGTAAAGACATACAATTCGTACAACAACGCTTAGTCCGTCATCAATTGACCATACGTAACGAACTTATCTGCGCCATTCATGACGTCATTGATTATGACGGCATTCTAAAAGTCTATTACTCTCAACATCAGTTTATCTTTGAAGAAATATCTACCAAGAAGATTTCATGATTATACTTTTTAGACATTTTAACCCTTTAAGAACAAAATTTTGGCCGGCTTCGTCATGAAATGGTTAAGTGAATGTCGTGCATGTTCGTTTTATTCATCAGTATTTGTTTTACATATATTTACATATCCCTATCAGAACACAGTTTCATCTTACTGACATCAGTCTTCTCCAGTATCACTATTGAGTAATATAACTGTCTTCTGTTGTCTTATGTTTCCGTTGAGCTCACCTTTAGGACGCCGGGAGCGACGGTTATCCGAGGATAAACTCTTGCTGATTACTGTACAGCGATGACGTCCGAAGCTATACACCAATATCAGACACAGCACCACTATAAGACACGCTTCTGCTATTACAACAACCGTTGTGACAGTTTCGATCCTGTTTGGCGTCTGAATAGAAACGGGTGTAGTAGTTATTATTTTTGATAGTTTTCTTGCTGGTGTTGTTGCTGTTGTTTCTGTGACGTCTGATTCGAAAGGAGCTGAAATTAGTCTTTCATATCCGTCATCCACTGAACTACTAGTTGTGAATGGTATAGACGTAGTTGTAGATGGCGTTTCATGCTCTGGATCGCCGACATGTTGTATCCCTTGCTTATCAGGATCTGATTGGGCTATTTATGAATTGAACAAAATAATAAAATAAACAAAACATCTCCAGTTGGATCTGAAACACATACCAGACAGAGACCACCAGTTTATTCTGCCATGATGCCAATAATATACATGTAATGGAGGAACTCAGTTTTAGCTATGCCCCGCCCATTTCTTGCTAAGCTCGACCAACACCTCGCTCGTGTTGGGATCGATCGATCCCTGTACTCCATGACTATCAATTTTCAGAAAACTATGCAGGTAAGCTGTTGAATATTTTGAAACTAATTTGACTGGGTGCTGTTGTTGCCTATGGCAGTAACTGCGCAGTAAAATTAGTATCAAAATATTCAACAACATATTTATTAGATAGTAAGACATACAATCCGTACAGCAACGCTTAGTCCATCATCAATTATGCGTTCGTGAAGAACTTAATTACGTCATTCAGGACGTCATTGATTATGGCGGCATCAAACACGTTACGTGGTTGATTATGATGTCCTATGATGTCATATGATTGATGACGAAACTGGAAAGGTCCATATGGGGTCCTACTGTATTGTAATTAGTAAATTATTCACACATCGTGAGACTCATCCGTGGTCCTGAAGCTACGAGTACATCACGTCCGTACACCAATAGTCTGAAAGTCGAATCATGACTCCACTAGACTCGCGAGCACGTCCCCTATTAGTCTATTTTATTATAAACAAGTCCAGTGGGATTTGTCGCTGCCGAATTCACTACATGGAATTCCCTATAGTAGTACTCTTAATTGACAAAAGATGGCGCTTCAAATAACTTCCGCGCCAAACAAATCAGATCAAATTGTTCACATCGAATAACTGACCACACCACACCCCACCCGCTTTGAATAGCGCTGTAAATATATATTTAATGTCTGATATCATGTCATTCTTACAAAGATGGATTGAGTATTCGTGTATTTATTCCCTAGCCTGCATTAATCCACGTTTTATGTTGCAAATGTCTGGATAAACGCGATTTTAAAATCCTAGCGAACGATATTTCATGATGTTGCTTGGATTTGTATTGTGCTTTGGATTCTTCTAAAGAGGTTCTCATTTTTTAGTTTGGGATCGGCAATCGGGAATACTTCATCAAGGGGTTCCTTTTCCTCGGCTATGATGTCCCCGTCGTCAGCACGTTCCATCTCTAGCAATATAGCAAGTGTGCGGTTTGATCTTGTGGAATTTCCCCACACAGATTCCAATGCAGAAGCAAGGTAACTGGTGAAAAGCACAGGCGATATACCATCTTCTTGTGGGAAGCCGATTCAATGATGTCTTATACGCTGCAGACTTCACTGACTTGACTCGTACTCTCAGGGTGGTGACTGCAAGTATCACTAGCCGTAGCTAATTGCAACTGGCCTGAGGTAGTAAATCTAGGATTTTGAGCGATTAATTGTGTCGAAGGCTCGTGACATGCCAATGCCCATTTTGTGGAACCGCCAATGTTTGGACATGACTACTGACACAAGCGTGTGTTGAGCCGGTACAATCTCTGCGCAGCTGCCTGCCCGTTTAAAGCCACATTGACACGATTCATTGGTCTTGTCTCAGATATGGCATAGAGTAACATTGGATATGATTCTCTGCATGCTGTTGAACAGCACAATGGGCCACAGATTGGCTGGACGTCTTGGCCTTGTGAACAGTGAGTGGTGGTCTGTAGTCAATAACTCTCAAGACCCGAACTGCCCGGAATATTTAGTGAGGGTTATCCTTGGTGGAGATTTCATCTGCTAGGACATCTGCCTGTTGAATAACAAGACCTTTTTAAGCATTCGCTGATATGGCGCTGAAGGTTATTGAATTTCCTGCGCTTGATGCGGTTTTCAGTTTGGCCACTTTGATAGATGCGCAGCTGTAACACTTTCTGCTCTGCTGATAGTTTCACTACTACAGGATGATCAGTAATTCTAGTTCGGTTGTTGTTTTTGAGAATTCATATGGTGCTGATCACTGATGATTTCATTTGAGTATTTTGGATAGGGCTTCGATTCGATTGGAGCTGACGCCGGTGTTAGCTAGTTGCTCCCCGGTGGCCTTTCCATGTGACATTTGAATGGCAATGTCGCTGATGAGCTTGGGTAGGTTATATGTGACTCTACCCTCTTGCCTGGCCCGTCATTTGTCATTATGTAGAGATAGTTCATCTGTAGGCGTGCAACGACTGGTGTATGGTCAGAATTGAGGTCTGCACCTCCATAGGAACGAGAATCCCGAAGTCGGCGCTTTGCTTCTGTTTTGCATATGATGAAGTCCATTTGGTTAAAGACTGCTGTTGCTGCCTTAGAGCCTGTTGGCGCTTTGCGATCAGAAATAAGTCCTGTCCATGAGTTCTGCATAGAAGTAATCTAATATTGATCAATAATTCTCTTTGGCTTTTTCAGTAGTTGGGCCATACGTATTGATTATGCAACACTTGATGAGGTGCGTTTTCGCGTTGGTATTGCCAGGTTGATGAATGCAAAGCGATCACTGACACATCCACAACTAAAGACATGGTCAAAGAGCCCACGTCCGATTACGAAGTCTAAACCCTGGTAAATGGCCTGATTTTGCTCGATGATTACTAGGTTGTGACCCATCTGATGATGATGATGATGATGATGATGATGATGATGATGATGATGATGATGATGATGATGGAGACGACGATGACTGCATTAATACATTTACCTGGATCGTTCTCTTCATCAAAGACATCCATGTTATCATACTGTATGCCATAATGTTCCAAGGACCGGAATACCCAGGAGAGCCTAACGAGTGGGAAGAATGACATCAATGGTGAATTCCTGTTGTGGCCTGGTCTGACTCTAATTGAGGGCAACTGTAAAGCAGAAGCTGCTATGCATACGTATAGGCTAACTAATACAATAATGGAAGATCACTAATACAAGAATGGAAGATGAGTAATACAAGAATGGAAGATGAGTAATGCAGGAATAGAAGGTGACTAACACAAAAATGGAAGGTTACTAATATAGGAATGGAAGATGGCCAATAGAAGAATAGAAGGTGACTAATACAAGAATGGAAGATGAGTAACACAAGAATGGAAGATGAGTAATATAAGAATAGAAGGTGACTAATGCAAAAATAGAAGGTGACTAATACAAAAATGGAAGATGACTAACAGAAGAATAGAAGGTGACTAATACAAGAATGGCAGATGACTAATACAAGAATGGAAGATGACTAATACACGAATGGAAGATGAGTAATACAAGAATAGAAGGTGACTAATGCAAAAATGGAAGGTGACTAATACAAGAATGGAAGAGGAGTAATACAAGAATGGAGGATGAGTAATACAAGAATGGACGATCGCTAATACAAGAATAGAATGTGAGTAATACAAGACTGGAAGATGAGTAATACAAGAATGGAATGTGAGTAATACAAGAATAGAAGATGTGCAATACAAGAATGGAAGATGAGTAATAGAAGAATGGACGATCGCTAATACAAGAATAGAATGTGAGTAATACAAGAATGAAAGATGAGTAATACAAGAATGGAAGATGAGTAATACAAGAATGGAAGATGAGTAATACAAGAATGGACGATCGCTAATACAAGAATGGAAGATAAGTAATACAAGAATGGAATGTGAGTAATACAAGAATGGAAGATGAGTAATATAAGAATAGAAAATGAGTAATACGAGAATTGAAGATGAGTAATACAAGAATGGAACATGAGTAATACAAGAATGGAAGATCACTAATACAAGAATGGAAGATGAGTAATACAAGAATGAAAGATCACTAATACAAGAATGGAATGTGAGCAACACCAGAATGGAGGATGAGTAATACAAGAATGGAAGATGAGTAATACAAGAATGTAAGATGAGTAATACAAGAATGGAATGTGAGTAATACAAGAATGGAAGATCACTAATACAAGAATGGAATGTGAGCAACACAAGAATGGAACCAATCGATCTGTCACACAATTGCCTGACGTAATAATCAATAATCTAGATAGCTGACGTCTCACGCATAATGACGTAAAGCTCCGTCATGAAAATCGGTAAAGTCCGTAACACTTTTGTACAAAGTGTATAGCTTTGCAATTGATAAGCGTTATGTTGAATATTTTGAAACTAATTTATCTGGGTACTTTTGCTGCCATAGCCCCCCAGTCCAATTAATTTCAAAATATTCGGCAACTTACCTGTAAGGCATAATTTATCTGGCATTGCATCTCAATGTGCTACACATATTGTGGCGTTCTGCGTCATGCATTGTTGTATCTGCTATGCGAAGAATGTGAGGTAATTGCAATTTATCATTGATTTTCTTTAGTATTATCATTAAAGGGATACTAATCTCATCTCAAATGCTTTATTTCACCGACAGCTTATGGTTTATAGATTCCATATCACTCATAGCCTGTCTCACTCCAGTATCTGTACCACAATTAGCTGCTTTATAATATCGCGTAAATGTTGAACCGTGATCTACACCATTTTGTCAACTCTAGAGATAGTGGGTGATGTCGTGTAAGTGCCAATGTATTACATTTTTTATTATGTAATAATCATCTTGCTGAATATTTTGAAACAAATTTGAGTGGAAGTTGTTGCTGCCTAAGGCAGCAACAATTTCCAGTCAAATTACGGTCAGAATATTCAACAGCTTACCTGTACGGTTGCTTTTATACCACATTGTCAAGCTATAGATAGCACTGAGAGCATATACCAAGGCAGACATGCTAGGCTTTTTCAGATTGGTTGACAGTAAATCATGGGAGCCATTATAAGTTGTAGAAATGGCCAGGATTTGTCTTTAGCGGGATGATAAATTGCTTAAAATTCCATGCATGGTTTATCAGTGGCCTATTAGATCATCTGTATAGATATCATGAGATGAGGTTAGTTATCCCTTAATTGGTATTTTTGCTGACAACTATACAATTTATAATTTGCCTAGCAAAACATGCTATCCAAATGATCAAGTTCTAAATTATGCCATGGACCTGTGCTTACCCCGGCATTTTCATTCTGGGAAATTTAGATTCTGTGTGAATAGGTTTCAAGATTTTAAATCGATTCCAATACACGTAAATAAGTGAGAGGACCTTGGATCGAAATGGGAGGGGAATAGCTAGGAATGGCGCTTTCTATTGCGACACACTAGAGGAGTTTCTAACTTCCAATGAGTCAAACAGTTGCACAATTACCCCATAATGGAAAGAGGGCATTACATTCCGGCCAGTAGGCCGGTTGGTCAGTCGGTCGGTCGGCCGGTCGGCCTGATCGGAGCTGTATCTCAATAACTAATTATCCGGTTTGGCTCAGATTTTAACATTTTAACACAACAAAGGATCATATCGTACAAGAGGATTTTCCGATTTTTCCTCTGCTCCTAATAAAATTCCTGATCATGTTCGAATCAAATTCTGGATATTTTAATATCTCGGAAACTACTCGTCCGATTTGGCTCAGATTTTAACACAAGAAAGGGCTACTGTAGTCTACGATATGATAGCCGAAAATATGCAGACAATACTTTTAAGAATCACAATCAAGGCGATGTTTGCCCCACTCGTCTTTTGCGAAGCTCCACCAACACTACGCGCTTGTTGCGATCGATCGATCCCTGAACTCCCTGACTATCAATTTCCAGAAAACTATACAAGATACTTGTTCAATATGTTGAAACTATTTTAACTGGGCGCTGTTGCTGCCTATGGTCAAAATAATTTCGAAAAATTCAACAGCATGTTTATTAAATAGTAAAGACATCGTACTATTCGTACAACCCTGCTTAGTCCGCCATCAATTACGTGGTCATGGCGTAATTGACTATGACGTCAACCTACACGAAACGTAGTAATCCCTGATTATGACGTCATATGATTGATGGGAAAACTGGTATCCTCCATTGTTCGTGTTACTCTCTAGCGGATGTGTGATCATTATGCCTACTATTCACGTTACCTGATTTACATGCGGGTCTGTTTTTCTCAGCCATATCTCAAATAATTTATCCATGAAAGAATGGTGGATATTAAATAGCGGCTCAAATGATGAACATACCGCATTTGAAAACGTCCCCCCTATAAAGTCATGCACCTGGATAAGGAGAAAGCATAATACATAGGTTAGATGGAAGCTAACAGCGCAACGGTTAGGAAAAACGCCAAGATATTTGTTCGGCTCAAATTCAAGTATTCACAAAGGAATATTACACATTGTGCTCGTTGTAATTCTTGTTCACTTATTTTCTCGTTCATTTATTATAATGTAGTACTGCCTTGCGCTCAGTAGCGAAAATGTTTTAAAACGTTTTGCTAAATCTGCAAACTATTGCCAATCTGCTGCTTTCGCATTAATTACATCATATAATATACAAACCAAGCAATGCCGTTTTTACACGCCCAAAGCGCTCTGGAACGTTTTCCCTACTGAACGCAAGGCTGTTCAGCGAAACGTGTGTCTAGTGTTCTGTTGTCTTGTGTAGGTCCCGTCATTCATTGCTTAGGCCATTCAGTCCATCCAAATATCTACCATACGGGCGGTTCAGGGCCAGAGTAGATAAAGATTAATGATGTGCATCCTGTTGAATATTCTGAAACTAATTTGACTGGGCGCAGTTGTTACCATAGATAGCAACAGCATCCAGTCAAATTAGTTTCGACATATTCAAAAGCTTACCTGTATGGTTTTCGGGAAATTGATAGTCAGGGAGTTCAGAGATCGATCACAACACGATCACATTAGAACTGGATTCTTCCGTTGCAATGGGAAATTTGTCAGCAGTTTCTTCCTTTAGTTGTCTCCCTTCCATACGGACATATATGATGCCCTGATTATCCCTACGCGTGGAGCTTCTCGTAACCCTTTAACACTAATATCAGCCAAAACGGCTTCTCAGTTGTCTTGAAAAATGTCCATTTGCAGAACAAAAGAAGACTATTTTTGAAAATTTTACCACTGAAATGACTGGCTCGATAACCGAGCCAGTCATTCCAGTGGTAAATTTTCAAAAATAGTCTTATGTTCGTCTGCAAATGGACATTTTCTATAAGAAAATTGAAATTTTCTTGAAAATAAATTTAATGGTTAACCGGTTAAGGTAAGTAGCAGCTAACAACAGAGTATGTCACCAAACATAAATTTGCAATAGCCCCATTTTCTTCCAACCATAGCCCTGTTAGTATTTAACACGCCCCCCCCCCCACCACCCCCACCACCACCACCACATTCCCCCACCCCACTCCACCCACACACACCCCACCCCCAACAATTGCAAATGCTAATCACCAGTAGACTTAAGTTCGCTTGCTAATTTGCTATAAGTCTCACATTCAACTTGATCATTGCTAAATATTTTGAAACCAATTTGAGATGAACCTGCTGCTGCCATATGCAGCAACAGCTTCCAGTCAAATTAACTTCAAAATATTAAACATGCTAGATCTTGTATTGTAGCGGGATTCGAAGGTAGTACCTCTTACGTCTAACTTTAATAATTTTGATCACCCATCTTAATGAACGGCGGGATCCTGATACTGATACTGATAAATGTATTACACCCAGACATTGTACACGAATTTTCCCCATCAATCTATGAACAGGCGACAACTTTTTATAATCATTAGTATTACCATACATAATTATTAACATTATTTTTATCATTAACGTCATCAGCCTTGCGTTCCGTAGAGAAAACAATCCAAAACTGATCTGTCACTCAAGTATATGGCGCCATACTAAATTACGCCAGATGTAGCTAGATATGACGTATCTAGCTCCATCATGGTCATTTGAAATTCCGTCATGTATACGAATGTATGTCTGAGTCATTTACTATATAATTAACACTCTGTTGAATATTTTAAAACTAATATGACTGGGCTCTCAGTCAAATTAGGTTCAAAATATTCAAAAGTTTACCTGTATTGTTATGTTGAAATTGAGATTGTGGTAATTCAGGATGGATTCAAAGTATTTATATTGGTTCCACTGAACACACGCTAGAAGTGGGCGGAACTTAGCAAGAACTGGGCGGAGTTTAGCTAGGAATGAATTACTTTATTACATTTCTTTGACGCCACAAATTATCTAATATAGACTGCTTTAGCTCTACTTTATTTACTTACCCGGTTGTGCATTCCGTATTCACTAACCCTTAGGCGGCCATGTCCCGTAAAGCCTTCGAATACACCTCTAAAGCCCAGGTTGGAAATGCGGAAATCAAAATCTGGGACATCGTACACGTCACGTGACATAGCATAAGCTACATCATTGGCTGTTGGTAATGTCCTTGCATCTTTACCTTGACCTATATGTCGGGTAATAAGTGTTCGAAATGACGGGTCGCACATTGTACAGTTTGTCGCATCTTGTTGGCACAAGACATACCATTGGGAGAAACGTGATCCTTTCGAAATCCTTCCGAAAGAATCATTCGCACTAGTCGCACCGAGTAAGTCATTTGTGCAAATGTCGCACGTTTCTCCTTTATCGATCCAGTTCCAATAGGGGAAAGTGAAATACTCATCGCCAGAGATTCTTTGCAACTCCTTTTCCCAGATTAGTTGGTAATAACGGTGCCATAAAGGAAATGCCGGGCCCGCGTGCGCGAAGTCGTTCAAAGTAGGGTACGTATTGCATAGCACCGTGTCTTGCATAATGGTACCCCTGGTAGCGTAGTAGTGAATGTAGGCTAAGTAATCAAACACAGATACAGAAATAAAATCCGGTTGAATGGTTGGATCTGCAGAGTGTGATGTATTCAGGACCATATAGTCACTGGTTACGAGCCTTGCATGATTCAGTGTGGTGAAAAAGCGCTGCCTTTCGTTAGCTGTCAGATTTTTTAGATTCTTTCGTGTTCTTATAATTCTTGTTGTACATGTTTCCCCCTTGAATCCCATTTGACATTCGTGGCACGCATAACCGTCATAATTGCCAAAACACTCGCAGGCAAATGTGAAAAAATAAGTCGGCCAATAATATCGGTCATCATCATGGGCTAATGGGTGGATCCGTTGAAGGTCCTCGTCAACGTGCAACCTTACACATCGACCTCTTGTGGGCCCACCGCATGGTGTAGAATAGCCTGCAAAAACAGAACATATTCACGTCTGGCTGGAAATGGATCCACCATTGTAGTAAACCTGGCCAGAATAAATACTTGTGCACATGTCTGTCTGTCTGTCTGCCTGCCTGCCTGCCTGCCTGTCTGTCTGTCTGTCTGTCTGTCTGTCTGTCTGTCTGTCTGTCTGTCTGTCTCTCTGTCTGTCTGTCTGTCTGTATGTCTGTCTGTCTGTCTGTCTGTCTGTCTGTCTGTCTGTCTTTACATGGAAAAAAACGCATTGGCACAGGAATTTAATTTAAAATTTCTTTACCTAAATTTGTCCTATCGAGACCAAGTTTAGATTTACTTAGAGTGGTCCCCCCTTGAGATTAGTTGGGGTAAAGTGAACTTATCAGTAGGTCGCGTAAACAGGTAAAAGCTGGGATTGATCCTACATTATAGAGAAATAGCGAATGCACACGAATGCACACACGAATGCACACACGCACGCACGCACGCACACACAGTAGGTCGCTTTAACAGGTAAAGGCTGGGATTGATCCTACATTATAGAGAAATAGCGAATGCACACGAATGCACGAACACATGCACGCACGCACGCACGCACGCACATACGCACGCAAATACGCACGCACACATGCACGCACGCACGCACGCACTCACGCACGCACGAACGCACGCACGAACATACACCTGAACGAATGCACGGGTGCACGCAATAATACATGCACACAGTAATACATGCACGAATGCACGCAATAATGTATGCATAAACGCATGCACGAATGCATACACGATCAGACGCACGAATGCATGTACGAACACACCCACGTACTAATGTACTCACGAATTAATGCACCCACACCCACATGCACACATGCGCACACATACACACACGCAAGCATAGATGCACGCGCGTACGGATGTACGAGCACACACCCACACACATACACACATACGAATAAACGCACGGGTGCACGCCCGCATGGACGCACACACGCCCGAACGTACGCACGAACGCACGCAGACACACAAACACAAAGATGTCCTACAGATATGATTATATCTGGCTGGCTGGATGACTGTCAAATCGTTACATTAAGTGAGGAATCCAACCACCGATCCATCCATCCATACACGCATCCATCCATCCATCCAGCCACCCACCCACCCACCCACCCACCCACCCACCCACCCACTTATCAACTCATCCACCCATGCATCACTCCATCCATCCATCCATCCATCCATCCATCCATCCATCCATCCATCCATCCATCCATCCATCCATCCACCCATCCATCCATCCATCCATCCATCCATCCATCCGTCCGCTCATCTGTCCGTCCGTCCGTACGTCCGTCCGTCCGCTCTCTCGCCCGCACGCCCGCCCGTCCGTCCGCCCGTCCGCCCGTCCGCCCGTCCGCCCATCCACCCATCCATCTATCCATCTATCCTTCTATCCGTCTATCCTTCTAGCTATCTATCTAACTATCCATCCATCCATCCATTCATCCATCAATGCATCAATCAATCAATCCATTCAATGTTACATTGCTGAATGATACTCTAGGAGAGATAATCTTAGTCAGCAATATACAATTAGATTTACAATCTGACCTGCTGGCGCTGGGCAGCACGTGGCGCTATGTAATGTCGCGTTTGCCACACAGACGCTCGGGAATTGACCAGTCGCGGATGTAACAAATGTCACCAATATCACTGTCCAAATCATCGTCAGGGATGTTCCCATAAATTCCTTAGAGTACGCGATGAAGCAAATTAGTCTGTTTTAACAATTATCTTCGTGTTCTTTTTATTCTAATACTAATTCAACAGCATGTTATTCATTCGTTTTCAAAATCAAGAGGAGAATTGTTACAAAATTACGGATCGTAGATATTATCCATGCAATAGTATGAAGACGTGTAGACGGTAATGAACTGACTAAGTTAAAAGCATTTGCCTACAAATGACACTTCTCGACTCTAAAATCCTACACAACTGTTTCGATAACGCAGGCTACTGGTCCAGTACTGGACCAATACCGGGCCTCATAGGTCCGCCTCATAGGCCAGGTATTGTCCAAGTACCGGCCCAGGAACCTGGGTTATCAGGGTTTGTATATGTATATATATCTTCATTTATTTTCTAGCCGATATTTGCAGATCAAAGCTATGATAAGGAGACAAAAGCTTGAGAACATAATACATTCTGTATGAAATTGGAAGAAAACAGTTCTTATACTAGAATCGATGAAAGCGACATTGGCACAAGTTGCCCATTTATGGGTCTCATACGACCACGACGACTGCTGCAGGTGAACGCACACCGACTGTTTATGGGAACGCTATCTCAGACCGTCTTCTATGATCGGCAAAGTGTTAACCCAATTGGAATGCTATCGACATAAGCGACGATCATCGATCGCCGACCGTATACGAGTTGTAATGATTTTTTCAGAACCACTCTTTAATATCAGATATTTATTTTTGTTTACAGCCGCCAAGATGAACGCAGTCAGTGTCAGGGGGAGACGATGCGCATCACCAACTGTTCCAGATCGCATGGGAACACTATATCTGCCGATTTTAGTGATGGCTGCCGACCGTTTACGACTTTGTAACGATATTTATTTAAATTATCATTTAGTGATTGCTGCAGGGGATTAATTATAGGACCACCGTATTAGTGCGCTACTTATTTTATAATGGAAGGACACCCACCCCCCCCCCTTACTGCAACTATGCCACGCCCATTTCTAGCTAAGCTCCGCCTACTATGTCCGCGTGTTTGAATCCACTCTAACACATTGAATACTGAATAACCTGAATCTGAATTCGAAGCCAACTTGCTAATCTAGCTATTGAATATTTTGAATCCAATTTGGCAGGGAGATGTTGCAGCAACAGCTCCCAGTCAAATTACTTTCAAAATATTCAACAGCATGTTTATTAAATTATAAATTCGCAAAAGGCATACAATCCAGACACGTAGTGTCTGATATTTTCCACATTCGCGACATGCTTACGTCATTTGATTATGATGTCAGCTAATATGCAGTGTTTCTGCAAACTGAAATCTGGGGTGAATTCAGGATCACAAACCGTTTTCGTTTGCCGTAGGACAGTGTCCAGTACTGTTTCGTATACTTACTATATACTTCAGTTTAGTAATGTAGACGACACATAACTGAACACTGTCGAACGACACACGTAAACGTTCGCAGAACATTCGCCTTCCTGTACTCACCTTAGGTGTTCCCAAGCAGTATTCCTCATCCATGCTAAAATTCACCTTTCCAGAGTATCCATCCATCATCAGCCCGCGTATGACGTCATAATCAGCACAGCGCGTGTATGATGACGTCATAATCATTACGTCACAAAGGTTTCCATATAGACCGTCATCAAATCTCAAATGTTCCGACACGTTGTATGAATTGTATGTCTTTGTTGTAATATTTTGCTATTTAATAAACATGCTGCTGAATATTTTGAAACTAATTTGACTGGACAGCAACAGCACCCAGTCAAATTAGTTTCAAAATATTCAGCAGCTTACCTGTGTAGTTTTTTGGAAATTGATAGTCAGGGTGTTCAGAGATCGATCGATCCCAACACGAGCGAGGTGTGGGTGGAGCTTAGTCAGAGATGGGCGGGGCATAGCTAAAACCGGAAAGGTCCATTAGAGGGTACAATGGACGCTCAACTACGAATTATGGTGTTCCCATGTAGGTATTTTTGTACAAAAAAATATATATAACAACTTAGAATTACACAATCATACATGTTTTTCAAGAGTCCCATGCGACCCACTATCATTACTTTGATGGGCCCCAAGCTGCATTTTGGGGGTACATACATAAAGAAAATACCCTTATGAGAATCCATGCTACCATGTGACGTATTTTGATTATGACATCAGCTACTTGGATCCAGTTTTAGCTATGCCCCCCCCCCTCCCCATCTCAAGCTAAGCTCCACCCACACTTCGCCCGTGTTTGGATCGATTGGTCTCTGAAGTCCCTGACTATCAATTATACGGGCAAGCTGTTGAATATTTTGAAACTAATTTGACTGTTAAATTAGTTTCAAAATATTCAACAGAATGTTTACTAAATAGTAAAGGCATACAATTCGTATAACAACGCTTAGTCCGTCATCAATGAACCTTTCCATTTTTAGCTGGGCCCCGCCCATCTCTAGCTAAGCTCGTGTTGGGATTGATCGCTCGCTGAGCACCCTGACTATCAATTTTCAGAAAATTATACAGGTAAGCCTATGGCAGCAATAGCATCCAGCCAAATTAGTTTCAAAATATTCAACAGCATGTTTATTAAATAGTAGAGACATACAATTCGTACAACGTGTTTGACTATTAAGTGTTAAAGACGGGCCAAATATAATCATTTATGACGTAATGATTATGACATCATCCTACAAACCGCTTAGCTGATTATGACGTCAGGTACCGAACTTGTCTACGTCATTCATGACGTAATTGATTATGAATTCATCCTACTCGTCACGTAGTTGATTATGACGTCATATTGGATCCATCTCTACATAATATTCTCTTCTATTTGCATGCCAGGCATGCATATAACGAAAATGAGATTATAGCTATAACGTTTACTACCAATACATAATCCCAATACAATATTAATAAAATATGTTTTGATAAAAGAAATAAATAAAGGATTGCAAGCTGTGCAAACAGGAAAAAACTGGAAAAGGAGTATCTTGTCAATACGCGGCGGACCCGATAGGCACAACGGATAACATGTGGCTCATCTAAATCGATCGCTATATAATATAGACAGATGTTCGCTTATTGACTATGGGTATGGATATATAGCTTTTCCCACCAAATGAAGTGGTCAGTTAGGATGGTCTCTACGAGCACTTGTCTTCAAGAATCACCTGGGATGAACTTAAGGTAGTGCAGCCTGTACATTTGCGCAGAGCGACCCAATTTCCAGGGCCCCCGAAAGGTGATACAAAAATTATTTTGTGTATTAGTTTTTGGGGCCCGGGCATAGCTTCAAGTTACACGCATAGATGCCACACCTATAGTACAACTTTTGAATCAGTCAAAATGTTCCAAAAGAAATCAATTTCTAACACGATATATAAAAATGTTTGTTGAATATTTTGAACATAACTTGATTGGAAGACATCGCTGCCTTAGGCTGCAATATCTTCCAATCCAATTATGTTCAAAATATTCACCCGTATCCTTTTTATATTTTGTTCGAAATATGTCAATTTATATCTGAGCTGTACTGTATAAGACTGATTTAACTGTATTTTACAAAAACTTCGATGCTGTATTTGCCAAGTATTGGTCCAGTGTCGGCCCAGACTGGCGTAGATAAGTGCGTCATGAATGCATAATTGACGACGGACTAGGCATTCTTTGCACGAATTGTATGTCTTTACTATTTAATAAACATGCCATAGGCAGCAACAGCGCCCACCCAAATTAGCTTCGGAATACTCAACAGCTTGGCTATATAATTTTCTGGAAATTGATAGGGATCAGGGATCGATCTATTCCAACACGAGCGAGGTGTGGGTGGAGCCTTAGCCAAAAAGTGGCGAGGAGGAGTGAAAACTGGAAATGTCCAGTCCAGCAGAAAGATGTGTTAAAACCAGGAATATCAAGTATTGAGACCTGAAACAGGTTATCTCCCAAATCGTGGCATGCAGAACCAGTGAAGCCGCGCACTGATTGAGTTACAGGTTGCTAGAAATAAAGAACATACTTTCTGACAGATTTAGATCTATAATGGATTTCAGTTGATGGAATCAATCAAGTTTCCAGACAAGGACATTTTTCCCGAAAATCAATATTGTCAATCTAGTTTCGAGAATTGTCAGTCCTGGAAAGTGCAGCATTTCAAAAGAGCGTTCTGAATCAGAAAGAGCATTTTTCAAGTTCCTGAATTCAATAAATATCCGAAGACAAGTCGTTGGAAATGTTCAACGATGGAACGAGATTCACGCGTTAACTGAAAGAGAGAAATCTCCAGAAAGAGGATGCGAAAGGACTTTCACTGACGTCACTTTGACGCTAACACACCCACACAAATCTAAATCCATGAAACGAGGAATGGATCGTTCTGCATCACATAAACAACCCAGAGCTCTTGAACACAAACCGCCAAGTCGATTAAACTTCTAATAATGGGTGAAGTGTCTCGAAAACTGTGTGAATGCTATTATAACCTAGAACATCCAGCAAATTTGGAGGAGTTCAAAAAGTGTATAAATCGTTCAAAGGAAAAGTGGCATGCCATCAAGTTAAAGATTGGCCGTCTGGTGGGCAAACTTATACGTTGCATAAACCGCGACGAATTAAGTTTAAACGTGAAAGCGTCAAAGTAGCAGCTGTATATTAACTATGGCAAATGTATGTATGCTTACTGTATTCTGCGGCTGTAGTAGTAGTAGTAGTAGTAGTAGTAGTAGTAGTAGTAGTAGTAGTAGTAGTAGTAGTAGTAGTAGTAGTAGTAGTAGTAGTAGCAGAAACATCCTTACAGCTGCAATCAGTCTTACTTCGCATTTGACCACTGTGCCCTGTCCTCAAATTTCTTTAGCCTCTTCAGGTCATTTTTGGCTTGAGTGTACCGAGTCCTGCTTTCTTGAGGACACCTCTCAGCATGCTTAACAGATTTCTGCAATGACGTCCTCTCCTGGCCTTGTATTTGCCGGCTCTCAGTAGGGCGAACAAACTCCAAGGGTCTCTGTGATGGCGTGTCTTGTGACATGCTAAGCACATGACCAAACATGGACCACCTTTGCTGGACCACTTTTACGGGTCATAATAATGTATCACATATTTTTTATAGTGCCGCGTTGGAAATTATTCTGTCTGTCCAGTGATGGTGCGTAGGTATTTGCAGTGGCAGGCATCAAGTGCATCGCAGAGTGTAAACATTAGCCTGTCCCTAATTTTCTGAGGAAGATAGGGTATACAAAAGTTTCTTGGAGGCAGGAGGACACACTTTATAAGCCCAAAGTGATCAGATACCTGGGAAACAGGCTGAGCATCTGAAAATATGATCTCAGGAAAATCTAATGGATATTTTCCAAGTTTCAGAACTGCTGGATATATAGAGCATAAATCGACGTGTGCAATTTTCTCGTCTTCAGAACATTTGTGTAAATAAAGGCATTAGTCATCCCGCCATAGAGAGCGGATCTGGGTTCGGCGGGTTGCGGTTGGGTTGAGATGGGGGTTGGGGGTCTGGTAATTTAGACGTTCGGTGAAGTCTTTAAAGTTAAAATCGCTTGCAATGCGTTCTTCATATTCGGAATGCCAAATCTCACGCAATGCATATCCTGCTAAGCGGAATTTGCGGGAACATGCTTTTGTTTTGAATAACGTTTCTATAAAAATTGGATTATATTCAAA